>WEIT01030476.1:190612-211607 GCA_013389985.1 Dryoscopus gambensis | reverse complement strand
CTGAGGGCGGAGCGGCCGGCCCGATGGCAGCCGTGTTTCTGGTTACGCTTTACGAGTATTCGCCGCTGTTTTACATCGCCTTGGTGTCCGTCTGCTTCCTCGTCACCAGCGCGCTCGTCCTCGGCTGGTCAGTGCTCTGGGGCCGGTGGGGCTCGGTCNAAAGAAATTATACGTATTTCTGTTAAGCTCGTTCCTCTTTTAGTAATACGGAGTGTTTTCTTAATGTTTTTCCTAATATCATTCATAATATTGGCAAACAATGCGNCAAGGCCAGGCCCATGGCAGGGGCATGGAACGGTCCCTTCCTTCCCAAACCATCCTCGGCTTCTAAACGAGCAATAAAAATATTTTTTTAAAGAAATTATACGTATTTCTGTTAAGCTCGTTCCTCTTTTAGTAATACGGAGTGTTTTCTTAATGTTTTTCCTAATATCATTCATAATATTGGCAAACAATGCGTTTTTATGTACTGAGCTATGTGTGTCGGTGGAAGGGGCTGGAGCATCAGGAGCGGCTGAGGGAGCTGGGAAAGGGCTCAGCCTGGAGAAAAGGAGGCTCAGGGGGGCCCATCTGGCTCTGCACAAGTCCCTGGGTGCAGCCAGGGTCTTTTCTAACCTAAATGATTCTGTGAATCTGTGAACCGGTCTCCTGAAGTGTCTCTAGGGGTGGTGAGCGAAAGAGCTTCTGCTCGTGTTTGAGAGGAAGCAGCAAAGATGCCACTGTTGCCTTTTTCAAACACAGCTCCTGGAATGTTCATGCATCTCAGGAGTGTCTGTCAGTGTAAATACTGGTACTTGCCAAGTGCACAGCATTGACTGGCAGTCAAAATCTTTCATGTAGGTGTTGGGGCTACACCAGACTGATGTGGCTTCTGGTGGAAATAAAACTCGAGTTGTTGTACTTCCTCTCATTGGTTTCACCTTAATACCTGCAAAGTGCTGTGCTTTGTTTGCCAGCCTGTGAACTGCAAGTGTTTGAGCTGTAGCTGTTTCTTCTCAGCAGCATCTAAATCCCCTGTTTGGCTCCTCCTTTCATGCAAAGGCTTTTGCTTGTTTCTGGTGCTTTGGTGGCTGCCACTGGCTCACACACGGTTCCTGTGTTGCTGTTGACCTTTCAGAGGTGCTCTGTGAGGACTTTGTGTTCTTGTCTTGCAGTTCCTCCCCTAGTGCTGGGAGTCAGTGGAGGCAAGCGCAGGGGTTTTTGTGTCTGGATGGAGCTGCACCTCATTATTTACTTCGAGACAGAAGTAGTAGAATTCCCTTTTATAAGTTTCTGTGTCCCACTGCACTGATTGTATTAAATTACTATCCACACCTCTGCACTTCATCAGTTCTCTACAAAAAAAAAATCTTTCAAAGTCGATGGTACTGGTGATAAAGGTTTTTTTAGAAAAGGATGATACTGAACCATGATTCAGATAAATCTTCATAATGTCTATCCCTAACCACCCATCCTTTTGCCTATTTAATCATTATTTATCTACTTGTAATAAATGCTGGCAATCCACTGCTCGAAAAGGTCTGAAATAGATGTGTGCTACAAGATCCTTACATCTGTGCACCTGTCCATTGCTGTCTTTTGGGTACAGGGTGTGCAGAGGACTGTCCAGAGGCATTTCTTTGTCAGGATCAGAGATTCCAGTTGCACCTGCACTAGGTGTTATTGCAGTTTATGGAAATATATGCATCTTTTTCTTCAAACTGGAGTGTTAAGGGCCTGGTAATCAAGGAGGAGCCGCAGCCAGGAGCTCAGCACATACAAGCAGGGGAATGTGTGGGCAGCTGCTCTGAGGTATTTGCTGCTCCCTTGGAGTTCTCCTGTACCATGGCCATGACCAGGAGCCTCCAATTGATTGCCGTGTGCCTGCAGCTGCAGTTACAGCTCAAGTGCTCCTGAACTTGCTCAGGAAAACAACTCAATCCTTCATTTGCCACACAGAGCACTGTAAATGCAAATAAGTGTCACAGAACACCTGATCTATTGCTGCAGTGGCATTTGGGCTCCCCCATAATTTTTAGCTTTAATTGTTTAATGATGTGTTTGTGGTGGTGTCAGTCAGCTTGAAAAACACCAGCTGCTCAGGAATGCTCGTATTCTCATTTGTCAAGCCTTGCAGTTATGGGAGGAGTGTCTGTTCCTGTGCCCAGCCCTGGATACCTGTGGCTCTGCTTGCAGTCCAAGTAGGTTAATGCACAGGCAGCTTCCAGAGCCAGCCCCACAGGTGCCCTGGGAACAGGGGTGAAGTGGAATTTACATCACCTGATTACCTGGGCATTGTATTTTTAGCTAGAGGGGAATGCTCCTGTTAGGAGAAGCTGAAGGCTCAGCACCGCTTGGAAATCCGGCTCTGTGGAAACATTAATTCATTAACTGAACCCGTGGAAATTCCTGCCTTTTCTAAGCTAGCACTGCTCTGAGGAAATTATTGTTCTCCTCTACCAGCTAATGATCTGGACTGTTAGATCACAAAATAAAAACTATATCTTTATTCATCCTGCCTACGCTGAATACTACTGTAAAATTTACAGAAAACCACACCTTACTGTGGAACAGAAAGGCCTCTGTGCCTTCAGCTGCTGCTAAAACTGTACCAGAGGCTCTTTTACCTTGCTGATTTTCAGGAGGATTATGCTGTTGCTTTAACCAGCAAAGAAAGTTTCCAAGGAAAGAGTTTTTCCTTCACAATCCAGCAGATTTTGGTATAAAACAGGAGGCACCTTTATGCACGGCAGCAGAGATCAGCCCAGTTGAGGTTTGGATGTTGAAGAAGGGAAACAGCTGCTGCTTGTGGTTTCTTTGTGAGATGTTTAACTGGGCTATTCCCCTACAGCCCCAGGGAAGTCACTGTGGCTGTTTTCACTTGTAGCAGAGAGATTTGACCCTGCGTGTGCACAAATCAAGGATGGCCAAGAGCCTTAGATGATGCCACTGCACAAAAGCAAATGTTTCCGTGAAAGGAATGTGTTTAGACAGAGAGCACGTTGAGGTTGGGTATTAGGAAGAAATTCTTGGCTGTGACAGAGATGAGGCCATGGCACAGGTTGCCCAGAGAAGCTGTGGCTGCCCCGTTCCTTGAAGAGTTCCGGGCCACGTTGGATGCGGCTTGGGGCAAGCTGGTGTAGTGCAAAGTGTCCCTGCCCACGGCAGGAGGCTGGAATGGTACTCAGTTCTGCAGGACTCAGATGGGAGGAAATGCTGGCCTAACCCTCTACCACTAGAGGGCACTGACCGCTCTCATTAATTTTATTCTCTTACTGGAAACCCAGCATTCCTCCTTTAAAGATTCCCTGTATCACTGAGATTTCTGCCTTCTGATAAAAAGCTGAAATAGGATTGGCAGGATAAGTTATCCATGCATCGTAGCAGATATTGTGGAAAGCCAAGCTACCTCTATTTGTTGTGCTGCTTGCTATTTAGAGCTGAAAAAAGAATTCAAATGTGTCAACAGTAATCACTGAAACCACTTGATCTTGTTTCATGTCTCCTAGGTTTGGTTTGGGTGTTCCTGTTATTCTGAGGAACTCAGAAGAGACAGAATCCAGCACAAGGGTATTGAAAAAGCGGATGAGACAAGTGAAGAATCCTTTTGGGCTGGAGATCCCTAATCCTGCTGCAGCTTCAGTAACAAGTCCGTGGATTTCTGATGTGATTTTTGTCAATTTGGGTTCCTGAATTTGGTGGTTTCCATTTTCTGCCTAGAATCATAGGATGGTTTGGATTGGAAGGGACTGTAAAGATCATAATTCCTGCTCTCATCCTGTTTGTTTATCATAACTTCTCAGAAATACACTTGTATTCCAACAGAAATAAGCTTTTACACAGTTTATAAACATGATATTTATAAAAGTGAAATGTTTGGATATGTAGGTACAGTTTAATTCTCATTAATGGAACACTTCCTGCTATTAGAGATCTTTAAGTAACTAAAACATTTGCAAATTACCAACCACCGTAGGCGTTTCTATAAATTTCATGGAATTGTAGCATTATACAGAATTCATTATGGAGTATGTGCCACCCACTTAAATCTAAGCCCAGATCTTCAGCAGTGTTTGGAAGTGCACTATTTTTAATAAACAGATAAATAAATCATCGCCCTCTTTTTCTATCTGTGCTTCAGTGGAAACTGAATTTCAATGTCTGTTTGGATCAGAGTTCAAGCCATCCCTTACATCCCTGAAATCACCCACTCAGGAAGTGCAATTCATGGCTTTCTGCATCACTGGGGAGCAGTGAGCAAGACTGAGCATCTTCCACCCACACGGATGTGGGGCCGTCCAATGCTCGAGGAAGGGCTGCAGCAGATTTCCCCCTCCCTCAACATAAAATCCCCCCCAACACAACAAATCCAACAGTTCAGATTGTTCAGGATTTTTCAGGAGCTTTGAGCACTCCTGCTCCTGTTTGTGCAGGAAGTGTTTGGAAGTTGACAGGTTTTTGGAAAAAGAATGGAAAGCACAGATCCCCTTTTGCTCCTCCCTCTGCATGATCAAGAGCCTTATTCTTTGAGACCACAGAGAGTTTTGTGGATGAGTGATCCAATTAATACCATTATCTCAGGGGGGAGTGGACTTTGGGCTAAGGCTTGTACTTTTGGATCTGCCAGTGAGTGTGTGAAGTGTTACTAGGAGTTAAAATTTACCCTTCATAAAATGCATGTGGTATTTTTGTGAGCTTAATCAGCCATTTTATCTCCTCGCACCCACTTGCTCACCCCACTAACTTCCATAAAACTGAATCTAAATTGGTAGAAGATTTGTTTACAATGACAAATAACTTTTGTTATTTTATAATGTTTATCATTTTAGGGGTGGCCTTATTGCAGCCTTTCAGTACCTGAAGGGAGCCTAAAAGAAAGATGAAGAGAGACTTTTACAAGGGCCTGGAGTGACAGGACAAGGGGCAATGGCTTCCCACTGCCAGAGGGCAGGGATGGATGGGATATTGATATTGGGAAGGAAATCTTCCCTCTGAGGGTGGGGAGGCCCTGGCACAGGGTGCCCAGAGAAGCTGTGGCTGCCCCTGGATCCCTGGCAGTGTCCAAGGCCAGGCTGGACGGGGCTTGGAGCAACCTGGGATAGTGGGAGATGTCCCTGCCATGGCAGGGGGTGGAACAAGGTGGTCTTTCAGGTCCCTTCCAACCCAAACCATTCTACAGTTTTATGGTTCTAAGATAAAAATCTGTGACACTGAAGCTGTTTTCTGCCTGTTGCTCTTTAAGCAGCTACACTTAGCATTTCCAGGATTCCTGCACGTGGTGAGTTAACGAAATCCCTCTCTTCTTTCTCCAAGGAGGGGTAACACTGACACCTGACTGTCTGGAGGACTGTGTCCTTACCTGCTACTGGGGCTGCAACGTTCAGAAACTCCACGAAGCGCTGCAGAAACACGTCTACTGCTTCAGAATAAAGACTCCTCAGGCATTAGAGGATGCTCTCTACAACGAATACCTCTACAAACAACAGCACTTGTATCCTTTTTTTGAATTGTTTTGACAAAATATGTTGATTTTTTTGGCACGGGGAGCGTTGAGATTGCTGAACGCACCACGGGTTTTGGCACAACTCATTTATGAGCAAACACGATGACAAATACTCTTCATGCAAACGTCATATTTGTCTGCAATTGCAGCCACTGATTGTTTTCCTTGACACAGACAAAGCATTAAAAAAAATGACAAGGCAGAGAAATATTGTCAGTTACCAGAAGATGCTCAAGTTGCGGATTTTGGCCCTGTGCCTAGAGCTCACTATCCCTTGGTAGCATTGCTGACGTTAGCAGATGAAGAAGACAGAGAAATATATGATATTGTAAGTAATATCAGGGTATATTTCAGGGTCATTGTGTTTAAGGTCTGAATGTTTCAGAAGGGAGGCTTGAATAAAGCAGCTTCACTTCCCTGTTCCCTAGAATTTGGTCCTTCACTTTCTTATTTTCTAAAATGAAGCAATTCAAAGCTTTAACTTCCAAACCTCAATCTTTGAAGAGGCAGTGGAGAAACATTGCTTACTCTTTACTCATTCACTAAAGCATTTAAAAGATGCTTGTGATTTTTCCAAAGCTCCTGTCTGCCAGGATCTCTGTGGTCAGAGAAAGGAGGGTTGGGGCAGTTTAACAACCTGTTGCTCTCATTTCTGGGATCACACCTGGGACCCGTGGTGGAGCTCTTGCGCTGGTACGGACGCTTCGATTCTGTTGGCAAGGCAGGGGGATTTTTTTGTAAATGTCTGGCACAGATATGGAGCTGATTGCTGACTTGGCTGTTAGAAACATAGAAATTACCCTTCTGCCCCACGTCTGTGTCATGGTTGTGTCTCACAGGAGCCAACTCCAGCACACTTACAGGAGGCGGTGAAGGTCTGGCTTGAGGCTGATAGGAGATACTCAGCTCCCCAAAAAAGGTCTCCTCCTAATCTCTTACTGTTAAAGCAGCTTCAACCTTGCCACATTGCTGTTCAGTAGCCTTTATAAACTCTAAATTGATGATCTCTGAGTGATTTGAGACACACTTTTGTCTCCCATCTGTTCGTTGGATTGATAATCTGCTTGCACCAATTCGTTGAACAGTAGCACAACTGAACTCAGAAGCAAATTGCCTAAATCCACTAACACTTTTCCATGCATTCATCTGGAAACTGTAATCACACCAGTGCCTAAGAAATCTGTCCTCTTTTGGGTGATGCCTGTCCTTGGCTTCTTGTCACCTGACCATAGGACTGCCCTCCTCCCTCCGGTTCCCACTTGAGATATTTTAATGTTTTAATACATTTTTATATGTTCAGATGTCAGATTAGTTTTAACAGAAAGAGACTGTAAATTTAATATTTGAATGTATTTCACATTAGCATGGACAGGAATTTGTAACACCTCTCTTTTGAGCCTTAACAGAGAAGGAAAGGGTGGAAGGAGAGTGGGGGAGATATTTTTCCTCTGGTTTTGGAGGAAAGGAACACATCTAGAATCTGTAAATCTAGTCAAGGAGTAACTCCACCTGAACTCCTTGCCAGACAAATGTCAGAATTGCATCTGGTTTGTTGAAACAAACTTGTAAAATAGAAATGGAGTGTGGAAATGGATCTTTGCCAGTGTGATAATTCCATTTTGAATTATTTAGGGGATCTGTGTGGGTGTGTGTCCATCACTGTGGATGGTGTGCCAGTGTCTCTTTCCTGGGGGGGGAGGTCTGATTTTCATCCTAACTGGTTTTGTGGCAAGATCATCTCTATTTGGTTTCATGCCATAATTTTCCTCTAGATCCAGGAAATTAGCATGACCATATATAAAAGTTACAGAAATTATTGGAAGACTGGCAGGGCTAAGGTGGAAGCTTAGATCTCAGGCACTGTGATTTAGGGAAAAAAAGACCCTTTTGCCAAGGAATAGTGAATTCAGTTCTTATAAATCCATATGTGTAGGTACATATACATTTGAACTCTGTATTTAATTAGCCATATGTGGATTTTGAAGTGCAAGTCTAATTTGCCTTTAAATTTCTTTTTAAAGCAAAACAGCTTCTATATTTCATTTCTCTTTTGACAGCTTCTGGGAACTACAATAATATTGAATTTCACTTTCTTTTTTCCCAGCTTTTTAGAGGCTATTACGTAATTTGGGCAGGGTGGGGGTTGTTAGGCACAGCATGCAAGCTTAGAGTGCTTGTATTTCCAGAGGAATTATCTAAAGTCAGCCTGTGGGGGTTCAGAATCCTTTCCAGTGAAATTTGTCTTTTGCCTGCTCAGATTACAAGCCAGTCAGTGACACTCCTCAGTGATTTTTGGAGTCCAAAACCTGCAGTCTGTGTGTTTGTGAGGGAAGGGGAAGAAAGTGGAGAAGACTGCTCAGGTGTCTTTCCTGTTTGGAGTGTAATTCCATGAGGTGGGACCAGCCAGAGCGGGCCTCTGCTATAACGTGGCCACAGAAGGGCCCCAGGGGGAAGCAGGGTGGGAAGCTGAAGGAGCACCAAGTGCTCTCTTGTGTCTCATCCTGTTTATACCTTGTCCAGTGTATTTCTTTTGGTCAGTGCTTGAAGTCAACGTTGTTGAAGTCCTGATTGGCTAAGGAATTAAGCAAAAGCTGTACCAAAGTAAATTAGAGAATCACAGGATAATTTGGGTTGGAAGGGACCTTAAACATCATCTTATTTCACCTCCTGCCATGGGCAGGGACACCTTCCACTGTCCCAGGCTGCTCCAAGCCCTGTCCAACCTGGCCTGGGACACTTCCAGGGATCCAGGGGCAGCCACAGCTTCTCTGGGCACCCTGGGCCAGGGCCTCCCCACCCTCACAGTCAGGAATTCCTTCCCAATCTCCCATCCATCCCTGCCCTCTGGCAGTGGGAAGCCATTCCCTGGGTCCTGTCCCTCCATCCCTTGTCCCCAGTCCTTCTCCAGCTCCCCTGGAGCCCCTTTAGGCCCTGGAAGAGGCTCTAAGATCTCCCTGGAGCCTTCTCCAGGTGGACCCCCCCAGTTCTCTCAGCCTGAGTGATAAACCTGAGTTATTAAACATAGGATTTTTTTTCTGTTTGCAGATTGCAATGGTGGCTGTAATTCACATTCCTGATGAAAGCTACAGACTTTCCTGCCGAATATTGTATCAGTATCTTCTCCTAGCTCAAGGTCAATACCATGATCTGAAGGTAAGCCATGCACGGAGTCTGGTTTCGTGTGTATGACAGTGTTAACTTTAGCTTGTGTAGGCTTTCAGGAGCCTAAATTAGTACAAGACTTCTATTGTCATGCAAAGAACTGGATGGTAGTTAAAATTATTTTATCAGTTAAGTAGTTCCACAGGAACTTACAGTACAGAAATATTTTCCATGAAAATATTCAAGATTTCCTGGAAAAATTACTTGCTTCTAATCTAGGAGTCCTAGTGTCCACTTAGTAAAGCAGTAGGAAGAAATTCACTGTTGAATGCTTCTTCTTTCCAGAATATTTATTTCCTTTCTAATTACTCAAACCAGTTCTTTCTTAAAAATTCCCTTTCAATCAGGAAAGCCTCAGAAGAAACGTACATTTTTAACATTCCTTTTTCCTGCGCTATTGTTAGGAATCATGCCCAGAAGAATTTGCACTTCACATAGAATAAGACAGAAAAAAGGAGTAGGGGATTGGAATATGAGCAAGAGCAGAATGGGTTGAGCGAAGCAGATTTGACAGCGTGGTGGATATAATTTTGGTAGGAATGGATAGAAGATCCCTCTAGGCACAGAGACTGATGGACCAGAAACAAACCCGAGCTGCACAAAACCTGAGCGCTTCTGTTAAAGTTCATGCACGACGTTGATTTGATGCAGCCAAGATCTGATGACTTATCTTTAATAATTTCCCCCTGTTTTCAGTAATTTCATGTTTCTGAAATGCCTTTAACTGGAGGCCAGGCAGCTGCCAGGACCCACGCAGAGTCTGGCACTGTTTGACACCAGTGAATGGACCCAGTGGAACTTCCATTGCACCCGTCTGTGTGCAGGGATTGGGGGGAGTTTGTTCACTCCTAAATATTTGTGTTTATGTGTATTTTAGCAACTCTTCATGTCTGCAAACAGTCCTGCACCCTCCTCCAGCGACACCTTCCCTGGTGAGAGCAGCACTGACACAGGGCTGCTGGAAAAGGCCGGGCAGGCTGGAGATGAACCGGGACTGCAGGAAGAGAACAGCAAAGACTGTGTTGTGTGCCAGAACGGCCCCGTGAACTGGGTCCTCCTGCCCTGCAGACACACGTGCCTGTGCGATGGCTGCATCAAGTATTTCCAGCAGTGCCCAATGTGCAGGCAGTTCGTGCAGGAGTCTTTCCCACTTTGCAGCAAAAAGGAGCAAGATGAGGATGAATCGACCCATGTCTTACAAGATGTTCTTCCTGGAAGAGTTTTTTAACAGGAGTTAAAAATAAAAGACCTGGGTTGTGTGCACTAAGATTAAATGTGGAAGCCAGACTATTTATGGGAGGATATGTAGCATTAACTTGTAGGATTTTGCTTTTTATTGTTGGGTGATTTTCAGCTTCCTTATTTTTCCTCGCTCCATATGCTCGCAGGAGCGCTGCTTACCCATGCAATGTGGACAGGAGAAGTGCGTAGGATATCTCTGAAGGATGTGATTTTATTTATAACTCCTTCCTAGTTTTTCTTGGAGCACTATTGGAGGCTATTTTGACTACTAAATTTAGGCTGTCTGCTAAAAAAAGAGTAAAACTTGCAAGTGCAGTTGCACAAGGCTCATTCTATATTTATTGTGTTTAAAATACTAGAGCCGTATATCGTTTTAACTCGGTATAATTTAGGAACTTAGCACTTTACAGAATGTACCATATGAAGGAAAGTAAATATTCTTCATTGTTAACCCCGTGTGTGTTTATTCCGTAGCTGAAGGTTGGACTGTGGCAGGAGCTGGGGGTTGAAGGTGTGGCTCAGGACACTCCTTCTGGCTGGTTTGAAGGATTTGTGTGTAAGGGGCTTCAGCCAAAGCCCTCTGGAAAGATTTTTGTTGATTATTCTTGAACTACGTGTTGCTGACACTTTCCAGCCTGAGCCTGCGATGACATCTTGAGACAGATTTTCAATCTTGTTGGCAGTGCCTGAAAGAACTTGTTGTCCATGCAAGTGTTGGTTAATCACTCCCCAGAGTGGTGGCAGTTTTGTGGTGCTTTATTTCCAACTCTTCTCACTTGTGTGGTCAACTTGGATGATCAGTAACAAGTTAACCAGTTCATTTTATCAATAGTCCCAGGAAATGTACTTGCTCTAACAAAGGAAGAAGCTAAAGAATAGCAGAAAATTATTTCCTTTCACTCCAGTGGTGTGTTGTCAAAAGCAATAAAAATGGCTGTTGAGAAGAGAAAGTGGTTTGTTTCTTTAAAGAGAGACAAAGTCTGCTAAAGACAAACGGGCTGAGTCTCACATCTGCTCTTATAAGGGAAAGTGATCCTTGGAACCTGTAGAAATAGGGAGTAGCTGCTTTCTGTCCTCCCTCTTGTTCCCTTGCAGCTTTCCCTCACATCCAATTCCAGGACAGCTGCTCAGGTTAAGGCAGGGAAAGCCATGCTCCACGACCCTCAGCTCCACTCTCCTGCACCTCCGGGGTACACACAAGATGCTGCACACCTCCCAGCCAGGGAAGGCAGCTTCCCCTGCTCAAAGGTATTCCATCTTCACCTTTCCATCCTTCTTTTTTTTATTGTTTGCTGTGACCCTGCTTCCAAACTCCTGGCATTTACCTCTGAGGAAAAGATTTAGGTGATGCTGTTGGGAAGAGTCATGGTTAGTTGTAAGGACAGGTGGAAGAGAGGAATTGATGCCTGTAGCCAGTGATCAGCAGGCTGGTTGTAAGATCATTTATCTGCTCTGCCTAAAGTGACCATCCTGGCCAGGGACAGCTTGGGAATAAACTGCTGGACAAACCAGGCTGTTGTTTGCACTGTGTATCAAGCAGGAATGACACCCCGAGGCGTCTGTGGGGATGGAGCAGGGCCTGATCCATGGCAGCAGCTGCTTCCACACCAACAGCTCACACAGCATGTGGGACAGTGGCTGGGCAGCTCGTTATTCCAGAGAAGCAGGTTATTGCTGTGCTGGTTCCAGCCTGGAGCTGGGCACTGATAATTAGCAGGGACTTATTTCCCCACAGAGATGATGGAGGAGGTGTTGTTTACTGCTTGACCACAGTAGTCACTGATATTTAATCAATTAATTAAAATCTCCCATCAAACAGTGTGATCCAAGCCTGTGGTCTTATTTAATCTCACAGTGAAATGGTATTCAAGTAGCCTCACAGAGTGTTGCCTGGTCTGTCTCATCCTTCAATCGATGCCAGTATTAAATAATAATGGCAAGCAGGATGTAGCTGTGCTGAACTGCCAGGCCATGTATTTACCATTAAGTCTGTCCCAGCTTTTCATTTGTTACTTGTTCTTTTAATAGCATTTTCCAGAGATGCTTAGTTGCTTTCTCTGCTCTAACAAGCTTCCTTGCTGGCCCAAATGAAAGACCTGATGGAGAGTTATAAAAAACAGTAGCTGGCTCATTACATTTGCCCTTCTTCTAAGAAGCCATCCCAAAATATAGATCAGGTGAGAAGGAAAAGGAGCAGCTCTAAAGCTGCCCAGTGTGTCCCTTGGCTGTGTTAAAGCTGGGATTCAAGGCTCTAAGAGGGAAAGAAAACCTTCCTGTGACCCACAAAAACACAGTGTGTTGACAGAGGCTGTTCTGCTCTGTCACCCTGTTGTAATAGAGGTGATAAAACATTCCTTTTCTGCTCTTTATAGATGATGTTTATGGATTTGGTGACATCAAGGAATATGGGAAGACTTCTGGCAACAAGACTTAGTTCTTTTAAGCAGCATTGAAGTGTGTTCAGATTTGTAATGTTTTTTGCTGCAGGAGAGGTTGGTTTTATTTGATTCATCAGCTCTAATCAGAGCTGAGGCTTCCAAATGGGTAAATCAGACAAAGTGGTGCTGTTTAGGGATGTCCCAAGGTGTCTTTCCAAGTGCCAATGGACTGTGACATGGACATCTTCCTTCTGTAGGGAAAATTGCTGTGTTAGGATCTTCCTTCCTCCTTATCTGCTTCCTCCCAAATAGAGGGGGAAATGGTCGTAGGGAAAATCCAGGTCAGCTCAGGTGGCTGCTGTACAACTCCCTGACAGGAGGGTGCAGCCAGGTGAGCACTGGTCTCCCAATTTCTCCCATTTCTCCCAAGAAACAAGGAGTAGGAAAAGAGGAAACAGCATTAAGTGGCACCAGGGGAGGTTTAGATAGAGGATATCAGGAAAAATTTCTTCACTGAAAGTGAGGTGAGGCTGTACACAGGCTGCCCACAGGCTGCCCAGGTACGTTTTGTTCAGCTTTAACATGAACTTCTGTGTGAATCTGATTTAAATGCCTCATTTACATGCTAACAGCAAACTTCAGGTATGGTACAAGCAGACAGGAATTGGGGGCGAGTTTCTCCTGCTGATTTGCACATTTTCTGGGGCTCCCCGTGCCCTGAGGAAGCTCTGTCAGGTCTGCAGGTGACGTGTGCCAGGTGAGGGAGGTGTGGGGCTGACGCCTGTGGCTGGAAGTCTCTGCAGCAACTGGTCTCCAGTCACCACTTGCTCAGCTGTCCTCAGAGTAAACAAGGACTGGCCTCTGTCACTGCAGCGGACGTGCAGCCCCTGCAAAGGCTGTCCCTGGTGTCCTGTGTGTGTGCAGCTGATGTAATTAATGCCAGGGATAGCTGAATTTCATCTGCAACAGCAGAAGTCCTCTGAACTGAGCTGTTAGAAAGGCTTGGTGTTGCCTTGCTGGAATATGCTGGGCAGGAAAAAAGAGAAAACTGGGATTAGGGGGTTATTTCTGGATAACTTTGGTATTACTGCCATTTATGATGGCACGCAATGATGCAGGTGCAAACCTGAGCACATCTATGAGGCCACAAGTGAGCACTGGAGAGTCCCATGCTTTGCAGGATCTGCCAAAACAGCCCCCCAAACCACAGAGGGGGCCAGAAAGTGTCTGCTGAACGCTTCAGAGTCACCTGGGCAGCTCTGCAGATTTATTCTGTGTTGCTTTTACTCCCTTGTGTCCATGAGCAATATGCGTAGAGAGACAAGAGCTTGTAGTGCAGTGTGGATACACCTGTAAAAAGGGGCTCCTAGTGGTTGGCTTCCATAAATTTGTGGGAATGTGCAACACCTACATAAAGGCACCTTTGTATGGATGCTGCTGCAGCTGGGCTAGGAGAGGTCCTGCCTTAATTACCCCATCTCATAATGGGAATGATTTAAAAGAGTAGAAATACTGTATGTAGACATAGTCTTAAGACTAAATGAATCCATCAGCAGAGTCCAATGTCCAAAGTAAGGAGTCCTTGTGTTTCTCCCCCAGAATTTTGGAAATCAATGACATTATAAATTCACGCTGAGGTTACTCAGCCCTCATCAGGCTCGGGAAACCCAAAATACTCCTTTTGTTCCTTCTCCCTGCACATGCAGTCCTCAGGCATAGAAAGGGCCACACTGGGATGTTTGTCACAGTTGTGACATGAGGATTTGCATTTCTGTCACGCTTCTGGAGGTGTTCAGGGCCAGGCTGGGTGGAACTCGGAGCAGCCTGGTCTAGTGGAAGGTGTCTGTGCCCATGGCAGGAGGTTGGAGTGAGCTGATCTTTAAGGTTCCTCCCAACCCAAACTGTTCTGGGATTCTCTGATTTCCATTCTTTAGAAAACACCTGTGCTACCTGTTCAGCTCCTGGATCCTCCTGAGGTTTGAGTGAATCCCAGAACTGCTTCTGTGGGACCCGCAATAATTATCAGGACAATTAGTTGCTACCTGTGTTTTCTGTCCTCAGTCTGCAGCGACCTTTCATCAGCAGATTTGTACTTTAAAAGCTTTTCTAGGTTTTAAATGCCTCCTCCAGCTTTTTGTCTTCATCAGCTGAGGGGTTCTGGCAGTTCCTAATAATTTTTCCTCTCCCGTTGCATAGCCACTTCACATCTAATATTTCCTGGCAGATTTCTCAGTAGTAGCTGCAGTCAGGGGATGGGTGAGAGGTCTAATGCATCACTTCTCTCTCTCCTCGTGCTATTTATTCCAGTGCCTATCAGCTCCTCATGAGCAATACTTTAACGAACAGGCTGGAGGGGAGGATTGCTAACTTGTGAATTACTTTGATAGTTATCCTCTTCTTTTTTCCCTGTAACTCTGCAGATGCTGTTGAGTTTGGAGGCAGAACAGAGCTCTACCAGGGGTTACAATGCATCAGTCTCCTGCCAGCAGAACTGTGAGATACAGATGTTGTGTCTTCCCTGGTCATGTGCAGCACAGACACTGCGTTTGCTTTTTCACTCCAGTTCCTGAGGGCCCTCGATTTCTAGGATCTTCCCTGTAGGGAAAGAGCATGGACAGCAAGCTCAAAAAGCACCAGATTGGAGAGAGCCTGGGGTGGGATATTGCTGGCAGCAAGGCTGAGGATGATCACAGCAAGCAAGGAGCACCGAGGGAGTCGGACATGGCATTGTCTCTGCTTGCCAGGATGAGCAGAGCCCTGTGGGGCAGCACATTCCATTGACCAAAGTAAGACCAGGGCAGTGATTTATGGCACAGCACAGCTTGAAAAGCAATGATTTTCATTCACCAGATGCTGCCATACATGAGACAAGGTGGGTGACCCAGCTGCTGCCTTTCCTTTGAAAGCCAGTCTCCTCCGAGGTGCTCAGTACCAAACCCTGGCTGGAGTGGCTGCAACATCATCCAAACCATCCTCTGATGGTTCAGCTGGAGTGACACCAGAACTTAGCTTTATATTTTGCCATAGGACCAAAAAAAGTGTGTTTGCCAAAAGTATTAAAGGGTGACTACAACTTTCCCAGCCTTTCAATCTCTAAGTGTCTTCCCAGAGACAAAAAAATGTGTGAATGAGTCTGCCAGCTCCAGTTCTCCCGTTTGGCACCGACTCCTTAATGAAAAAGTCTCCATCAAATTTCACAGCATTGAATGCTCTGTCATTAGGAGGGCTTGGGCAAGATGCAGAACAGCCCTTAGAGGTCTCAGTGGACCATCTCCATTTACATCTATTCCAGCTGTGCCCACACGTGCTTGTTAGTCCATGCAGCCCTAGATGTCATTTCCCTGGGTTTTGCTGAAGTTGCCTGTTTGGAGCCAGGGGCAGGAAGATCAATGAGGGCTGTTTTCCTCCACGTTGATCTTCCACATTTGGATCCCCTTCCATTTCACCGAGTGGGAGCACTGAGGTTTTCCCCCACCCCAGCATCCCGGCTCCATCTAAACCCTCACCCAGCCTAGAAACTCCTCCTCTCTCCTTTAAGGATATTCTTAAATCACCCTAATTTTGTCAGCTGCTCCATTATTAATAACTAACAAGGAAAACTGCCACAGTGTCAGTGCTGCTGACACGTGTCTTCAGCTGGAACCAGGCTTCCAAGGAGAATTACTTGAGAGGGGTGGTTAGGGAAGCAATTTCCTCGATGGTGCGTGCTAATGCACATACCCAATACTGCCTTGGAGCTGCTGGAGCCGGGGAGTCGAGCAGCTCCGTTGCATGGTGCCTCCTTGGGGATCAGTGTCTTGTTTCATCAGGGCCATCTGCTTGCAACACAGCCTCAGTCAGCTCCAAGTCCTACAACAAGCTGCTCCGAGTGCCGGCTGGAAATGGTTGGAAAAATCGGAGTGTTGTAAGTAAACATGAGGCTGGCTATGGGATGCAGCCATCCAGGGAGTTACCTGGCTGGCAAGCATTTACGGGGTGTTGGTGTGCATGAAGAGGGGCCCACAGCTACTCAGGGGTGCAAACCAATGCCGGGTGTGAGTAGAGTTGTTCTCCGTGCCCATGCGAATGGCTGGAAAGGATGGAAGGGGACAGGTTTTGTGTGCCCCACAATCCAGCACCAATAACCAGGCTGCCCTGAAGGCCAGCACACACAGAGATCTCAGTCCTGCAAAGGCACATTCTGCAAATGCTCACTTGCTGTTGATGGGATGATCAGGTTTTGCAATATTTATATTCAAGGGGTTGTTTGAAACTGGCAGAGCCCAGTGAAACTCACTGGGAATCCTGCGCATCCACTTTTGCATCCCCTTCTTCCTGGGCTCCTCTTCATCACTGATTCCGTTGGCATCTCCAGGCGTGAGAGTAGCCTGTGATACATTTGCCAGGGGTGGTTTTTTGAGGACCATTAGTTGAGCTGATTTATTTTGTTGGCTGTGTGTCCCCAGGGCCCCTGTGAGCCAACTCATCAAGCATGCAGGGCAGAGCTGGCACTGCTGGAGAGGCGATGTCCGTGCTCTCTCAGCATTTCAGGGAGTACAGGGGATCTTCTCACAGCAACCCCTTGACAATGGCTAAACAAATACAATGTGAGCAGCCCTTCCATGCTGGTCAGTATTTCCCAGTGCTCCTTTCCCAGGTGTTAGCACCCAGATGCTGCCGCTTCTTCTCTTTCCCTTTCAGATCTGCGGTCGCAGCTCAAGCCAGAGGGTTAAATGTGCTTTTCCTACCAGCCCTCATCCCCTATCATCCAGTGATCACTTCCTCCAGCATCAGAGGAGTCAGCCCGTGCTGCTTTCACCAGGATTTGGGCTGTGCAACGCTTAATTTTCTATTAACAGGGCTTAAGAAGCAGTGGTTGTACATCCACACTGGGAGCTGATCCATGTGGAGGGTCATGTTAATGCTGGAAGATGGTCTTCAAGGTCCCTTCCAACCCAAACCCTTCGAGGAGTGATTTTTGAATGTCTGCCTCATCCAGTTTGGAAATACAGACCCACACAGGTTTTATTGGTTGCTTTTGATTTTTGATTTTATTATATTTCTTTTTGGTGTGCGTTTGTTTTTCGAAGGGCGTTTTTTTGTCTGAATTTTACAGCTCCGCTTCATCACCCAAGGTAAGGGAAATGCTGCCATCCCAGTGGCCAACTCCCACACCGTGTTTAGGAACAAATGGAAGAGATGTTGTGTTTAATTATCTCAGCCTGCTTACCACGGTATTTTCACTAATATTTGGGTTTAATGAGCTAGGAAATCTGGGCCATTGTGTGCTGGTGGATACACTCATCCTTTCCTCAGCTAAATATGTTATCAGATATCTTCCACGGAGATGAGCAACTGCTTCCTTTGAACTCGGGAATCATCAGGATTCACTAATTTGCTTAGACCACCTGCTTGGCTAATATTACCACAGGCCTCTTATTTTCTCTCTGAAATGGTAAACAGAAATCTAAATGTTGCTGTACTGACACTGGAGAAGAGGAGGCTGAGGGGAGACCTCACGCAGGGTGCAGCTTCCTCATGAGAGGCATTGGATGGGCAGCTCTGATCTCTCCTCTCTGTGACAGTGACAGGACCCAAGGGAACAGCTGGAGCTGTGTCGGGGGAGGTTTGGGTTTGATATCAGGGAAAGGTTCTTCCCCCAGAGGGTGCTGGGCACTGCCCAGGCTCCCCAGGGAATGGGCACGGCCCCGAGGCTGCCAGAGCTCCAGGAGGGTTTGGGCACCGCTCCCAGGGATGCCCAGGGTGGGGTTCTGGGGTGTCTGGGCAGGGCCAGGAATTTGACTCATGATCCCTGTGGGTCCCTTCCAGCTCAGGAAGGGACCTTTCTATGACCCACCCCAACCCAACATCTGCTCTGCCCCAGCCCACAACACAGACAATGCATGGCCCCACTAACAGCCTCTGCTTCCCACCCAGGGACTTGCAGCCCTGCAGAAATGCTCCAGCTGGATCTGCAAAGATCCCAGGGTCCCACAGGAATTACCATATAAAATAGAATTATCCTGCTTCTCCACTCACTCTGCCTTGTTTTGCAAGGGGTGTCTTTGCTCCCAGGACATGTGGTCTGCGCTTTGGATTCCCCACCCACAGGGAAGAGATTGGCCACGGGGGTGTTGGTGAGTCCCCCCACTGCAGTCAGGGAAGGAGATTTGCTCCCAGCCAGCTTGAGGATCCTTCCATCACACTGCACGGGCACCCGCCCTGCAGAGCACAGAATGCAGCAAGGAATTTCTTCCACGGGTCACAGATCTATTTTTTAATTACCATAGAAACCTCCAAACATCAGGCGTGTGCTGTTACGTCAGGGTCTCACTCCTCCACAGCTGCCTCCTTGGGACACTCTGGGGAACGGGAACGGTGGGGTCCTAAATGGTGGTTGATTATTTTTGGATTAATTAGTAAGCATAGTCATGGTGTCTCCCGGAGCACAGGATGGAAACCGTGGTTTTGCTCCTTTTACTCTTTTCATCCACAACTTGCTGGTGTGGGGGACACCATTTCCCACCGCCCTACCCAGCCTCACAGAGGGATGGATTTGCTGCTTCAGCCCTAAATAAATATCCTTCCCATCACTGCCGTTCCCGCTTTAGACGCGCAAAATGCAAAACCTGGGAGGCGTTCTTGGCACAGCCAGCTTGGCAACCCTTAAATTAGCGGGGTGTGAGCGCGCGGCGTTCCCACCCGGAGCTCCTCGTGCTGCCGGAGCCTCGCTCCGCGTTCCCGCGCGAGACGCGCACCCGGCGCGGCAGATGGTGCATCCTCACGGCTCCACGGGCCACCCCAAAGCACGCCCCGACTGCGGGAGGCCTGTCAGCACTTAGGTGAGGGGAATGGGGCTCCTTGGTGGAGCATTTATTGGGATGGAGCCGGAGGACGAGGCAGATGGCCGGGGTTTGTTGGCAGGGAACTCCTGTTTGTTTAATTAGTCACCAGACAGACTGAGCGCTAAAGGCAAACTCCAAGTGTGGTGAGATGGACCATTTGCCCTTGACGTCTACCTGGGGATCCTCATCTCATCATCCTGCTGTGGGATTGATGCTCCAGCACACAGGACTAGGTGTTCCTGATGATTTTGGGCGGCCTTTGTTTCCCCCCTACTATTTTTCCCCCAGAAGGGGCAGATTCAGACATGCGTATTGCTTTAAAAAGCAACCAAAGGATGCACAAACACAGTTTTCCTGTCTCCAGCCCCCACGAGAGCACACAGCCACTTTTGGGGAATGGATTTCTAAAGCAGCTCCAGGGGAGCTGGAGAGGGACTTTGGACAAGGGCCTGGAGTGACAGGACAAGGGGGAATGGTTTCCACTGCCAGAGGGCAGGGTAGACGGGATATTGGGAACTGGGAATTCCTCCCTGTGAGGGTGGGGAGGCCCTGGCACAGGGTGCCCAGAGAAGCTGTGGCTGCCCCTGGATCCCTGGCAGTGTCCAAGGCCAGGTTGGACGGGGCTTGGAGCAACCTGGTTTAGTGGAAGGTGTCCCCGCCCACGGCAGGCATTTGGAATGAGATGGACTTTAAGGTCTGTGATTCTGTCTCTCACAGAATCAGTATCACAGGTGGAGGGGTTCAGTCCCCCCCTTTGCCATGATCCCGTTGTGTCTCCCTCCCAGACCATCTCCTGACACCTGGGCATGTCTCCTAACTCTGAGCTTCCCTGTCCTCAAAGTAATGAGGACTGGGAGATGCTGCAATTGTGGAATTAAGGAATCATAGAATTGTCAGGGTTGGAAAAGCCCTCTAAGATCATTGATTCCAACCATTCCCCCAGCACTGCCAAGCCCAACACTAACCCATGTCCCCAAAGGTCACATCCACACAGCTTTTAAATCCCTCCAGGAACAGGGACTTCACCACTGCCCTGAGCAGAGGTACCAGTGTCACTTGTTCCTGAGCATGGATCAGATATTTTGGGGAAGGGATTCCTAAAGGGGCTCTGAGAGAGCTGGAGACACACTTTGGACAGTGGCCTGGAGTGACAAGAGAAGAAGAACTGGCTTAAAAATGACAGATATTCCCACCAAAAAAACCCCGACAGTTAAAATCACTTTACACCTTTATTTTTGCGTTAAAAAATGTTTGATTGTGTTCAGTATTTGATGCCTTCTTGCAAACACTAGTGCTTAGGGTTTTTTCTCCCCCATTTCCCTTGTTGTATATACCTGCATCACTCACCCCTTGCAATGGCATGGAAATAAAGGGAAAAAAAAAATTTAAAAAAAAGGAAAAAGGAAAAAAAGAAGGGGAATAAGTGAGAAACGGGAAAGGGAAATAAAATCTGCACAGGAAACGAGAACCCAAACACAAATCCTGCCCCTCTCTGAGGAAATGGATAACCCCGAACTCAAATCCTGTCCTTCTCCGCGCACTTGGCGCTTGACGGAGTTAAATCCATGTATATTTAACACGTATATCTAACACGCAAAACTCTGCCAAAAAAAAAAAAGTTTTAAAAATTACCATTTGGGGACGAGGCCCCATTGACCAGAGCCCAAAGCGGCGTTTTTCCCCCCCTCAAAATATCGCCCCGTGCCATTACCCCGCAGCCCACTAGAGGGTGGTTTCCTCCAGCGGGAGATCCGCAGGCCGGCTGCGGCGCGGGGAGGGGATCCGGAATGTGTTTTCCAGCACTCCCTGTGCAGGAGGAGCGCCCAAAATTCCCGGGGGGAGTGGCGGGAAAGGCATGGTGGGGGGTGGGGGGAGAGGGGACACACGCGGGGGACGCGCGTCCCCCT
>WEIT01030476.1:65075-190203 GCA_013389985.1 Dryoscopus gambensis | reverse complement strand
CACCACCTCCCTCCTTCCCTCCCTCGCTCCCTCCCTCCAGGAATCCAGCGCTGCACCGAAGCCAGAAGAGAGGGAGCAAAACCCAGCCCAGGCCGAGAGCTGCGTCCAGAAACCAAACCCGCCCTTCGCGTCGCAAAGGAGATTTTTTTTTTTAATCATTATTATTTTTATTTTTATTATTATTATTTTTATTTTTAATACCCCTGACCCGAGCACGGTGGCGGCAGCGGCGCCGGGGCAGGGAGGCTGTCCCGGTTATTTATTCTCTCCCCGCAGAGCTGTCCCTCCGGCTCACCATGATGTTCCGAGACCAGGTTGGCGTGTTGGCCGGGTGGTTCAAGGGCTGGAACGAGTGCGAGCAGACTGTTGCGCTGCTCTCCCTGCTCAAACGCGTCAGCCGGACCCAGGCTCGCTTCCTCCAGCTCTGCCTCGAGCATTCCCTGGCAGACTGCACCGAGCTCCACATCCTCGAAGGGGAGGCCAACAACCCCGGTGAGTGGTGGCGTTTGCCGCGACCCTTCCCGGGCGATGCTCTAATGCCGTCGAAATTTTAAAAAATACACCCAAGAAACGGGTGCGGTTTGGGAGCCGGGGGCTCCCCCAGCTCGATTGCGGGAACGGCTTCTCTGCTCACGTTTTATTTTCCGAACGGGGTTCGGCTTATTTCAGTTTGGTTTTTCACAGCAAACTACTCCGCTCCATGGCGTGGTGTAACTACGGTAGCATGAATGATTGGTGGTTTTTTTTTTCCCCCTCTCCCCCCCGTGCCCCCCCTTCCTCCTTCCATGCAGTTTCCTGTGAAATAAGTAAGTCAGGTCACGTAGAGTCTGGATTTTCTAGGCTTCTTTTGGGCAACGTGGCTAGCTTTGCTCTCTGCAACATGCAGAAGCAGCCCATCGCTACCTCAGACGAACTGTTATTGTATAAAGGTCTGGGCAACTGGGTTATCCTATTTTTTTTTTTTTTTCTGTTAAATGTGGCAATTCCTATTTCATCATTCAGATCCTGTTTGGACGCATTTTTTTCCTGCGGCTCTGAATACCCCCCTTGTGTTTCAGCAGAGCTCTAAGAAAATATGAGTGGACTGTTTCATGTTACTGAGCGTGCAGGGTGCAGGACAGAAAATGTGCGTGGTTACCAAAAGTGTATTTTTCTTTTATTTATTCACCATTACAAGTTGCTCAACTCCTCCAAAGTAAATGGGAGTTGGAGGAGGATGGGAATGGCACAGGCACCGTGCAAATTGCACCGTGTGTTCCCATATTTATTTACGGGGGTGTGTTACAGATGTGTGCGTTCCTAAGTGTGGATGTACGCAGGGGTGCAAGTTGCTTAAAGTAGAGTTTTTGTAATACAGACGGTCAGTAGGGAAGGCAAAATGTCATTTAGTTGCGTAGTTCTGTTTCTCCAATGCCTCCCAAAAAAAAAAATCCCAAACCAAAAAAAACCCCTGCAACCCATAAAAAGCAAAGCAACCCCCCCATTCCTAAGCACCCCTTTGATTTAAAATCCCAGGGGGCTGGAAGCTCTTGGGTTTGGGGCTGTGCGTGGCAGAGCAGTGCCGGGGAGCGGCCGGCTGCGTTCCGTGATGGGTGGAAATCTTGCGGCCGGATCCCGAACAGAGCCCCCGGTGTGGACGGGGCGGGAGGAATGCAGGGTCCTTCTCCAGCTGTTCCCTATTAGAGCACCGAGCCGGCAGGATTTGGCAGCTGCCTGTGCTGCCATTTGATGACAAGGTCCAGCGCAGCGCCGTGTTCCACCGAGGACGGATTTAAGTCCTTCTGCAGGAAACCGAGCCTGGAGCTGCTCCGGCGCAAAGGGATCGGGGCTGGCTACAGGGGAGCGAGGCTGGAATTGGCCGTTCCCTTATATAGCTCGCAGGAATGAGAGGGAGGAATGCTGCCGAGTGCGTCTGGGCGCAATACTGCTGCTTTTATAAACAGCTGAAGGGATGAACCTCATCCATCCCTTTGGGTGGGGAGGCCCCGGGGGGGCCGGGAGGGAACACATTCTCCAAACTCGGCTGCTCCAGGATAAATCTGCAGCTTCCTGTGCCAGCCTCAGCACAGGTTTGCTGCGATTCCCTCTGCGAGTTGGTGTGAGCAATATATTTTTAATTTAATTTTTCTACCGGCATCGCAGCTTTTCATTCCAGCTATGGGCTTGGCAGTAGCCATGTCCCCTCAGTTAGCCAGGGACCTGGAGGCAGGTGATTGGTCTCCTGCCATCAGCAAAGGTGAATTGTGAAGGAAAACAGGGCTCTGAAGTGGCCTTGGACACAGAGTCACGTAGGGCCGCCTGTGTGGTGGCGTTTGCTCGGTGTAAGCCAGGGTGCAGACCGGGGCTTGGGCCCTTCCCATCTCCACTCGTGCGAGCAATCCCTGCTTGCCCCTGTAATCCTGTTGACCTTGCTTGGCGCGAGGATTTCTCCTGCGTGCAGAGCTTGGCATCCAGCCTCCAGCCTGGCCCTTGCTGCGTTGGTGGAGCTGCCCGAGCTCTCCCTGGCTTGCCTTCCAAAAATGATCTCTTCCTCCAGGGCACTTTCGACTGATGCCAAAACCTGGATCCGCTGAGTTCCTGTTTCTCACCAAACACCCCTCTGTATGGCCTTCCCATGGGATGGACATATCCATGCATCCTGCAGAGCAGGACGTGCGCTTTTCCAGGCAATCCTGTTGCAGTGGAGGGAAGGTTAGCTGAGATTTGTAACCAGTCTCAGTTAGGAAATAGCTTTTAGTCTCCTGTGTTAGCGCTGCCTTCCTAAAACCACTTGTATTCCTCAAATCCCTCCTGTTCCACGCCTGTTTGGCAGTCTGGCGCTTGTCACTTGCCTGGCAATGGAATCACACCAAGTCCTGAGCAGCAGCGTCGTCATCGAACCTTGCGTTACTCACTACTCTTTGAATCCTGGTGTTTGCATAACTAATTTGGGCTCGATTCCCTCCTGGGCTGGGGCCTGAGGTGGCCCCTGGTACGTTTTCCAGGTGTTTGCTGACTTGGAAATGCTGGCTCCCTGCTGGTAGGTGCCGCACTGGTATCCCTGGTGGGGGCTGGCTGTAAGACAGGGGATGTTCCCTTTCTGTGAAATCCACTGTCTGGGGAGGGGTGTCACCAGCTGAATGTAATGTGCTGGGCTAATGTACTGGAGCAGGTGTTGGAATTACACTGGGTCCTCGTGAGAATTGAGTTGTTTCATACGTGCAGGACCTGTTGCGTGTCCCAACCCTGTGGGGAGCTGGGAAAACTGGAATGTTACCCCTAGGTGATGGTCCTTAGGAGGTGGCAGTCCTGCTGTGGCCCGTGGTGGGTGAGCATCATCCTTGGAAATACCACCAACAACAGGCATCAGGAGGGGTCCCAAAGGGAGACCAGAGCTTTGAGATCCTCTCTAGCTGGGGGTGCTGGGCTCAGAGCCCTCAGGTGTGTGGACCAGGCGTGGAGGAAAACCCATTTCAGTAAAGGTGTCCAGGTTGTTTCTTGCCTGGCAGACTCCAGATGAGAGGTCTGATGAATGGCAGATGTGGTGGGAAAACTCAAGGAGGAAAAATAACTCTTTTTAGCTAGTTAATTGCCACAGAGAAAAAAGTATGTTTCGTTTGAAGGCGTGCTGTCTTGGTTTTTTTCCAAGTGTGAGGGTATTTTCATAATGACAGCCAAGCCCTCCTCGTTAGTACTCCAAACCCAACGTGGTTCTGCTGTGTACAGCTGTGTACGACCCTCAGAAAGCCCTGAGGAGCCTCGTGATTCCACGGTTCTCTGGATCCCTGCCTAAGGCTGGAGGGATGGGTGTCACCTTGTTGCCAGCCTCAGATCAGGGATGTCCTGGAGGAAGCTGCACTGATCGATGTCTGGGAGAACACGGAGCTGTGGGGGCTGCTCAGGTGGCTACGAGACCACCTGCAATCCACTGCTTGGTTATAAAGGGAGGAGAGGAGTGGGAAACACATGGAAGGACATCTATACATTCTTCATTAGGTGAAGTGTACAGCTTGGGGTTGTCTGCACAGTGGCTTCGCTGAGCTTTAACAGTTCAAACTGGTGAAGAGTGCGAGTTGTTGTTAGTTCAATTTGAGCGTGAATGGCTTGGTCTGCTGAGAAGGAGGAGAATATGGAAACCATATTATCTGTGCACAGAAATAGAAGTTTCAGGTATTGCATGGCGCTATTTAAAAGCCTGCTATAACTTCCTTCCTTCCTTCCAGCCTGGCCTTGCTGGGCAGCTTCAGTCCCAGCTGCTCGGAGCCGTCAGGACGCAGCAACCTTCTTTAAGCTACCAGTAAAGGTCAGGCAGGAGTGGGGCGTGCCTCGTGGTGGGAATGGGACCTGTGCTCCTCCTGGGGCACCCAGGGGTGCTGGGTATGGCTGCTCTGTGGGCTGCAGACCCAGTGAGGAGATGTGGGGGCTGTGTCCATGAAACACGTTCCGTACGCTTTGGGCGTTGAGTGCAGAATGTGCTTCTGCTTTCATCTCCTCCAGTGTCCCTCTGGGGTTTTTTTTCTGAAGCAGTCAGTCCCACTTCTCACCCCACCAGCCGTGGCTTCCTCGCTCCTGCAAGGTTGACAGAAGTGCCCAAAGACTCCTGTAGGTCCTCCAGGTGTCCAAACACCCACGTGCGCCGGTGGAAGCAGTGACAGCTTTAAGCTCTGGGCTTCAAAGGACAGCAAGCTTTCTCTGGCCTGTGCACAGGACATTAACTGCTCCTCATGTTGGGGCCAAAATCTTTATTTCATTTCAGCAGGCTGTCAGGTATCACAAGGGGAGCATCAGGATGACCCAGATTCCTCATCCTGGGAAGGACTGGCCAAAGGAAGAGACAAGGGTTGCAGGGAGCCGTAATGTCTTTTAATAGACCAAGTGATGCAGCTGGAAAAAATGGCCAGGCACGAAGGTGCACCAGCTCAAAGGAGGGCTTGTGTGGTTGTGGGGGTTTTTTTCCCCAACTGTACCAGCTGGTCTATTAAAAGGTATTACATATTCCTGCAGACCTTGCTGCTTATATCCTCAGCTCCCTGTGGCTCCAGCCCTACATCTATTGCTGCCACCCCAGCCACAGACAGTCTCCCAACCCGTCAGGAAGCTGCTACCCCTGCACTGTGCAAATTTTGTAGTTCATCCCCAGTGACCCCCACTGATGGAAAATCATCCCAGTGCCCAGTTTGAAGGTGTTTCCCATTTTTTAAATTTTTTCTTGGCTTACAGTTGCATTGCAATGTTGAGCTCTGGTTTAAATGTCCTTGGGCTGTGTGAGGGCGTCGCTGGGCTGCCACGCAGTGGGACTGGAGGAGCCCAGGAGGCATCCCAGGAGGAGGATGGGGTGAGGAGCTTAGCCTGTGCTTAGTGGAAGTGATAGGGAATTCTAAGTGCAGGGCTGGATATTGGCATTGTGTGGTCAATTCCACACACTTCTCTCTTCCTGGAGAGGGATGTAAGCCACCCTGCCAGCTCTGCTCATTAAAAATAAGGAGCTGGGACTCCTAAGTGGAGAGATCATAGAATCACAGAAGGGTTGGAAGAGGCCTGAAAGCTCATCTTGTTCAAACTCCTCGGACAGGGACACCCTTCACCAGACCAGGCTGCTCAGAGTTTCATCCAGCCTGGCCTTGAACACATCTGGGGTAGGGACAGCCCCAGCTTCTCTGGGTGACCTGGGCAAACCTCAGATCTGCTGAGCTCTTGGACACTTGCTTTTAACCTGCCTGCTGGTGCTTGACCTGCTGCCACACGTCTTTCCCACGTTTTGTTTGCAAACTTGAGGGCTAAAAGCTATCAGAGCTGGGATTTTTGGAAAGTACCAAGGGGAGGGGTGCAGAAGTACAGAGTGGTGTTAGCCAGGGGCTTTAAGCCAGGCTACACACCCAGTGTTCTCTTGTGATTCAAAGCTATTTTTATTTTTAGGGATGCTTTCCAGAGTGGCTGTGGGAAGCACTGCAGGCTGGAGGAAGGTCTGTGGTGTGGCATTACAGAGGCTCCCCTTTGCTGTCCCCCTCACCCCAGTGCTGGGACCTAGAGGAGACTCTTCTGGGCTTGCACTTTGCTCTTCTGTATTTTATCCTGTTCGCTTAAAAATTTCTTCCCTTGTCGTTCCTGGCACGTGTCCCTTGCAGTTAGAGGGGTAGGGAGATACT
Organism: Dryoscopus gambensis; assembly: GCA_013389985.1. Classification (NCBI taxonomy): domain Eukaryota; kingdom Metazoa; phylum Chordata; class Aves; order Passeriformes; family Malaconotidae; genus Dryoscopus; species Dryoscopus gambensis. The sequence continues at coordinate 184,078 of WEIT01030476.1, read as the reverse complement.
CGCTGTGCTTGCTCCCAAAATTTGGGCAGCATGAATGACAAGGTCTTCCCCATGGGCAGAGATGATGAGGGCCAGGTTGTTTGGATGGGGAGATGGCAGAGCTTGCTGGGGTAGTAATTTTTAGGTAGTAGTGCTTAAAATGGGGAGGAAAAAGTTAACTAATGGTAACAGCATGGTTTGCTGCCTGGAGCATGGTGTGGTGCAGGAGAGTTGCCCATGGGTGGGCTGCTTTCTCCCAGAGACCTTTCCAGTCTTTACAGTGTCCTTTTAACCATTTTCTCAGGTAGTTCATGGCTCAGTGAGGGGCCTGGTGCCAGGGTGAATTTCCCCACTGACTTCAGTTGGGAAAAATCCCACTGTTGAAGTGCATGTGAAAGATGCAGAGAACCATTTCATGCATCACCACGGACCTGAGCTGGAATTCTCTGCCTAGACCAGCTTGCTCTTGATTCCTTCTGTGTAGTTATCTCACATTTGTGCTTCGAAAAGCAGCAGAGCTGAAGTTCTGTCCCACCAGAGTAGGTGCAGGGAGGATGTTGATAAAGGAGAGGAAGCACACAGAGCATCACTGTCAAGATGTGGATTGATGGGAGAGGTCGAGGACAGCTTTAGATAGAGAGCTGAATAGGAACCAGCTGTAGAGCCATCAATTAAAATAATCTAGTTTGTGAATACACTTATCTGCAAACGAGATTACATGGATGAGTGGGGAAAGCGCTCTGCTCGTAGCTTGGGCCGTGGCCTGGGGATGATCCTCTGCACAGTTGCATCCTTTGGCGTGTTAGACCTCAAAATCTGAGCAAACCTGCATGCCCGTTTCACCATTTGTATTTTATATTTGCAATTGGACCAGTTGCTTTTAAAGTAGTTGATGTTGTGGTCAGCCAAATTTTCCTGCAGTTTCCCTGAAGCAGTTGATGAAGGTTGTGGATCAGGGTGCAAATTCCCATCTCCCTACAATTTCTCAAGCTTTGCCCTTTCTTTTTCTCATGTTCCATCAAAAAAAACCACCTTTATTTCATTTGTGGCCCATGGAAGCCACTTTTTACCAAGCTGGGAGTTACGTTTGCAATCAGCGTAACTGAAATAGTAATTCGTGTGAACACCGGCTTTATTTTAGGATGCATCCGTCAGTGCTTTAGCCCTCCACTGTCGAGCTCGTGTCTAGTGTTACCACAGAGAACTGCTGGGAGAAAGGGCACCTCTTGCACTGCCACTGCACCCCAACCCCGGGGTCGGATTTGTCAGAGAGAGGAGAAGCTGCTGTACAGCAGTGCCGTGTTTGGGGGTTCCCAGCTGATCGCCCCAGCCTCCTCCCCACTTCTTTCGTGGTGCCAGCTGAGTGCAGGAGCCCACGCAATGCACAGGTTGTGTTTGAAGCCCTTTCTGTCTGCAGAAACACCGCAGGTGTGGTGGGATGAGCCCTCACATGAATTGTGTGTTTGTGCAAATCTACCTCTGGCTGTGCGTGTGCCCTTTGTATTTTCTATTTTCACTGACTAAACGAGACCATTACTATTTTACTGACTCTTGGTTACGCAAGAGCTGCTGAGGGATCTAAAAGAGGCTGCAGGTCTGATGCAAGGGATCCCCAGGCTTGCATGTTCATCCCTTTTCCCTTAAGAAATGATGTGTTTATCTTTGCAGTGCTCTGGTCCTAAGAAGAGACCCAGAGATTTGCAGAGGTCATTGCTGAGTGCGAGTTTGGCAGTGGCACACAGCCGAGCCAGTGGCTTCACATCTTGGCCCAGTAATTACAAATAAAGTTGAGGTTGGAGTGAGCAGATCCGCTCCCGACTTCCTCTTCCGCAGCAGATGCTTTGAGTAGAAGGGCAGGATCTCGTCAAAACAAGGTTGGGATTCTCTGGTGGAGAAGGTGTTGCTGGCCGTTCTTTGGAAGGGGTTTTGTGGGCAGAGGGAGTTGTGTTTCTGGCACGGGGGGATTGCAAGGTGGATTTTCTCTCATGGAGCAGAGCACGGGATGGTCTCATCCATAGCGTGACAGCCCTGCAACTTGGTTTGCTCTGGTTCTGGGTACTGAGCAGAAAATGAGCCTGGTCAGGGTGAGTGGGCCAGCTCCAGAGGCAGAGACCCAGTTTGTTTTGTACCTGGCAGGAGTTGGCTGTGTGAGGCAGGTGCATGGGCTTCTCCGGGCCTCTCCATGCAGGAGACAAACAGGTCTGGCTTAAAAAGAGGAGCTTTAAGCGAAGGATTTACCAGCACAGGGTCACCCATTGGGTGCCCCATTCACAGTGTGGGGATTTATTGATGTATTTACATGCAGTGACTCCATGGCATGGCCGTATCAGCTTTTGGTAAAGGTGTCTGAATTTCAGCCCGGTCTCTCTGATGGACTTTGTGCAGGTGTGTGGTGCAGCACCTCAGCTGAGGCTTCCTGGGCTCAGCACTCCTGTGTGGAGCTTGCTGATGATGCCTGTAGATTTCTGCACTCTGAGTTGAACCCGGGGTGCAAACCATGTCTTTCTCTACCATTAATCCTGGCTGCTGCCCTTGGCAGACTTCTCAGGGCATTTGCAGTGCTTGAGCTGCAGTGCAAAAACTTTCTTGTATTCTGTCAGAGTAATCCACAGGGCAGAGAAAGGGGCTCCCGCAAACTCCAGGGTCATTTTGTATGGTGGACAAGGGACTGACTGTGATGGAAAACGTGGATGGATGATACTGACGGCTCTGTTGCACCAAGAGCTGAGCCAGCTCCTGCCACAACCCCTGCAAGCCTTCCCTGTTACGTGCAGGAGCTGGACATGGCCAAGCTTGTTGAGCTATCATGCCTGGAGATGTTATTTTACTTAAAATAATGTTAATATTGTGACTGTCGTCTGCAGGATTCAGCAGCTCTGCTCCACTCTTTGCTCTCAAGCAAGGCTGCTCTGCTTTAGAAGCTCAGGGTGCTTCAGAAAGCTTCTCTTCTGTTACTGATCCTCACAAATAATGAATTCCAGATTGCCCTTTTTTTTTTTTTTTTTTAAATAAAACTTGTTTCAGACAATCCACAAACCTGCCTGTCTTTTAACCTGTTAGTTCTGCTCCTTGGCTATGCGGCTGCCTGGTGGGGAATGGGCATGTGTTGTGTTTGGAGTTCCAGTTGTTGTTATAAGAAGAAATTGAGTGGGTGGATAAAACAGGGTTTAACCAGGTTTAGCTGGAAGCATCATAAAACCCACTTTCCATGCTGCTGCATTTTTTTCTTTATTTACTGTGTTTTTAACCCTGAACATCACACATCAGTTCTTCTTGTCATTGGATTTTTCCTGTTGTCCCCTTTTCTCTGTCCCTCATCAGCAATGGGAGTTGAAGAAGGAAGAAACTGAGGGGAGAAATGGGGAGGGAAAACCCCACAATTTTGTTGTGGTGAAGCTTGGCTGATCTGACATTTACAAGCAAAACATGGTGTTTCTGTAGCAGCTGCAGTCTGTGTCCATGCATTTTCCTGCTTTTCAGTTTTCCTGTTGGGATATTCCTCTTGTTTCTCATGCAGCAAACATCAATGTGATTTTTCTACCTTTTTTCTGTCTGTTCCCCAGTGTGCTCAAATTGCCACTGGGTCAGCTTGACTCTGGGTAGTTTTGTTTTTTGTTTTTTTTTTTAATCTTACAATTCCAAAGAAGTGGATTATTAAAAAAAAAATACAAAGTCCCCAGGCTGTTTCCCTCCAGATAATGCAAACATAGATGAAATGTTGAGTTATAACTACCTGAGTGACCTTTTAAGATAAGAATTGTTATTGACTGGTGGTATTATGTTAAACTGATAAGAATTCTTTTTAGAAGAGGAGAGAAAAAAGCCCAGCAAGCCCTTCAGTAACCATAACAACTTACTCTGCAGCACAGGGACAGCGCACAGCTCCTTCCTGACACTGCTGCTGGGGGCTCAAGGGTGGCACTGTGGGGATCCCATCCAGCAGCCCCTCGTGGGGGACCTGGGAAACTTCCCCCGAGCTCCAGGCTGTGCTGTGAGGGATGCCTGAGGTCACTTGGCTCTCCTGCTGCTGTCAGCCCTCTAATTTTCATCATCTGAAGGGAATTTTAGCTGGAGAGTTGTGCTGAGGCTCGCTCTGGTGCTGGGGGTTTGGCTGCAGTGGGAGGGAGGGAGGGATGCCAGGAAGGATCACAGACTTCCAGAGTGCTTTGGGCTGGAAGGGACCTTAAAGCTCACCTTGTTCCAACCCCTGCCTTGGGCAGGGACACCTTCCACTGTCCCAGGTTGCTCCAGGCCCCGTCCAACCTGGACTTGAGCACCTCCAGATATCCAGGGGCAGCCACAGCTTCTCTGGGCACCCTGTGCCAGGGCCTCACCACCCTCACAGCCAGGGGTTCCTTCCCAATATCCCATCTAACCCTGCCCTCTGGCAGTGGAAGCCATTCCCTGTGTCCTGTCACTTCATCCCTTGTCCAAAGCCTCTCTCCAGCTCTGTCCTAACTCCTGTGGGCGCTGGAAGGGACTCTAAGGTCTCCGTGGAGCCTTCTCCATCTGAACAGGGATGGTTTGGGAGGTCAGAGGAGGATGCTTTCCATGGTCTTTGCTTAAGAAATGAGGAACGAGGCAAGGAAATCCCTTCTTTAGAGTGACTGTGCTGGCAGGCTCAGGGCAGCCCTTGGAGCCCTGTGGGGAACTGGATCCAGTCTCTGTGTCCTGGCAGAGGTGCCAGCTCCTGTTTCAGGTTATTACAGTAGATCAGGAACGTGATGGGAACATTTGGGTACTTAGAGCCTTCCTTGGCCCAGCTGAGCCCCGTGGGCTGTGCTTACGTGTGCTGCTCCTGGGAATTCTGTCAATTTAAAGCAGAATTCACACTTTGGTCAACGGCTGTTATCAGGGGTTGTCACTGAGACCCATGGAGCTAAAGAAAATCTGCTGCGAGCAACTGGGTTTTTTTAATCACCTTTCCTCTCCCCATCCCCTTGCACTTGCATTACCTGTGTGCCGTGGGTTCCCAATTTTCATGGAAGATGAGCTCACAGGCTCAGTGAGTCTAAAGGTGAACAAGCAACAAGCAGCAGCTTGGAAAGTGCAGAGACCCTAAAAAGACAGAGGATAGCCCTGATAAAATACTCTAAATATTTTAGAATTAGGGACGAGGGGAAAGCAATGCATTTGAATCCGTAGCAGAAGAGGCAAAGGTGTGCAACTTTGTGTGTCTGCTCAGGAAATCAATTACTTAAACCTGCTGGGTTAGGAGTCATGGCAGCAGCAGGGAGGCTGTGTAAAGGTGTCTGCTCAGCCCGTGCTTGCCAACCTCTCCTCACATTCTTCTGGAGCAGCCAGTTGGATGCCGAGTGCTTTTTGTAGCCGATGTCAAATCTCGGTCAGCCGGAGAGCCTTTATAAATAAAGGTGTCTGCTGGTATTCAGGCATACATGGATAATAGCTGCTGTAATTCAGCTGTCCAGCCTGGCTTCCCGGCTTTTATAAATGACTGATCAGAGATTCCACGGAGAATGAGGATTTAAAGGGATGGAGCTGCTGGAAGTGGTCTCCGTGCTGATAAGTATAGCAAGTCCCTATCCCCGGGACAGGTGGCATTGCCCTCCCTCCACTGATGTCCCGGGTTTATATTTCACACAAGGCAAATGTTGCATTAATAAAACTTATGTTGTGGTTTAGATGGCAGGGCTCTGCAGTCATTTTTTGCAAGCTGCACTCGAATCTTTGAGTTTTTCATCTTTTTTTTTTTTTTTCCCCTTTTATTTATGGGAGCGGGTAAACACTCGGAGATCTCTCTGGACAAGCCACAGCAGCTGGAGGATACTGGTTTCTCTATGGAGTGGAGGAATTTCATCAGAGGAGCTATTGTTCCACTGTGTTCTCAGCATTTTGGCAACTGTTCTTTAGATTAACCCTACAGAAAGGGGAGGGTGCTCTCTGCTGGGTCTGAAATAATTGCAAAAATGTGGGCAGATGCTTTTGCATTGTTAGAAATCGATCCTGGTTGGTAGTGGGCAAGCGTGGTGTGGGATTAGGGAATGAAGAAGCTCAAGTTCTTTAAATCCCTCCTGAAGCCAAACTGGATGTCAGCATTGATGTTCAGTTGGTTTCTGTTTTTAAAGAGGAAATGGTTGGTGCCTCCTCCCACTGCCCTGAGCAGTCAGTAATCTCAGTGTGTGATGGCTGGGGGTCCAGCCCACACCCCTACAGAACTACTACAGAATCCTCACTGGCTGGATGATCCATTTTCCTGGGCTGTGTTTGGTTTGCTTGGCAAGGTTTTGGTAGCAGGGTGGCTTCTGTGAGAAGATGCCTGATGGGGCAGCCACAGCTTCTCTGGGCAACCTATGTCAGGGCCTCACCACCCTCACAGCCAAGAATTTATTCCCAATATCCCATCTGACCTGCTGATAGCAGAGAACCCATGTAATGCGTGAAGGGAGTGGCTTGAGACAGCCAGGCCGGTGTAAATTTAGAGGGATGAGCAACCTGGACGGGGCTTGGAGCAGCCTGGGGTAGTGGAAAGTGTCCCTGCCCATGGCATGGGGTGGATCTGGATGGTCTTTAATGTCCCTTCCAACCCAAACCATGCTGTGACTGCTCATCCAAGAGCTGGTGTGGTCCCTTGCAGGGCACCTGGAGGAGAAACGAGCCCGTGACCAAGGGTGATGAAGCTCCTCGCTCACCCTGCAGCAGCTTCTCCCTCTGCCAGTGCCTGCAGGGCTGAATGCAGCCCCTAGCTCTGTTAGTTGCCAGATCTGCAAAACATAACCAAATTTAGGTTTTTTTTAATCTTATGTGCCTATTTTGATTCAGTTTACCCATACAATTACACTAATTTGCTTTATTACACGCAGAAAGATTAAAAATACATCTGGCAGAGAGGATTAAAAGCTGGTAATCTGGCTGCTGAAAAGCACACGATGCTTTAGGATTTCCTTTCGAGGTGTGTGGAGCTCTGGAACATGAGCAAATGTGATCCTTTGTAGTTGGAGTTTTCATAGGGAAAGCTCATTAAAGCTGGTGTGATTGTTTGAGTGAACAAGAAATGAATGAATTTAAGATATAAGAGTAAATCCTACCACATTAAAGCAGTAGTTGTGATTTAAGAGCTCATTTTTGATTTGGGTTCGTGTTTTTTTGTGTGTGTAAACCTGGAGCAATAGGGTTGTTTTACCTTTTAAGGGATTTAACAAGTCTCCTTAATTTTCTTTTAATGTTGTAGAGCTTAAAAATAATGCAAGGTCAGGCTGAGCGTAACTAATTCCAGTGTGAAAGCAGAGGAAAGCCTATTTCTCCATAGACTTACAATTAGTGCAGCAATCCTCCTCAGTACAGCCTTTGAGAGGGATGTAGCAGAAAAAGAGACTGCTAGAATCTTGATAAATAAAAATATGTGCCTGGGGATTTTTTTTTCCCCTTTTTTTGTCCAAGGAGAAAGAGGAGCCCTATAAAAGCCAAGGTTTAATTTAGTTTTGCTTGCTTTCACACGTGCCCCAAGAGGGCTCGTGGCAGGTCAAGGTGTGGTGAAGGTGTCCTTGGATCCTTCAGGGGCTGGCAAACCCCACTGGGGGTGCTGGGTTTTGAGTCCTTATCACTTGGTTTATCTGGGTTTACCCATGGTGGGGTCCCAAGGATGCTGAGAGCTTTTCTCCCAGGATCCGAGTTGGTCTGTGTGAGCTCTGCTGCTCTGTCCCAGTTTGGTGCTGGCATTTTGGGGGGATCCCTTTACTGTTTCACAAAACCTTTTTGTTTCACTATGAAGACTTACTGTGGTGAGTGTTATCTTTATCATCTTGGTGTCAGAAAAACACAGACTTAGCTATTTTCACACAGCTCTGGGTGTGCTGCCTGTTCTGGCCTCCTGTGTAACAAGAAGCCCAAAGCATTATCCTGCTTTTCCCGCAGCAAGCCCCCAGCATTCGTGTGACAAAAACACACCTTGCTTTGGTCAGGCCACCCTGGGGGATCCCACAGCGTGTCCTGGCAGCTGTGCTGCTGTGACAACAGCAAAGAGGTGTCACCGTGTCACCTCAGTGCTGCAGGGGATGCCCAGGGCCCTCCACTGCCATCATTAGAGAGCTGTTTCCCTACTTGTCCCTCACCACACGTGTTAATTTTGCTTTCCAAGTCTGGACCGCTGCCACAACCCGTGAGTGTCCCTTCTTTCCGTACATTGTGGTCTCCTGCTGCTGGAGGTGGCCGGGAGCCTGGTGGCACTGTGAGGACGCCTGGGGGAAGGGGAATTCCCACGTCCTCGCTCCTGTTTCCCTTTCCTTGGCCACGGAGACTGTTTTCATGGTGTCGAGGTTGCTGGTGGTGACAGGGAGTGTTTTATGCCGTGCGCCCCAGGGGAGACACTGAGGACCTGTCCCGTTGCCCGCCAGGCTTTCGGCTCTCCGGGAGTCCCGGGGTTGCCCCATCACTGCCAGGATGCAGGTGCTGGTCCCTGGGCTGCTCTGACTCTTCCCTGCGTGGGATGCAGCCAGCAGCCTCCCGTCCCCTCGGTGCCAGCTGGAGCCCTGCCCGCGGCACCAGCCCTCCCTGGGCATCACCTTCCCGCTGGCAGAGCCGCAGCCAAATAAAAAGCATTTTCCTCTCTCCCATCTCCTATCTGCTGCCTGACTGCCTGGCCCTGGGGAGGGAGATGGGGCTGTGGATATCTCTCCAGAGCCAGGATTTGGGCTGTTTCCCTCTCCCTCAAAATGTCTACACCCCCTGGTTTGCAAACGCAGTCACCTCTGCCTCGCTCCATTGAGGTCTGTGGGGTTTTGTTAACTCCTTACGTGCCCGTGGCTGCTAAAATTTGGCCTGTTACAGTAGAAATCCCAGCATGTGCTACTTTGGTTTTTTCCCAGCAGAATCCATATGTTGCAGCTTTCAGGAGAGAGGAAAGCAGCATTAACTTTTCATGTCTAGCGTCGCTAATTTAAGGGGTGAGAAATTGGCCAGGGTCTCTTTTTTAAAGAACTGAGCATATACTGATAGTAGCAGTGTTGGTACTGAGTAACTCGATAAGCTGAAGAATGCAGCAATATCTAAAATTAAATCTGTTCTTAATTGCTGGGTTATAAATGGCAGCGTTTTCTCCAAATGGAATTAATTTATTATTTTTCATTTGCCGACACGAGTCTCGGCAGCACAAACCTCACATTTTGCATTAATACAATAATAAGGCACTTCCAAAAGGTGTGTTTGGCATTTGTAACATGCAGCACCATCTAGCAAACCATAAACTATGTCAAAATACTCCTAAAGTGGTAATTAAAACTTTTTTAAAAATGTGGAATAGATGAATACATTCCAAATTGTGACTTTTCAATGAAGCTCTTTCATAAAAAACATTGTTTCTTGCCAAAACAAATTCAAAGGCATTTTTGTAATTTCTGCTGGGGAAAGGAGGAGTGTTTATCCAGCCTTTCATGTTGGCTGGGCTTTTTGACTTTTATTTAAAATTTAAAAATAAAAAAAGGCAGTGCAAAAAAAAAGAGGTATTTTTGTCTGAATGTGCATTAAAAAGTCTCTCTCCTGTCCTCTCCAGAGCAACGTGCAGTGAAGGCTGGGGCAGGATGTGCCTTGGGGTGCGAGGCTGTCTTTAGCATCCCATCTGAAGTTCAGTGGTGATGGGATCCCATGGCACGTTGTATTTGGGGCAGACATGGATCCCAGAGTGGTTCCTGGGGTCGGGGATCCAGCTGACATCAGTGGCTCCTGCCTTTGGAGGAGGGAACCCCCCACGAGTGCTCGGGATGGAAATGGGGTTCCCCTGCTTGCTTCGCAGAGCATCATCTGCAGCCTCAGGCATCCAACCAGTGCACAAAGCAAAACCGCTCGAGATGTTTATAGCTCTGCCTCCTGATTTTTTTTTATCATTTCCATTTTGGACATGTTTTTGACAGCTTTTACCTGCTGAGTCACCATTCGTCCTCGTGCGCGGGAGCCGCTCCTGACGTACCGAATCCCCCAGCAGGCTTGAGCAACCATCATTTAAAAATAAATCCTGTCAGGGAAGTGGGCTTTTTTCCCCTCTCTATTTTCCTCATACCACCAACTGCTTTTCCCACTGTGTGTTTGCTCTGTTAGGCGAGGCGGGTGTTTTATAGATGCGGTGCCTTCGTGTTGCTAAGGATGGCTTTCCCATTTATCACATCCCGCCACCGTGTATCCCATGGAGGAACTGTGTGTTGCAACCAGATAACGGTGCAACTTGTGGAGATAACTGTATCTGATCCTGCACCCAGCGCTCTGCTTCTCCTGAGATGGATCTTTTTGATGGTGAACCACAACTTGAGCACAAACTGATTCTCGTAGCTCGGCTTAATGGGTACAAATCCTTGCTTGCTGTTGCTTCTGGGGGATGGGAAGGGACAGTTGGTTTTTCCAAGGGTAATCCCAATATCCAGGTTAGTTTTCTTTCCCATTTGCCAGATTCAGGTGGCAGGTGTGTTTATAGCTGCTTTTGCAGTGTTGCTGAGTGCTTGATCTGCATCGTTTGCTTGCGGACAGCCGGACTGCAGCAGCCACCTCTCCAGAAACCGTTTGGAAAGACTTTGGATATGTGCAGTGTCACTCGTTTAGGGTATTGAAACACCTGCCCTCTGGTCCCCTTCTGCCCCAAAAATGCATCTCAGATTTGCTTTGATTTATTATCTGTAATTTTGTGTGTTGGGTGGTAAATGACAACAATACTGATAGCTCCTTCCTGTTTCTGCATCCTCACACTCCCCCAGTGCTGATGCTGCAGATGGAGGCTTACAGGATGGTTGGGTTGGAAGGGACTTGAAAGATATCTTGTTCCCACCCGTTGCCATGGGCTGGAACACCTTTGGCTAGGCCAGGTTGCTCCAAGCCCCATCCAGCCTTGGCCTGGAACACTTCCAGGGATGGGGCAGCCACATCTTCTCTGGGTGGTCTATGCCAGGGCCTCCCCACCCTCACAGGGAACAATTTCTTCCTGATTCTTCATGGTGTGCACAGCTGTTCTGCCTGGGTGGTGTATTCCTTCTTTTATGGGTGCTCCCACCTTCCTCCTTTCTGGGGAATTCACTGCAGAAATTAAATGTTCAGTCTATTTATAAATTTCAGTCTCTGTATTAATCCATCCATATATTTATTAACCCTCCAGGTGGTTGCATTTCACTGTAATACAGCTGCTAGTGGGACGTTAATCTTAGTGAAAGTCTATTTTAGCTTTCTTCTGATAGTGCAGCCTGCTGACATCCTGTGAGGCAAGTCCTCCCCTAGGAAGGAGGAAGGGAGACTATTTAAGGAGGAGCAATTTGTGAGGGAACAACTGGAGCTGAAACCAAAGCCAGGTTTGGGAAGAGGAGGAGGCTGGGAAGGAGCTAATTCAGGGGATGGTTTGTCTGGCCACATTGGTCTTGAGCATGGAGGTGTCCACCCACTCCTTTGTGTGTGATCAGCACTAGTTTTGGCACAAGCTGTTTAATGTGTGGCTCGTTTTTTCCATAATTAAACTTCTCATGCCCTGGGGCTATGCTGTATTGATCAGCCAGTAAATCCTTGACCTCAGATTCAGCAAGGCAGCCCAGGTTCCTGTGGAACCCATCCCTGGAGGTTTGCAACATCCCTGGAGGTGTTCACCATCTGTGGAAGTGTTCAAGTGTTCACTCACATCGTGACTGGGTGTGGCACTCAGTGCTCTGGTCTGGTTGAGAATGTGCTGACAGTCAAAGGTTGGGTTCAGTGATCTCAGAGGTCTTTTCCAACCGTTCTGTGATTCTGGGAGTGGGATTTACATGTGAATCCCATGGGAAATATTTGCCTCTCATCCTTCCCCCTGTAGTTTGTCAAGAGGACACAGAAGATGAGAAGGTTTGTACTTGTGCTGCTGTTAAATCTGAATGAGTAATTCAATAATGAGTAGCTATCAGTTCATTGCTTTCATATTAAGGAGAAATCCTGTGCTTTTAAAGCCTTTTTATAAGGATTGGATTGTGAGCTAATTTCTAATCTTGCACGCCTAACGGGTACTTGAACATAAGGCTTCCTTTTATCATTGCAGTCTCTTTTGTTAGAGCAATCACCAGCATATGGTTTTGGAGGATTTAACATCTCAGACACATGGTGACACTCTCTTAGTCCTCTCTGTGCATGCAAGTCTAAAAATGGCATTTTTTTTTTTTTAAAGTCTCCAGGATCCTTGTGAGTACTTGGAGCTAGAAAAGAAAACGAGAGACCCACCAACACCAACAGGTTTTGCAAAAGAAGGTTTCTAAAAATGCAACTTATTCAGGAGAACATGTGTGTCTGGGCAGTAACATAGAACTTGTTGACATGCTTTGCTAAATTTGCTCCAGGTTTTTTTATTTTAGCAGTTGGAAAAAGCTTGTAAAACTGGGGAATGTGTGCAGTGGTTTTCCCTCCTTTCTTAGCCCTGCTAGTTCTTGTTGTGTTCTCCTGAGGCTGACTTGTGGGTGGGTCCCAAATCATCTTCTTGGCGTCTTGGGGGATTCTTGCGCATCCAGCCTGGGCACAGCTTCCTTCTTCCATCCTACATCTCTCTGCTTGTTTAGGATTTTGTAACCATGGGTTTTCCTTTCCTCCCTATCAGCCTACACAGGGCCTAGAGGGCAAGTGGCTTGCTGTGTCCTGCATGCCCCGGAGGGATTAGGGGTGCTGCAGCCCCTCTTTTTTCAGGCATTAGGCGCTTTTGGCAGGGTGGATACACTAAATCACGTTAGGGATGTGTTTAGGGAAATGAGGGCTATGGTGGCATGGGCCGTGCATCCTCACTCCTGAGCAAAAAGGGGTTGTGGTTGTAGGAAAAACCCTTCAGGGTTGTGGGATGGAACTGGACAGTTGGGGCTGGAGCTGCTGCAATTCTCCTCCCTCTGTCCAAAGGACTTTGGTTTCCCCTTAGCTATTAAATAGAGGATGAATTGGGTCGTGCAAAATTCCAGTTGTTTTTGAAAAATCAGCTTTTTTTATCCTTCCTCTCAGATGTCCCTTTGGCTATTGATGTGTGGTAATGAGGAGGAATAAAGAAGGGAAATCCTCCTTAGGGATGAAGGACAGTGCTGTGTCCCCAATGCCAGAGCCAGGCAGTGGAGCATGGGAAAGGCTCGCTCGGGATTCATTGTGGCCACACGTTCCTCAGCTCCGGCCATTTTCCTGTCAAAGTAGAAGCCACAGAAATACCTCATTTTATTGTGTTGCCATGAGAGAGGAAGCATTTTCTGTCTGAAATAACAGCTGGAGCTGGGACTTGGAGCAACCTGGTGTAGGAGGAAGGTGTCCCTGCCCAAGGCAGGGAAATTGGAGCGAGATGATCTCTGTTGTCCCTTCCAACTCAAACCATTCTCGGATTCTTAGGTTCATTTTTCTTTTTTTTCCAGTGCACTACCTGTTCTGTGCATTTATTTTTTTCTTCTAGCATACACTGGTCCATGTGCCAGCCAAGATTCCTGTGGAAGTTTCCCATATTGACATCCCAAGAGGACCAGGATGCATCAGCCTAAGTCAAGGCATTCCCATGTGGACCCCACTTCTCCCTATTTTTGCTCAGCAGAGGGGTCCCCTCCCGCTCTGCTCTGGAGTATTCTGGAGACCCTTCAGGAGAGCACCAGCTCGGGAGACCTTGTGCAGGCAGGAGGGATGGCTGAATTCCAGCTTCTATCTCGGGAAGTATTCTAGAGATGTGTAGATGCGGCACTGGAGGACCTGGTTTAGTGGTGGCTGTGCCAGTGTTAGGTCTTAAGTCCTTTCCAGCCTAAACTGTTGTATGGTTCCAGTCTGGAAGCAGTATGGATGGGAATTCCAGGTGTGTTAGGGTGAGAAGGTGCCTGCCCACCCAGGCTGGCTGCGAGATGGCTCCAAGGGGACCCTTTGCTGACCATGGGGTCCCTCGTATCCCATGACTGGGAAGTGATGCCCCTAATCCAGACCTCTTAGAGCTGCTGCCGTGCTGTTTTGGGCAGGTAAATGGGAATGGAGGCACTGCCTGGTGGGTGCCAGAGCTGCTCCCCACATCCCAGGCTGCGAGAGAAGCCGAAGGAAAGAGTGGGGATGTATTCCCTTCCTCCTCTGGCACACACATATCCTGGAGGCTTGGCTGTTATTTCAAAGCTACTCTCTGGCTGTTTTAAATTTAGGAGCTGGCTCCTGCAGGCACAGGATAAGTGGCTGTGCTGTGGGGCAGGAATGGGACAGGGTATCTGCAGTGACCGGAGCTGCACCTCTTGCTCCTCCTCCCCTTGGATCTCCCCTGTGTATTTCCACCTCACCTGTGACATCCCTGCTCCTGCTTCTGAGTCAGGTCATCAGGAATTGCAAGGTTTTGTGGGGAGATATTCTGATACTGGGGGAGGAGAAGCAGCAGTGAGAGCAGCTCTTGCAGGGTCTCAAGATCTGTGACCCACATCCCTGCATCCCAGATATCCAACCTTGTCCTGTACTTGCATTCAGGTGGTAAAACCTGCTCTTCTGGCCTCAAAAAGTCACACTGGCATGGACTTGCAGAGCACACAAGCACACAGCTCCTGCCTGGGCAGGCACAGGTTGAAGTCAGAGCATCAGCATCTGACTTGATACTTGACCTTTTGTGTGCTCCCTATTGCAAACACACTCTGCTGCAGGTCTGAGGGACAGAAATTAAAAAATGCATAGGGTCTGTGCTGAAGGCAGTCCCAGTGGTTTGGTTTCATCTTTAACCCAGGTTTGTTTCTTGGTCCTCCCCTCCCTCTGTAAGAGGAACTGGGAAGATGAATGGATTCACAGTGAGGTCTTTGGACAGAAAATGCTGCAGTAAGCACGAAGTGTGGTGTGGGCACAGTGCTGTGCAGCACTCGGAGGGTGCCTGTTAACCTGCACGTAGAAATGTGCTGATACCTTTCAATGCGGCTTTAAAAGGCACTTGTACAGCTGGAAGTGTAAATGTAGGAACAATATTCAGTCTCCAGCTTTCAGAGCAAAGCCTTGTCTTTGCCATCCCTCTGTATCATAGTCCTCAGCGTGGACTAAGCCATCCAGTTGTTTTAAACTGACAGGGCAGGTTTAGATTAGATGTTAGGAAGAAATTTGCTCAGAGGGTGGTGAGGCCCTGGCACAGGGTGCCCAGAGAAGCTGTGGCTGCCCCTGGATCCCTGGAAGTGTCCAAGGCCAGGTTGGACAGGGTTTGGAGCAACCTGGGATAGTGGAAGGTGTCCCTGACCATGGCAGGGGTGGAACTGGATGTTCTTTAAGGTCCCTTCCAACCCAAACCATTCTGGGATTCTATAGTCATGCATTATAGGTCCTAGCTCAGGTATTTGGAAGACTTTATTTTCCCCTATCTGACGGTCACAGAGGATTGCAGCTCTTCATCAGGAGCCTTGACTCCCTTTCTGTCATCAGGCAGGTTTAAATAGAAGGGAAATTTCTTTGGGTAGGAAAAAAATAAATAAAGCTCCACCTGAATTTTCTGAGTTATTTTCTTTTTGGTCAAGAATAGCCTGGAAACAAGAGCTGCGGTGTCTGAGCTGAGTACAGTAATTTATTTGGACTGAGTATAATAATTTATTTTGAGCATGCTGTGGAAGCAGAAGGCTGCAGTGGCTTTGCCACCCTTCATGTGGGTAAAGGAAGGAGAGATGAGAGTGGGGGGTTCTGCTTTGAGGGCGTGCCTGGACGTGGCCAATTTGGCCAAAACACGTGAGTCCCCCATTCATCCTGCATGCCAGGAACATTTGCCTCACCCATGCAGATATGGGTAAAGGGGGAAATGCTCTGCAGACCCTTCTGCCCTGAGGTTTCCTTGCAGAAGGCTTGGAACAGCTTTTCAGCAGAGGTGGGAATTTGTCCCGGTAGGAACAGGGCTCTCCTTAACAGGAGATCTTTGAAAAGAAGTGCACATGTTTTTGGTCTGGAAAATACTTTTATATCCTTAGATCCTCCAGCCAGAAGGGAGCATGCTGATCCTCTGGTCTGGCCAGGCAATTGCTCTCCCTCATTCCTGTAGCTGAGCTCCTGCTTTCTGAGTGAGCTGGATTTGATTTCGGCATTTTCCACCAACTCCCTGAAATGGGGTCAGCTCTTGCCTGCTGTTCTTTCCAGTGGGTGATGTGCTCCTGTGGCTGGAAATCCTCTCTCCCGTGCCTGGTACACTTCACCTGGTCTCACCTGGTACACGTGAGCAGCATGCAGGGATTTTATCCAGATGTGAAGGCAGATGCTCAGCGCTGAGGGGGAAGGTGTTTCCTACGTGTTTTGCTCTCACCGTCCCTCCTCCCGTCCTGTGATGGGACAATGATGGGTAGCAGCATCCCTTCTCCCTGCCCGTGTCTAGTGGATCCCATCTGCTTCACGAGGAGGAAAAATCAAGGGATGCAGCCGGGGTATCCCCAGTGGGAGCGAGCGGCCGGCTCGCAGCCCTTGGAACTCACCAGTTGCACAGACTCCAGCCGGGGCCAGCGGGCTTCCCCGTGCCAGGTTGAGTGATAAAGGCCCCCTTGTTAATGCACATTGCCTTAAGCTGTGTTTCCACAGCTTTCCGTCTGTTTACCGAGAGTATTCAGACATGTAATTCCACCGGATCTGGCTGCTTACGGAGAAGGCTGGATTATTTGTGTTTCACAAATAAGGCCAGAAAACACAAGGGCTGGAGCACTGAAATTTGCATCACTCCTGGTGGGGTTTCTTTTTCAGTCCCACTCTCCTGCCTTTTCCTTTTTAAAATTTATTTTTAGCCATAGACCCCTTTTTCTCTGGTCCACGTGTCCCCTCTTATCCACGTTCTCTCCTGTTGGCTTAAACTGCTCGTGGCTCTGTAGCTGGATTGTTTCCCTCTGGAGGAGAGTCTCACCCAGGCTTCCTGCTCCCCTTTCACCTGCAGGGTCCTTTTTCTAGTGGTTGTTTTTTTCTTTCATATGGTAAAACCTGATTTTGAGAAGAGCTGGGATTATGTATAATGAGACCTGGATGCCCTTGAGGAAAGAAAAAATGATCTGTGGTGAGCCTGGGATGCAGGAGCATCCCTTGGCAAACCTTTTCCCGGTGTGGTTGAGGGATTGGTAAAGCTGCTCTTGTCTCAGTGAACTTTTGTGTTCCCAACTCTCCTTTTTGTCCCCCTGACCATAAAACCATTGGAGAGGCTGGTTTACACTGGCACCTGCGTGAGCTGACAGCTCTGCATCCATCTGTCCTCACAGGGCACAGCATCTCTCCCTCATCTCCAGCAGAGCCCTTGGGAAAAGCAGCTCTGTAAAGGTAAACGAGCAGTTTGGTTAATTAGAGCTCTCTGGACCTTTTCCAGCTGGATACCCAGGGAAGCAGGGGACAGCTTGTGTCCTCAAGCCAGGCACCTGCACCACGGCTCCAAGGCTCATACCCAGACACTGCAGGGATGGTCAGGCTCTGCAGGGGGAAAAATAAACCCTAGAGCCTATTTTTTCATAGAAAGGTCTGTAATGATCCATTTGTGGTCCAGCCTGTCCTTAAAGCACCGTGCAGGAACAATTAGAGCAGTGCTGGTACAAACGCAGCCATATGTTCATCTGAACGCGGAGGTGTCGTTTCAATCAGCAGAAGTGTTTGGAGGAACATCTGTGAAGGGGTGGGAGGGATTCCCCAGACCATCAGCGCAGCAAGTCCTGTTCCTGTCGGACCGTGCGTGGTCTCCAGAGCTGAGCCAGACTCCTCCCATGGGACCATCTCAGTGAGATGCTGCTCAAAAGGATGAAAAAAAAGAGCATTTTTGCCATCTGCACGGCTGCTCGGGGCAGTTTGCAGGACAGCCGACGTGCACAGGAACAGCAGGGCCTGTCCCTCAGCCAGGGAGCCTCGGTTTTCCTAAGCTGGAAAGAATTGCTTTGGATAAACTCTGTAAAGTCTGGGTTTGTGTCGTGTTGGAGTCGGTGAACAGATGCCCGTTGTTTTGTGGAGCTGTGGATGAAAACCCGGCAGCTTTCCTTTGGTTGTAGTGGACGGGGCTGACGGCTCGGGATGCCTCAGGGATGTGAGCAGCATGGACCTGGTGTTATTTTAGGGCCATGAAGATGATAAAAGGTCTGGAGCACAGCTCCTATTAGGAAAGACAGAGAATTCGGACTGTTCAGCCTGGGGAAGAGAAGACTCCAGGGAGACCTTAGAGCACCCTCCCTGTGCCTAAAGGGGCTCCAGGAGAGCTGGAGAGAGACTTTGGACAAGGGCCTGGAGGGACAGGACACAGGGAATGGCTTCCCACTGCCAGAGGGCAGGGTTATGGGATATTGGGAAGAAATTCTTCATAATGAGGGTGGGGAGGCCCTGGCATGGGTTACCCAGAGAAGCTGTGGCTGCCCCATCCCTGGAGGTACTCAAGGCCAGGCTGGACAGGGCCTGGAGCAAGCTGGGATAGTGGAAGGTGTCCCTGCTCATGGCAGGGGGTGGAATGAGAAAGCATCAGGTCCTTTCCAACCCAAACCATTGTGGGATTCTCTGATTCTGTTTACCTGCTCTGTCTTCTGAGTCCCTGGGACACTGGGTGCTGAAATTGGGGAGCTAAAGGTGGTCTGTGTGTGCCTTGTCAGACTCCTGCCATTCCCCTGTGGTTGCTGTATCCATTAACCTATGACCTACAGAATGCCACATCCTCAGCCTGATAGGGAATTTGTGCTGGGATCATTGCAAGGGGACGTGTGGGAAATCCGCTCAGTTGCAAGGCCTATCAAGTGATGCTTTCCAAGTGTAAACTCATTTTCCAAAAGCCCAGCATTTTTGGGGACTTCCTTGGGTTCCATCCAGACCCAGTGTGCAGAGATGTAAGTTTGGGAAACCGACCCCAGAAGCAGGAGAACAATGGGAATCTCTTCGGGCTACTTCTTCTCTAACGGAAAACAGACTTAAGGACTTTGTGTTTTGTTCTGGGGGAATTAAATGAATTTTTGAAGCTGTGCTTGCTCTCTGTCCGACTTTTCAGCAGAGCAATTAATATCACCCCCCATTTTAAATGTATCCTTGGAGAAGAGCATCCACAGTGCTGAGCCGTGGATTTAGGGATGATGGATCATCACGGCCATCGTGGTTTGGGTTGATGCACTTGGCAATTCTGCCTTTGCTGGTCAGGGCTCAGGCAGGGTGGGGATGGGACTGATGTCACAAAATAATGAGTTCTGAGCTTTGTATTGTGAAACCATCACACAGCTGTGAACTGGTCAACGCCAAACTTTCATCTGCTCAGTCACAAAATTGTGGGCCAAATTGCCAACCATGAGGGAGAAACCCAGACCTCAAGTCTTGCCCTGGCTTGCTCTTACCCTGGCTGGATGCACAGCTGGATGTCAGGTCACATCCCAAGTGCAAGGAAATGTTCAAGTCCATAAAATGTTTGACACGAGAGATGTGTTTAGAAAGATGTGAACCCCCAGGTGAAGGTTTGGTGCTGATTTAAATTGTGTAGAGCAGCACATGAGCTGTGTAACCAGCACAATCTTCAAGCTGGTTACATCCAAGACAATCCAGATGCTGATAGTAAAGCTAATTAGACTCCTGGAGTGGGGGGTTTTTTTTAATGCCCCATTGATGTTTCCAATGGCATTTTATGTTTCAGACTTCCTTGGTAGGACAGTGGTAGGATCTAGAAATATCCAAGACATCAACAGTATCTCTGTCTGTCTCCCTTTTCCCATCCAAAGATAATAAGAGCTGCAGGGCTGGCCCTTCCCCCAAAGCTGCAGGGCTTGTGTTGCTTTTCCTTGCATATTTTGGCAGGGAAAAAATAGCCTTGAAGTGTGGTAAAAGACAGAAATATGCTGGAGCATCAGGATTCCAACCAGCCTCTTTGAGGATGGAGTAAGAGAACAGAAAGATTTTTTTTTTCTTCCTTTCTAAAGGCGTTACGAGCAAAGCTGCTGGGTTTGGGGATGGAGGATCATAAAGCGCTTTCCTGATCTGGAGAAATGATTCAAACTGACAGATTTCAAAAGGAAAACAAAACTGGAGAAGAGCTGAGTTTTTTTAGAACTGCTGCTTGCACAGCTTAAAAACAAAAACCTGCATTTGCTTTGCAGTTTTGCTGACATTATTTCTCAGGCTGCGCATTAATGATTTGAAAGGAGTGGTAACTTCTTGACTGTTCCATTGGCTTTTAGACACGTTTTTGCTGCATGGGGCGGTTGGTTTTTTCTTCCCTTTCCAAGTGTAAAACAGCAGAGTGGTCGCTGTGCTGATAGGGTGAACTGGCCGTGCCCTGAGGGATGGGGAGCGAGAGCCTGGTTCTGGCTGCCGCAGGGCTGTCAAGGTGTCCCAGGGATTGAAAAGCCCTTGGGGGCAAGAAATGCAGGATTTCAGTCCTCTGTGGCATGTGCCGGTGCCTTTCAGCTTCTCGTACTGAAGGTACGAGCAATCCTAAACCGTGCGTAAGTGATTTTAGAGCTGATAGTGTCACTCAGCTGTGCACACAGAGGGTGTGGAGACACCATTCCCCGAGGTCGCTGCTCCCGGCGTGCCTGTTTTGGGCTCAGCGTGGGTGTTTTATTGGCTGTCAGCAGCCACCGGTCCCCCTGCGTGCTCCTGGGTGAGCCAGCGATGCTGTGCCACGGCTCCTGCTGCTCCCTGCGAGCCCGGCTCAGCCCCGTGGGGCTCCAGCCTGCTGCAGCAGCACGGAGCTCAGCCCCGGGGGAAGATGGAACGGACTGGCACGAAGAAATCACTTCGCTGCCTTGTTTATTGGATATTCTGGTTTTGTTGTTTTTTTTTTTCTACAACTGCATCTGTCAGCGTGACCCCGGAGTGGCTCTGCTCAAGCAGTAAGTGCAGGGATGAACGTCAGATCTTGAAGTCACCAGGAACTCCTTGTTCTCAACAGAAGCAGCTCTGATGTAAACCAGTGCTCTGTTGGGGTTTTTTTGGGGGGGGAAAAAGAGGCGAAGATGAAATACATGACGTGTCGGTGATGTCTTAATGGAAAAAAAAAATATTTCGGATTGCAAAGTGGAAGGCATCTGTGCAGAGCATTCTGGGGCACTTCATGCCTCCTCTCTGCTCTCTGTTTTAGTTTCCCTGCAAATATCCCCGGTCCAGGTTTTCTCCCAGGCAGCACTGAATCACGCCTGCCTGCAATTTGTCTTTCTGCAGAAGGATGTTTTTGCCAATTTTATACCAGATCTTCAGTCTCTCAAAGCTGAGGTGGCTTCAGACGCCCACAGGTTTTGTTGGATTTTTTTTTTCCCCCCCTGGCATGCATGCTTCCGAAAATGAGTGGGAATCCTTCCAGAGATGAGCACTGTAACTCCAACTTTTGGAGAGCTTTTTTTTCCTACTTCTATACATATTTTCTCTCATTAGTGGTGGCAGAGAGCCCACAGGTATTTATCACAGCGTCAGCCATCCGGTTTCTCTGCAGCAGCACCCAGCCTTTGCATAATGCTGGGAAATTCAGGCTAAGCGTAGGATGTAAAAACAGAACAGGGCAGATGAAATAAATAAAAATGAAGAAATCCCTATTGTTTAAAGCACATTTTTTTTTTGTAAGGAAAGAATGAAAATGAGACTTCACATGATGACAACCTGTGTTAGTAGAAAAACATACCACGATGAGTTGCTGTGCTTCATATTAAATATTCAAGTGCTGCTTGTTTGCTGCCAGAGTGTTCAAGTCACGCTCGTGGGGGTGGGGAGTTTATAGCAAAGTATCTGTAAAGGGGTTATTGAAGTGCTAGATTTTCCTCCTTTTGACCAGTTCTGTTCCATGTCTGATCCCTTAAAAGCAAAGAAAGTAATTGGAGCTGAGACAAGGTTGGGGACCCCGAGGTTGAGGAAAGATCTGTTGCATCTAAACTCTTGAGACCGACCAGAAGAAAATAGAAAATAATAATAAAAAATAATTTAAACATTTAAAAGCAGAATACAAGCAAAATAAGCTTTGATCCCATCGTTTTCTCCATAAATATTCCGCAGTGCTGAAGCCACCTTGTCATTCCACTCTTCGGTTTCCACTTGAGCAAAGTTTAACACGTTGCTGCAGAGAATGAGCCTGTAGTAAATATAATGATTCATCATTCCTGCTGTAGTGAAAAAGGGAGGTGGGGAATGTCTGTCAAGTTCTTCTGAAGTCCTTGAATCAAATGTGTAGGGATTTTTGAATAACCTCGGAGTTACCAAATAAAAGCATTAATTTGAGTGTCAAGATGATATTTAATTGAAAAGCAGCCAAAGGGACAGATTCATTTTTAGGCAGCTAGCAAAAAAAAAAAAAAAAGGTATAAATACAAAATAAGTTTAAACTAAAGTAATTGGAAATTACTTGAAATTTAATTTTAATTAGGTGCCTGAAATTGGATCGTCTGGATCCCTGGGGTTCCTGTCTCTGTCTCTTCCCTTTTTTTTTCCCCTCTGTAAGGCAAATGTCAATTAATATTTTAAAAGTGCTTTAAATAACTTCATGTCTGCAACCCATTGCAAGTCAGTGGGACTCAAGTGTTGAAAGGTTTGGGAACCAGTGGGCAGTTGTAGTTACAGAATAGCTGCACAGGGGAAGAAGCACTTAGGCCTCTGTGTGTCTGAGATGCCTGGTTTTCCTTAAAAGCAGAAGGAAAAAGAACCCAATTTCGCTTTTCTGCTTTGAAATATCACCTGGACTGGCTTTCTCCTGGCTGCAGAGAAGAGGGTACGGGTCAGACCTCTTAGAAAAGATCTTGTGTGTTTTTCTCTGAAGCTCTGGATGTCTGGAGATGCCATGTCTCACTTTTCCTGACATCTCCAGCTGCCATAGCGCTTTAAGGCTGGGCAGTGGTGCAGGATCCATCCTTTGCTTGGGGGCTTGGTTTCATGGAATCACAGACTGGTTTGGGTTGGAAAGGACCTTAAAGACCATCTCATTCCACCCCCTGCCATGAGCAGGGACGCCTTCCACTATCCCAGGTCACTCAAAGTCCCATCCAGCCTAGCCTTGAGTACTTCCAGGGATGTTGCCACCCTAGCAGGGGTCCTCTTGGGCATCTAGACAGGCTTTGGCTCTCCTAGGTGCCCAAGGTGTCTTGCCAGGTGCTGCTTCTCCGTGAAGAGCTCCTGGGGCTGGAGGAGATGCCTGAGCATTCTACTGAATCCTTCTTGGTCCAGGGAATTCAGGTGCCAAAACACCTCTTGAGGCGGTTGTTGACTTTCCTGCGAAGATTAGAGTTCTGCCCTGAGGGATTTCACGGTGGATCCTGCCCTTGACAAGTGAGGACACAGCTCATACCAGGCACTGGGCTGGTGGAGGAGTGAGGAATGTCCTCCGTCTAGACAGATGGCTCTGGCTCAGGAAGCAGGAGGTTTTTGGGAACAGCCTCGCCAGCTGTCTTGGGGCAGGGCTCAGGTGCACCCACCCACGGCTGTTTTCATACCCACGGCAGTGGGAGGCTCGTGCCTCCTTCAGGCAGCCCAGCGGCAAGATGGACCGAGTGCTCCAAAGACAAGAGGACCCAGGGGAAGGACCTGCACCTTTCCCATGTCTGTTGCGTGCCTGGCCTGAGTCCCTGTTGCATGCTTCCTGCTTGGGAGTGCTGGCAGCATGTTCTGGCTGCTCGCCGAGGATGTGTCTTGACGCTTTTTGACTCCAAGGTGCTTTTGCTGTGCTTGGCCAGAGAAGTGGTACCTAAAAGATGCATCGTTAATGTATGTGAGGAGCTGTCACTTAATGGCTTGAACTGCAAACCTTCTTGTTGTGGCATAAAGAGAAAGAAAGGGTCAGGAAAGAAGGAAACCCAAGGTTTTTGGCTGTGTGGTGCTCTGTGTGGCAGCTGGTGTGTGTCACACGTGCCTGAGCCGGCACATGTGCGCCGGGGGGACGGGACCAGCGTGTGGAGGAGCTGGTCTGTGATCCCCTCACACGAGTTTTGTGGAGTTCCACCTCCTGCCGTGAGCTCCCAAGCCGACGCCATTTCCTTCCACCTCCAGGAACTCCAGAGGAGAAGGGTTTCGCTCAGGAAGTCAGAGCGGCCGCGTTATTTATAGGAGAATTATTTGTTTGGACGTGAATAACCTCGGCGTTCGCTGGCAGCGAGTTGGAGGTCAGCTTCCCTGTCTGCTGCGTTCCTGCACCTTTGCTGCCTGGGGAGACCCTCTTGGATCCCAGGGTGTCTCCCTGGGCTGGATCCCTTGGTCCCCAAACCTCTGCCCATCCTGGGGCACCCCTGCACCCTCCTGGGGTGGCTCCTCCGTGCTCGCTGTCCCACAAGATCCCTGATGATCCCTGGTGGTGGTGCATTAGCTGGCACACAGCTCAGTAATCCTCTTTAAAAGCATCTCCCACTTGTGTTTTGAGTATTTTGTCCCCCCAAAAAGTGGATAAACCCCCATTTTTCAGCCCAGGCTTACAACAAAGACCCCCGCCTATGTTTAGCTGCATCTTACTCCTTTTGCTGGTTTCCCCATTTCAGCTCTGAAGTGAAATCATCCCTCAGCCTTTCACTAATGGAAACTTGGTTTTGGTGCCAAGATAGAGGCAGCAGAACCTGAAACTATTTTTCCAAAGCGCTGGAAACATTGTGCAGCTCCAGCGACCATAGGGGAGGCAGGATGGAAACAGTCACATCAGGTTGGTTACCTCTGATCCCAGTTTTCCAGAGATAAGTTTTGAGTCCCCTCCATCACTCTGCAACAAAACAGGCTTGGTTGTGTCTTTGCCATAAGGATTTTTGTGTTTAAGCTGAAACATCTTATTTTGGCTGACTGAAGGGCCCTCAGAAGATGAATGTGTTTCTTCTGCACACTTCCCCGCACTCTTTTTCATTGTCAGAGCAATGTAAAGGCTCCTTGGAGTAATGAGGAATCTAATCTTGCATTTTCCTTTTCTTTTTTCCTTTTAAAATCAGGAGAGAGGGCTCCTTCCTCCTATTCAGCTGAGTCCACGTGAAATAACATCTCCCAGAGCACAGTGTAGGGTTGGGTAATGTCATGTGTAACACTGTCTTAAGCATCCCCTAAAAGGCAAATCGAGAACAAAACATTTCTTTTTTGTCTTTTTTTTTTTTCTTAAAAGAGATGTGTGGTTTGTTTGTGGAGGGTTTGGAAAACCCTCTGGAGCTCCTTTGCATGTATATGCAATCCTCAGGGATACTTGTCTGACTGTCCTAGCTGCTCAGTTAAAGGTCAAACTCTTGGAGGTTTCCCAGCGTATATCGTCTACTGCGATTATTTTTTCCATATTAAAAAAAAAAAAATACCCTAAATTTCTCAGTAATGTTTAATTATTTTCCAGTTTGTTTAAGCTCTTGTGGAGAGATCTATGTTTGCACTGGTGAGCCAGAGCAGCGTGTCCCACTGGAGCTGCCTCCAGCACTGGGAAAGGGCTTTTTTTTTTTTTTTTTTTTTTTTTAATTCCTCAAACACGATTTACACGATTTGAATCTCGAGTTCGACGGTCTGACGAGGGGAAATACTGCACCAGAACATTTGCGTGTGGTTTTTGCTCTGCTCTCCCTCCCTTTCCCTGTGCGTGCCTGCTCGAGAGGGAGAGCGAGGGTTTGTGTGGAGGGAGGGGGAGGCACCAGCCAAAATTTTCCAGCGGGGAGCTGCTGAGGCTTGGCACGCCCGATGTGCCGGCTCCTTGCTGGGATGTTTAGAAGGAGGTGGAATAGCTCAAACGGGGGTAATTGGGGTTTCTCAACAGGAGCAGCTCTCTCTGCCTCTCTTTTTGTGGCTTTTCCTCTGACCCTCTTCTCCCCCCATCATCTCCAGCCGTTGTGGAACTTTCGTTGATCCCAAGTGGTTTTGTGTTCAGGACAGACGAAGAGGAAGAGGGTTTTCCCTGTGGGATGAGGAAGGAGGTTCCTGTGGGAAGGAGGGCACCAGCTCTGGGTGACCACCCCAAGGTGGATGATACCACATGCAATTTAGCTTGGGCAAGAGTAAGGGAAGGGCTGCTTATCTCATTACCCCAAAGATTAATTAGAGCAAGGAGCAGAAGTGAAAGGAATGAACTTTCTAGGACTGACTCATCCACTTTGCTCCTCTCTGGCAGGGCAGAGAGGGTGGGGATGTCCCCAGAGACGTTCCCAAAGCGTGACAGTGTCCTTGGACGTGGAGCAGTGGCTTCACCCCAGCTGTTTGCCCGGTTTCCAGAGCTACGGGATCCCAAGTCGAGCTCATGGCCCTTTGGCTCCAGCAGGCTTTGAGGGGCACAGCAGCTATGCTGGGCCATGTTTGTGGCTGGAATTGATGATCTTAAAGGTCTTTTCCAATCTAAATAATTCTGTGACTCTACTGTACAGCCCTGGGAGAATCCAGGAAAGTCCCGTTCTGCTTTGAAGCGTTGGTTTGGGTTTGGTGTCCCAAGGGAGGCAGAGTTTGCTGGCATGACCCTTTGGGTAGTGCAGGGCTGCAGATCTCCCCTTGGCAGTTCCATGCCTGCTGCCTGTTCAAATTGGGCCATCTACACCTAACTAGGGCAGGGTTTTCTTCCAAGAAGCTTGTTCTTGAACGAACGCCGTTGAAAGGTGTGTTCCTTATAGAAGTATTCATTGCAGGTCCTCCCGGGCCATCC
Source organism: Dryoscopus gambensis (assembly GCA_013389985.1). NCBI lineage: Eukaryota > Metazoa > Chordata > Aves > Passeriformes > Malaconotidae > Dryoscopus > Dryoscopus gambensis. Next base: position 157,695 of record WEIT01030476.1, on the reverse strand, counting down.
CTGGGAAGAGCCTCCAATGAGAGACACCCCATCACCCATCCAGTTATTTAATCTTTATTTCATTCACTTACCCACTGGGCTACCCCAGCTCTCCCAGCCCCCCTCCTTAAATACCAAAGGAATTAAAACGTCAGATATCCCCCGCCCCTGCCCCCAGCCCGGTTTCCGTAGCTGTGCTTTATGACTGGATAGCAGTGATGTACCCACGAAGGAATGCCGGGAACCGCTGCCGTTCGGGATCTTCTCCCGGCCCACGGAAACTCCGCATTCTTGGGCCAGCTTGCGGCACGCCAGCGCATTCCTGCTCCATGAGGTGGAAGCAATACTGGTAGTGTGAGCGGTGATTTCTGCGGCTGGGGTGGGGAAGCGCCGCTTTAAAAAGCCTCTTAATTATATTCTTTCTCGGCAACTCATCAGCGCCGTTTTTAGCCCATTACGAACGCTGCGATTTCTCTCTTAAATCAGCCCATTTGCTGATTGACCCAGTTCTGCTTCTTTTACTTTTTTTTTTGCCATTACAAAATGTTCTATTTTCAGGCACTTCACAGCCCTTGAAGGAGGGGGAATAAGGAGCCCAGCCCTCTTTCATCCCCGTCTCCTCGCTTGCCTCTGGATGGCGGCGTTCAGTTCTTCACCTGGAAGCAGAGATACAAAGCAAGTCCCTGCACAGCCTGGTTGTAGCTGCTGCTTTGGAGTTCTCCCTAATTCCTTAATTTCCTGTGCCGGCAGGACGTGCCCTGAACCGTTCTGTTGCTGTCCTGCATCCATCCCTCACTGGCATCAAGGGTCACAACTGTGCCCTTGGCTCACTAGGAGCCAGAGGCAGAAGGGTGCAGCTCCCTCACCCACTGTGCAGGAAAAAACAGGGAAAAGGTCTTGGGGAGGAGATGTGGGGAGGAGATGTGTTTCCCTCCATCAAAGGAGAAGAGATAAATTGAATTTTCCACGTGGGTGCGAGGTTTTCACCTCTCTTTGTGAATTTCTCTGCAAGCATCTTTTTTTGGCAAGCATTTGAATGGGCTGCCCAGGGCATTCCCCACTCCTGGAGGGATTTAAAAGCCATATGGATGTGGCACATGGAGATGTGGGTTAGTGATGGACTTGGCAATGCTGGGGGAATGGTTCCACTCGATCTTAAAGGGCTCTTTCCAACCTAAGTGATTCTGTTAATCATTATGCCCCCAGCAGGGAAGAATGGGAGTGCTCTTCCCTCCACATCTTTTAATAAATTCCCTTGCAGCAAACCCAGGCTTAGGAAAGATGTGGCTGCAGGTTAGGAGAGGACCAGCTGTTGGAGACACTAATCTGGAGAGTGACAGACCTGCTGGGTTTGTGATCAATAGGATGGGTGTTGTTTATCGTAATTCCTCCCCTTATCCTTAGACCTGTGAGTCCGGGCCCTGCTGTGCACAGCAGCCACTCACCCTCATTTAAATGCTGATGAACCTGAATGGAAAGTTGATTGGTGTGGTTTGCACATTAAGCAGCAGCTCCTTGGAGGAAGATGTAAGATGTGGCTCTTACCAAAGATGTGGGAAGTCCGGGTCTCTTCGGACAGGGATACTGCAGTAAATAAAAGTTGTTCTGCCTGGGGGATAAATCTGTGTTAGTCCTTGTCAGCAGGTAGTGCACGTGGGAGAAGTACTTGTGGCAGCCTGTGTTTGGGGGAATGATTAAGGGAACTCCGTCATTTAGTTTATCCAGGAGGACACAAGGAATTGATCCATGCATATATAAATACCGACGTGGGCGCTCTCGGCGGAGGGCGGTAGCTGGTTTTAGAAACTCACAGGGTGGGAAATGGATGCTGGAGACGTTCGGGCTGGGGATGGGGTTTGGGATTTAGCTTGTGGCGTGATTAACCTTTGCAGCAGCTTATGAGGGACTTGGGTGGACTCTGCTTGGGATTCAATGCAGGAATGTCAGCTTCCCGTGGGGTCCCCGGTGGAGATGATGCAGGCCAGAGTGCGGGGTTCCCCAAATGTAAAATCTCTTTCCTCTCCTAATTCAGTCAGTTGGAGTAAATGACCACAATCCAGCCCCTGCTGACCCTCGCACTGATCAATCTGTGAATAGTCTCACAGCAGGGGTTTTTGGTGGGTTTACTTTTCATATCTGTGTCCCTCCACAGACCTGCCGTGTTTCTTCCCTGTGCTCCAGCCTTGTCTCAGAATGCACATTCTGAAAATACCGATCCCTTTTCAGGGAGAAGACGGGATGTTCCAACCTCGCGGCGGGCCCTTAGGTTACCTGGCGGTGGCTGTGATTTCTCTTTACTTCTTCCCTATGAAGTTCCCTTTATGCAGCACCCGGAGGGACCTTTCCTGGCGCTCTGAACTCAGCTGCGCGTGTTCCAGACAGGTCGCACTCTTTTCCCTCCCTGTGCTGCAACAAGCAGATCAATAACTGGGTTTTCAATAGGGGTTTTGATCCCTTCAGCCGAGGAAGGCACTCACTCAGAGTGCAAGGTGTCTCAGGAATCATCAAATCACAGAATTTTTTAGGTTGGAAAAACCCTCCAAGATCATTGAGTCCAATTCATTGAGTTCCCCCAGTACTGCCAGGGCCACCACTAAACCTTGTCCCCAAGCGCCATATGGGACAGCGATGCCCAAGGAGCCTGTCCCAGTGCTGGTCCTGGAAGCAGCAGACTCACCTGGTGCTGCTGGCACCACCGTCATTCCCTGGGGATTGCCACTGCCTGGGGATTGCCCCGTGTGGGTGATGGTTGGAGCCAAGCTCAGAGACTCATCTCACAGGGTTAATCTTTCGCAGTTGCAACCCTTGGGAGGTGTGAAAAGATAAAACAAAGAAAATCCTGTCAGAACGGCTCCATCCATCCCCCCTTCCTGGGCTATTCCTGGCCTGCCGTGATACCAGAGTGTATTTTTAGAGCCGTGGTCATGTGTTTGCTGTATCTGATGTGCTGCTGTGCCTCCTGCCCGCCTGGTCACAGGGGTGTGGGCTTCACCGACAGGTTCCTGTCCCTCGTCATGGATGACTGGTTTAAAAAAAGTTAAAAACCAAAACTTTAAAGGGCTCTTAGCCACCTGTTGGAGTTTTAAATGGCCTGTGAGGACAGAAAAATCCCGTTTGTAATAATGCATCCTGCAGTAATGTAGTGTAAGCACACAGTGCAATACATATGCTCTGTCTTGTAGATCTTCAGAACAATCTTTTCTTGCAAAACCAGTGTATTTATCCAAATACATACCTACAGAATCAGAGTTTAGGTTGGAAAAGACCTTTAAGATCATCAAGTCCAACTGCTGCCTTAGGCAACCAACACACTGTAAAATACTCACCATGAGGTCACAAGTTGTCAACTATTTCCTGTGCATATGTGGATTTAGAACAGGTCCTTCCACTATTGAGAGGAATCTAAACTGTGCAACTTTCTCAGCTCAGAAAGAATTTCGGTAACCAAATTTGAATAGGCCAATTATCAAAATGGGTAACACTCTAAAATATGTATATATATATATATATATATATAAACCCTCATTCCTCTCTTACTGAATACATGAAGTCACTGGGATGGACACCCTGTTTTCTCCATGTAGAGTCTTACCTGCAGCTGCTCTCTTACCTGTGCACACGTGGAGGTCTCTAGGGCCAGGGCAGTGAGGTACAATGAGCATGCCAATACAGTGGCTATAAACCAGAATAAATCTGCTCAGAGTGATGGAAAATCATTCACAAATCATGTTGCTGCCCTAGATGGGCTTCCCACATGCCGGACAGATAGAGACAGGAGTAGGACATTAGCTCAGGAATAAGAAATGGAAAGACAGCACCCCAACCTTTGAGTCCTAACTCTTCTAAATCACATTCATATTGACTTGTTTAAAATACGATGCAGGCAAAATCTGTTTCTCAAGAATGACTTATGCTGGAGTTAAAAAACAGAAAGCAAATTTTGTCTGCCAGCCAAGGAAAACTTGGATTGGCTATTAAACCCAGGATTTTGTTGGCTAGCATTGTATCTGATTACATGAAAGTGTGGGAGCTAATGCTTTCTAAAGCTATTTTTCCAGCCTTTCAGATGCTTGGTGATATCACCTACTGTAGCTGTTGAGCAAGACTCCCCTCCCTGCCAGCCCTGCACCTTCCAATCGAGCCCTCGTGCCTCAGGAAGCTCAGGAAAAGCACTTTTTGTCCTACTTGTTTGTTTTTAAGTAAACATTGCTGTCTGTGTTGTTCTAGACAAAGGATCTTTAAAACAATTTCACTGAACTGCAAAGGAGGGGGAGAAGTTTGTTGACTGTAAACTTCCAACTGGCTTCAGCTGCCAGAGGTGAGAAAGTGTCCCAGCAGGTGTGAATTATCCTGGTTTTGTTGAACAATAGGGAGCTGGAGCCACAGTCCAGCTCAGCTGAGGATGATCTCTGCACCTCTGTGTGGAGTGGAGCTTGACTTCACCTTTGCAGAAGATCCGTGGGAAGATATATAGGGATTGTTTAGCTTGCAGAACAGAAGTTTCCAGGGAGACCACGGAGCCCCTTCAAGTGCCTAAAGAGGCTCCAAGAGAGCTGGAGAGAGACTTTGGATAAAGGCCTGGGATGACAGGACAAGGGGGAATGGCTTCCCACTGCCAGAGGGCAGGGTCAGATGGGATACTGGGAAGGAATTCCTGGCTGTGAGGGTGGTGAGGCCCTGGCCCAGGGTGCCCAGAGAAGCTGTGGCTACCCCTGGATTCCTGGAAGTGTTCCAGGCCAGGTTGGATGGGGCTTGGAGCAACCTGGGATAGTGGAAGGTGTCCCTGCCCATGGCAGGGGGTGGAATGAGATGGGATTTAAGGTCCCTTCAATCCAAACCCTTCTGTGATTCTGTGATACAGCCCTCCCTTGCTTTGTAGGGGCAGCATCAGTTGATGTGTGCAGGACCCTCAAGAAGAACAAGCAATGCAAGTGTCCCTTGAACTGGTTAACTTTGGATTTTCTGAATGAGTGTTTTTGTCTTCATGTTGTTTATAGAGTTATTGAAAATATCTCCTATATAGATCCCTGGAAAGAGCATCGTGGTGACTTCTCTGTCTTTCTCCACTGGTGGTGTTGGGCCTGTTTGGACACATTTGTCTTCTCTGCTCTTAAACTCTTCCTGTGAAAAAGATTGCCCTGTCTCCTTGGTTCAGTGTTCGGTGCCCTTACTGCAAACAAATTTTCCCTGATGTATAAAACCTACACTCCTTCCACCACTTTGCCCTGAGCCCTCCTTATTTTCTGGAAGCCAACCTGCCATTGCAAGGGAAGGGAAAGTCCCTGGGAGCCGTGGTTTCTGCAGGACGCCTGGGGCTGTGGGTGGGAGAGTGAGGGGGCTGCACTTCTCTGCCTGAACTGGAAATAATTCTGTGGGAGCTCTAAATTTCACTCCCATGGTGAAATAGTTGCCTTTCTGCCCTGTGTGACAACACACTTGGCAACAGGGAGGTCTGGGCCGAAGCAAAGGTTTTGTTTTGCTGCAGTCTTGCAGTGAGGATGATGAAGATCTGTGACACACTTTGCTGGAGGTCACCAGTGTTCAGATGGCTGAGATGGTGATATCTGGGGAGAACTAGCAATGTTTGGGTTGATACTGTGAACATGCTGTTTATTTTGGGAAATTCAACAACAAGCTGAGATATTTGGTTATGCAGTTTTTCCCCTGGGCTAGGATTTGTTGATGGAATACAGGTTTCATCAAGGAGATGCTACAGGCAAAACCTGAGATCAAAAGCAAGTTCCTGAGTGCTGGTTGCCAAGGATCTGTGTTCTCATACAGTGACAGGGGTATTTGCTGCCTTCTTCCCTGCCTGTCCTCTGCCAGCAGTGAGGGTTCTCTTGAGCTCTGAACATGCAGGTGGTGTGATTCTCTGAGATGGAGTGGGGTTGGTGCTGGGTTTCTCTTGGTGTCATGTGTGCGGCCAGTGTTGCGCCAGAGTCTGGTTTTGGACAACGCAAGGCAGCGTTACCCAGCTCCAGATCTCCAGCGCTCTGTGGCCGGGGTGGGGTCTGTGTGTTCTGCACTGAGAGGGGAACACTGACCTGGTAGGCTTGGTTTGGACATTCCTAAAAAAGTAGTCACTGAGATGGGTCCTGTCCCCCCACATCAGCTCGAAGGGCACAGCACTATCTATCATAAAATAAGATAGTTTTTAGGGTATACAGATTCGAGGCTCTGATTCAGATGTGCAGCAAGGTTGACTTTGCTGTTGATGGCTCTTGGTGAGGTCTTGGTGCCTGTTGGTGTTGAAGTTTTGTGGGAGTTGATGCCCACAGCTTTGATCCCTGTAGCCAGCTGCAATCACCTCCCCAGAGCTTGGGATTTTTGCTTTCCCTTTAAGGCCTCACCCCATGAAGGTGCCCAGGGCATGACAGTAGCCACAAAGCTTGTGCAACAGGCCAGGAAGAAATGACAAACACGTCCTTACTCAGCATCACACGTTGGCTGATCAGATGCTACTGCTCGTGTCAGCAGCCTCAGCTTCTCATAGAACTTTGGGAAAATTTGCCTGGCAAGATACCCAGAGAGTCCCCAGCATCAGACTGTGGCAAAGGTCAGACACTGGAATAGGCAGCCCAGGGAAGTGGTGGAGTCGTCACCCCAGGAGGGATTTAAAAGATGTATGGATATGGCACTTGAGGACAGGGTTTAATGGTGGCCTTGTCAGTGCTGGTTAATGGCTGGACTGAATCTTAAAGGATCTTTTCAAACCTAAATGACCCTCTAGGAGAGGGCTGGAAGCTAAACCCCAATGTGAAAGGCTAGGAGACTTCTGGGGAGAAGCAGCGTAGAGAGGTCACAGCCCCATTCACCTGGATAATCCCAGAGGAGTTAAACTGTCCTGTTCAGGAGAAGGAGGTGGGTGTGGGTGTCCTCATCCCACCTGGAACAGCCCACTTTGGAGGGCACTGCTGTGGGAAAGGCACTGCAGAAGTGCTCTGGTGTTACCAATGAATAATGCAGGAGTGCTGAGCAAGCAGGACATGTATGGGAAGGATTTGGAAAGATGTTTTATCTTTAGAAGCAAGGACACTTCATTAATATCCCTGAATAATGCCAAGCCGTAAATTGTATTGGTAATAGACATATCCACGTAATGAAAAGTAGCTTCACTTGGTCTTTACATGAGAAGAGGTTGGAAACCACTGTGGTTTCAGGCAGTCCCATCATGTTAGAAGTTTTATGCTGTGAGTCAGGGATGGAAGGACGCAGCTGTGTCCAGAGCCACCTTTGTGTCCTGTCACATCATGGCTTGTGTCTCTTCCACGGCATCATGGCAAATGAAAATCAAACCAAAAAAAAGGTTAAGAAAATGGCTGGGTCTTGCAGGGAACTTGCCTTTATTTCCAGCATCCGAAAATATTAAAACCAGCAGCCCATGAAGTCCAGACCGCAACAGAATTTAGAGGCTGTGGTGCAAGTCTCCAGGAAACTGGGTTTGTATGGTAAGGCCGCAGATCTGTAACCCAGTAATCCCCAGCACTGGGACAGCTGGGAGTGGGTTTGCACTGCAGTGTGGTGAAGTTGTTTGGCCAGGCTGGGGAAACCAACTTTATATTAAGAGCTGGGGGGAAGAAAAACCTCCTTGAATGCAAACTTTGCACAGGAGCAAAGCAGCTGCTGGGGCTTTGGGTACTTCTGACTCAATGGATTTACCCAGAAAGTGCCTCAAACAAAATAAAAGTCAAAGTGTTTTCAGAGGTTGTTTTGTTTTCATCCAACATTTGAATGTTGTTTTCCTCTCTCAAATCCCAAACCACCCAAGTCCTTTTGCTACTTTTGCATTCCTCTCTTTGGGTGGGTGGTTTTTGGTCCATGGCTGGAGGGGATGAGTTGCTGCATGGGGCTGATGAGCACCCATGTTAACCTGGGCAGGGAGGCTGCTTCCCAGTCCCATCAGCAGTGAAGCACCAGTGGTGGGTGACACCGTGGCCAGCAATCCATGGGATGTCACCCACCTGGAGGGCAGATCTGAGTCGCAGGGAGATGATTCTCCACTGCCTCGTTCCTTGCACTAGTGATATTTGGGCTGGTTGGGGGTGGGGGGATGGTTTTTTAAACCCAATTCTGATTTGTCTGGTGCAGTAGAAAATCACTGGGATGCGGAGCCGTGGGAGATGTTAACCTCGGTGTCGAGGAGGAGAGCAGGGCTGGAAAAGCTCTGACTTTGCCGCTCATCTTCCACTGACAAGGTGTCCTGCCACACCCCCTAAAAGTGCAGGAAGCTTTAAACTCCTGTCAAAATTACTTGAAAGAGCGGAAAGGCCAGGCTGAGGATAAAGGGAATGCTGGTAGTCTCCAGCCTTGCAGCTCCATGGCTTTTGCAGAAGGATCTGTCCATCCCTGTCAGCCCTGCAAGGACGAATCCTCACTGCTTGCGCTGAGCTCTTGTGGTGGAGGAGGAAAGACACTTGGAAGTCATGCAGGGAGTGAAAGTCCTCTGGGATCCTGGGAGAAAATAAATTCTGTTCTATTTTATTCTGTTCTACTCCACTCTGTCTTGCGTTCAGCATGCTGGTCCCACCCAGGTTGGTGTCAGCGACACAGGCAGGCCCTGTGTGACCCTGGAGATGTAGGAGAGGGACAGCAGGTAGTGCCAGCACTGTGGTTCAGGCAGCTCCCTGGCAGCTGCATCCCAGGGAGAGCAGCAAGACGCTTCTCCCAGCCTTTGTGCCGCTGCCCCGGGAGCCGATCAGGTTTCACCCCGAAGTAACTTCCTTCTGCAAACACTGGTGGCTGTTATAAGGTCTGAAAGCTGAGCACGGCCTCACATTGGTTGCTTTATCAAGCCAGGAATTTACTGCATCTCTGATCTCTCCCCAAAAACTGTTTTCCAGTTTTTCCCAGGGGGGTGTGGTGTGAGTGGGAAGCCAGGGCTTCTCACCACCTTCCCCAGCTCCTCCCTGTGCTGCTGTGAGCTGGTCCTGCTGAAGTCGGGGTGCTTTCATGCTCCGAACCAATTGTCAGCATCTGATGGAGAAGCATCTCCGGGAATAACACTTCCTCCTGCTGCGTTTCCATATAAAACCCTCAGCGTTCACTCTGCAGCTCTCCTTGTCACACTGCTTCACGCTGAGAGTTGCAGTTTGTTGTTCGCTGTCCGTATGCGCATATTCCACAGCGGCAAAGGGGCTGTGGAAAGTGGCAGGGCATGGAATTTGTTCCCGGTGCCCAATTTTCTGCCTTTAACAAGTCCCTTGCTGTGTTGCTGATTGTAAAGTGGCCCAGAGGAGGAGCAGAGGCTTTGCAGGCATTACCCGTGTAAATGCCTGTCTTTAACGGATTGCTGGAGAGCTGCAGCCTCTGATTCCCCTCTGCTTAAGACATTTCCCTTCCTAATACCAGGAAGAGAGACAGTGGGAAAGTAGAGGAGGCAGAGGATAACTCAGAGTCGTGTAAAACCCAAAATCCTGAATTTTCCCTTCACACCACGCAAAGAAAGTTGGAAACTTGGAGTGCCTGAGCAGTTGCTGGAATCCTTTTGAGCTGGGAGCTTCCCTTTTCCTGTGGGGAGCTGGGATGTAAACCTCCCCCTGCCATGGAGGTTGCAGATGTAGTGCTGAGTGGGATGATGCTGTTGCTGTATGATGACATAGTAAAGCCTTTCCCAGGCTCTTCTCTGCTGGGTGGGTGCAGTTTGCACCTCTCCAGAGACGGTCTGAATTGCTGGAGGTATTCAGCAGTCAGGTCTTTCTGCAGGGTTTGCCTGCAGCAGAGCCCAGCTGCATGGAATTGCATGAGGATGGAATGGAATGAAATAGAATCGAACAGAACAGGACAGCTTATTTCAGTTGGAAGGACAAGGAGTAATGGCTTTGAAGTAAAAGAGGTTTAGATTAGATATTAGGAACAATTTTTTCATAATGAGGGTGGTGAGGCCCTGGCACAGGGTGCCCAGAGAAGCTGTGGCTGCCCCTGGATCCCTGGAAGTGTTCAAGGCCAGGTTGGAGTGTGCTTGGAACAACCTGGGATAGTGGAAGGTGTCCCTGCCCATGGCAGGGGGTGGAACTGGATGGTCTTTAATGTCCCTTCCAACCCAAACCATTCTGTGAATCTGTGATTCCTTTCCCAAGTTGGTGGTCAGAATCTGGGTCAGGCTTCCCAGAGAGGGGACTGATGCCCCAAACCTGTCAGTGTTGAAAAGGCATTTGGACAACGTCTTTAACAATATTCTTTAGATTTTGGTCATCCCTGAATGGATCAGGCTGTTGGACCCCAGCCAGTGTTGTGTATCTCTCCGAATTTACTGGATTTCTGCACATTTATTGCTGTGTTGCTGTCAGCTGGCTCGGAGTCACTTGAGATGCCAATTAGCTGGAATCAGTAGCCTGGAGGGTAAGAGAGGGGTCGCCAGCTTCCAGAAATCCTGTCACTCCTCCTGTTCATCTCTTGTGAGCAGTGAAGGTTGAATCCTTCCATGTGAGTAACTGCAGTGTGTTGCTGCTCTTCAGAGGAAAACAAGATGCAGGGAAGGGAATTTCCTTCTGCAGGGAGGTCTGTTCCTCCTGTTTCCTCCACAAAAATACAAGGTTTTCATTTTTTTGGTGGTTTCTTCCCAAATATTATGGAATTTGGTCAATACAAAATCTCAGATTCTCCTTGTGGCAGTTTTGATAGCTGAAAATGGACATTTTAGCCAGATGAGGGGAGGAGGAGGATTTTGGTTTGAGTGGAAACTCGCATTAGAGGGAAAAGCTTTTTGTGTTTCAGGCACTTAGAAGTGTCAAACTCGTCATTACTCAGAGCTGGGACAGGAGTTGGGCTCCTCAGCATAATTTTGATGCCTTTGATGGGCATCACCAATTATGGGAGAGGAACCAGGCATGGCCAAACCCCCCAGCCAGGCAGTGGGACCGTGTCATTTCCAGGACCGGTGCTCTTTGTCCTTTAAGTTCAGTGTCCATGTTGGCCCATGTCCTGTGTTCTCAGTGGAAAGGGATGATGAAAACCTTCCCAGTGAAAAAGCTGTGACTGGGACACATCGTTTTAGACCCCCCCCAACGAATACTTGCAGCTCCTGGGATGTTTTTGTGAAATATCAATAAAAACTGGGCGAACAGCGGTTTTATTCTGAGAGAACAAGGACACTCTTTGTTTTGAGGTCCCGCAGCGCTTCGTGGGTATATGAGCAACAAAATGTGAGACTGGTTATAGAGGAAAGACAAGCCGGCTGCTGCGGGCAGCACTGCAACACGAATTCCACAGGGAAAGGTGAATTACCCAGGGAGAGCTGTGTTTTAGCCTGGTGTTTCTGCCTTATGAGTGCTTGTACAGCTGGGAAAGACACAGGGAGTCAGCTGAGTGTTGCTGCTCTGGTACAAACTGGGGAGAGCCAGCTCTTTGTGTCACTTTTTCGTGGGGGTTTCCTAAAAACGAGGAGTTTCACTTTGCTTTGAATGTCTCTGTTGTAGATGCACGGATTTTCCTGTCCTCCCTGACTCAGCCCCAGCTCTCCCCTCCCTCCTCTTTGACGTTGGCACTTGAGGGCAGGATCAAAGCGGGTGAAATTAGAAAGTCTCCTCCTCGCAGTGACTCATCATTGGCTTTGGTCAAGTGCTTTGCTCTGGGTGATGTGAGCAGCAGAAAGGGGAGGGGAGGGCTGTCTGCATCCCCGAATTCCTCCTGAGAGTTCACCCCAGCATGGGGGTGAAGCTGCTTGTCCTCACTTCACAGCCCAGCCAGTGTAGTTTTCTGTTCATCGTACCTTAAAGCCAAAGCAAAATGGGTCAGTTTTTACCCAGGCAGGAAATCTTGTCAAATCTGAGATCCATTAAGTTACTTTTTCTTTCCTTTACTGCAGAGAATTTGAAGCAATGGGCAACCAGGTGTTTCCCCAGGCTCCTGCAGGGCAGAGAGTTGTAGCTGGCCAAAGCCAGGGCTTGATTTTAACACCTCAAGCATTGCACAGAAATTTTCTTCTTTGAAGTCCTGGGTATGCTTTCCGTGTGAGGGGCTTGGCAGCATAACAGGCTCTTGCTCTTCATCCTGTGGGGTGTCTGCAGCGAGGGGGGCTCCCCTGTACGGATGTTCTCTGGTGTCTAACACTGATTTCCAGCAATGGGCTCCGTGTCTTGTACCTCCTGGAGGGTCATAACAGAGCTGAGAACTGGCTCAAACCTCAGACCGAACCACAACCTTCCTCGTCTTTAAGAAAAGAATAATTTTGGTAGAGCTGCACAAGCTTTGCACAACCTGGATTTGTACAAAGAAGCCAGTTGGTTGTGAAGGGGTTACCTGGAACCATTCTTCCCACCTGTCTCAGATGCTTGTGAAAATCTTAAAAAGAAAGAAAATGAGTGATTTTGTGGCTGGTAGATGCACGGATTCAGCCTGTTAGCTCACCCTGCCTGCATCCTCCCAAGCAGTTCAGGATAACTTTGTCTGGGACATGGAGGAGGACACACATTTATCCCAAGAGATGGATCCAGCATCTGTCCCAAAAGGTGGGCTGAGCCCCTGGCATGGTGGGGTTGCCCGCAGCCTTGCTGTGATCCCAGGGCTTATCCATGTGCAGCTTTGGCTGCGAGCACCCATATGGTCACCCCAGCCAGGAGCATTTTTTGCAGCATTTCTATGCAGTATTTTGCTAATTACTGTTTTCCATAATTGTGACAGTGACTTTCATTCATAGCACTTAGATGTGTATGAAAGCAAAACTTTCCTCAAAACTGCCTTTTTCTCCAGGCGTCGCTTAATATGTGGAAATTACACTATTGGCCGGTGTGGTTCCAGCATTTATTTTTATTTTTACCATTTCCATGTCTTCTGTGGGAAAGGAAGCAACAGTAGCAGTCCTCAGCATCCAAAGAAAGGAACCACTTTGTTTTAGCTTTACTTTGGCCACGTCAAATTTTGCTGAGCACGTCTTGGCCGAGCTCCAGGACGCTGGACCAAGCCCACCATATTCAGAGAGAAGTGAATAATTACTACTTTGTGGTGGCAACACGGGCAGGAAGGAAAAAAGTGTTTGCAAAGTGCTTTGAAGATAATGACACCCCCAATTTGACGAGTGACAGCGGCGCAGAACATCCTCTAGATAGCTCGTTAATGCCCGCTGATTAGAGGACCAGACAAGGAACATTGTTCCCAACAGTGCCTGGTTTGGACTTCCTTTAAGGAGAGAGTGGTGAAAGGGAGGGCTCAGCCAAAAATAAACGAGCATCTCAAAGGCAGATGGTCCTATTCACAGACCTAAAATTACACCAGCGGAGGGCCAGGCAGGATGAAAGGAATTAGCATCTGGTGGCGAAGGGAGGGCAGTGTCACTGAGGGTGGGTGACCAGATGGCCCGGGCGCAGTCGGATGTCCTCCTGCAGGCAGTTGCAGCCTTTCCCCACTTGCAGACCTCAATATATTATTTTTATAGTTTTGTTGGTTTTTTTTTTCCCAGGGAGGTGCAGATTCCTCCGGAGCAAATGTAGGCTCACTGGCAGGAGGCTCAAGTCTCCCAGTTCCCTTTTATGGACCTGTTCACACCCTGCTCCTGCAGCCACTGCAGGCCGGAGTGAGTGAGTGCTGAGAAGCCTTCAGCTCAGGCTGGAATCTTCCAAAAGCACAGCACTGGGGATAATCCCAGGGACAGGCACATCCACCCCGAAGGGGAGGAAGTCCAGAAAGATTCAAGCACCCAATTTCCTAATAAATGTGAAGCTGGTCAAGTAATTTCTCCTTGAGAGACAGGACTCAGTTCCGAGCTGAAGTGAAGTGCAGTGAGACACTGGTTGTGGCCACTCCAGATGCTTGGGGTACTGTCCTGCATCCCGGGCAGATCATAGAATCACAGACTGGTTTGGGTTGGAAGGGACCTTAAAGACCATCCAGTTCCAGCCCTGCTGTGGCAGGGACACCTTCCACTATCCCAGGTTGTTCCAAGCCCCGTCCAACCTGGCCTTGGACACTTCCAGAGATGAGGCAGGCACAGCTTCTCTGGGCACCCTGTGCCAGGGCCTCACCTCCCTCACAGCCAAGAATTTCTTCCAACTATCCCATCTAACCCTGCCCTCTGGCAGTGGGAAGCCATTCCCACTTGTCCTGTCACCCCATTCCGTGTCCCAAGTCCCTCTCCAGCTCTCCTGGAGCCCCTTTAGGCCCTGAAAGGGGCTCTGAGCTCTCCCTGGAGCCTTCTCCTCTCCAGGTGAACACCCTCAGCTCTCCTAGCCTGGCTTCAGAGCAGAGGGGCTTCAGCCCTCAGAGCATCTCTGTGGCCTCCTCTGGACTCATTTCAGCAGCTTCATGTCCTTTCTGTGTTGGGGGTCCCAGAGCTGGATGCCAGACTCCAGGTGGGATCTCACCAGAGCAGATCAGAGAGATGATGCTCACTCAGGTGATCCCCAGAGCAGCACTTTGGAGAGTGCAAAGGTGCCAACTCCTTTTTTCAGGTTTGTTTTCCCTCTTAGGTGGAGCACCAAAAGCCTTTTGAGAGTCGTGCTGTGACTCCCAATCCAGGTTAAAATGACCTTTTTCAGTTCCCCCTCACATTGTTATTTTTGGCTTGAAGGACAGCAGTGACCTGGTTCATGGCACAGCCCCACGGCAGGGTTGTGTAGAAGGGGCAGGATGCCTGGTGCTCCTGCTGGCATAAGGGGAGCCCCTGGCAGCCCATTCCCTGCGGGTTGCTCCGGGGTCCATTCCTGTAAGGTGACTTCAGACAGTATTTGAAAACTCAGAAGGTTTAAAGCACTGTTGCAATGCAAGAGCAAACCTGAGAACTGAGATTTAAATCCCTCCCAGCCTATATGGGGGATTTGGGGAGGGACTGGATTTGGTCCAGCGTTTCTCAGTGTTAATTCTCCAACATCTCCGACCATTCTGCAAAGACCGGGACAGAAATCTCTGGAAGAAGCTGCTGGCTGGTGGGGGAGTTTGCCTTGCTACGTAGCCACATTTATTTTTATTTTACTTTTGAGCTGGTATTCCAGGAAAGCCCATTAAAAGCTGGCGGCCGGCTGCTGGGGAGCAGCTTGCCGGAGCTGAGCGCCGACGTGTGATGCCGGAGGAGCCACGCCGAGGTCTGGGGATGACTGATGGTGCGAGGTGTCGGTGGAGAGGAGGGGAAAGGGGGGATGTTCTCACTCCTCTGAACTTCCTTCCTTTGTGTTTCCTATTAAGCCGAGGGAACCGCGCTGATGCGGCTGCTTTTGCAGCCTTCCAAGCTCCCATTTAATTGTGGATGATTTCATCCCGGCCCTTTTTATGCTGAAGCCAGTGGCCTGCGTCATGCAGCAGTGAATTTAGGCAGATTTTATTTGCATGTGAGTCATTGAGCTTTTCCAGCTGAATGTCACCAACTTGGAATTTTTGTCTGATTTTGTTGTTGTTTTTGTCTCTTGGTGTTTTTCCACCGGTCTCTTTTCCCTGCCCTTTGCTGCCTGCACCCCCTCGTCCCTCCACAACCTCCCCCCAGAAAAAATAGGAAAAGACTAAATGGGAGTTTGAGTTGGCAGTGCAAAAGGACAGGATTAGGAATGTTCGGGGAGAGGGGGGGAAAAAGGATGCTTTATGTTGCTGGGAGGGAAGGACCGGAGCCAAGTCAAATTGAGGGCTCTAATTTGGGAGTGGTGTTATTACAGGTCAGAGGGAGTCAGTTACTGGCTAAATTGGGAGAGCTGTCACATGCCAGGGCTGGAAATGCTGCTCACATGGCCAGGGCACACAGGCTCCTGGGCAACTCAGTTTGATTTT
Organism: Dryoscopus gambensis; assembly: GCA_013389985.1. Taxonomy (NCBI): domain Eukaryota; kingdom Metazoa; phylum Chordata; class Aves; order Passeriformes; family Malaconotidae; genus Dryoscopus; species Dryoscopus gambensis. Next base: position 142,032 of record WEIT01030476.1, on the reverse strand, counting down.
GTTGACAACGCTTTAAAAAAATAAAAAAAACCTTGTTTTATTTTCCCTCAAATATAGGCTCTGTAGCAGCGTCCCTCTCCCTCCGCTGCCGGCTCATCCCGGCCCTCGCTGCCCTTTGCACAGAGAAGTTTATAAATAGAGCAACTCCTCCATTATGTGCAGCTTCAGTCTCTTTATTTTTATACTGGAATCTGTTCAATGATTAACAGTTTAAACCATGTGCTGTATATCAATACCTTGCATACCCTTCATAACTTATTTTTAGTATTATTTTTCCCCCTTCTAAATCCTTTATCCATTTTAGGCAACACCGTTATGACATTCAGATAATTTTTTATGTATTTATTTTAGCCTTTGAAGGAACTCATCTGCATTTCAATTAAGCTTTTGGTAAAAGGCTTTTTGCAATTGAAATTAAGAAGTCAGAGGAGTATTTCCTCCATGCCTGTGGTTGTGCCTGTAGTCACCTCACTGAAAGTCAGGAAGATTTGGGCGTTTTTATGGATTAAGCTCAAAGAAGAGATACAGAAATTGCATGTTTTATTTCTTTGGCTTCTTGCATCCTAGGAAATTCCACTGCAAATCTGGATTTGAGGGTGTGTGGAGGCATGTGAGCAATATAACCATGGTGTAAGTGAAAGCAGGCAGTGAACTCATTTCCCACCTGTACCCCAGGTCCCAGAAGCAGCAAAACCAGCGGCGTTTTCCCAGCAGCTGAGCTCACGGGCTCCAGGGAGTGATGGGACTTCTGGAAGCAATCTGCAGCCCCTGTTTAATTATATTTTTAATCCTTGCTGACCCATCCTGTTGCCCTGGGCCGGGCTCTGCGGGCCGGCTGAGCTCAGCTGGCTTTGCACAGCAGCCAACAAAAGCCACTTGACCCAGGATCTTGTCAGGATATCTTTGTCCATCAGACCTGGCACGGCTGCTCTGATATTCCTGTCTCCTCATTGCATGCACAAGGGCTGATGGATTCCCCTCTGCTGTCCACGAGGGACATCATTTTGGTGTCATTTCTGCCAGGAGAGCCTTCTCCACCCACCTGTGGGTAGTGTTCCTGCTCTCTCCTGCATTCTCCTGCTCTCCCGCCCCAGCGGGCAGAGGTGGAGCCACGCCTCACCTGACAGTGTCCACAGCATTCGTGGGGCTTTTGCACCTTTGCACTCCCTCTGTGGTCAGATGGGACCCTGGCACTATTTTCCTGCATTTCCCAAAGTCCATCCTCCCCGTCTGAGGTTTGGGAGCAGGATGCCCGTGATGCCCAGGGGCCTGGGTGCTCCAGTGAGTAAAGGGAAACTGGCACTGTGCATCCGTGTCCAGTGTCAGGTTGGTTTCACTCTTCAGGACAACTCTCACAGGAGGTTGGTTGTTTTGTCTGCCAAGCATCTGTCCTCGTCCTGACCTTGGGGTAAGAAGCAGGAGGTGGCACCTCATCATTGTTGATGCCCCCCCTGGCTCTGAGCTCTCATTTCTGACACTGAACCATTTCCCACATTTCTCTGTCCGAGCGCTGAGCACTTGTTGGATTTTCACTCTTGTTTCCCATCCGTTGGCACTGCTACCATCAATGTAGACATCACTCCACGCTGGCTGGACTGTGGCTTGTGAAATCAGTGAAGCAAACTCCTCTTTCCTAAGGTGTTCTCTGTGCCAGTGCTGGCCACATTGCGTTGAGAAGCTTGAATACCATCATTCATGTGGTGTAGATTCCCTTGGCACCCACAGGGCTTTTGATAAGGTTTCCCAGCGTGTCATCTTTGCTCTGAGTCAGTGAAATGCTCTCAGCATTGGAAATCTCTACACTAAATTAAAGTCCTGTTGCTAGGGAGTGTTGTGATAATACAGGGTATTATGCTCCGTAGCAAAAGTGTGCAACAGTGCAGCCTAGAAAACAAATCCATAAAACCTCCTGTCGGATGCACAGTGTGAAAATCGAGTGTACTTCAGCTCAGTATTAAATATGTCATGGAAAAAGGCTCCCGCTCCTCCTGAATTTCCTGAAAGTCTGCTTTGGGCTGAAAACTGTAGTGGCTGGAGCCAATTTAGAGAAGGAAAAATCCCTGCTCTTGTTGCTGTCTGCAGAAGCTCCTTAATGATCATGCCATGCAATTCTCCAGTGCTAAAAATACATCACTTCTGGGTTTGTACAAACAGCCTCCTAATGACTGGAGCTCTGGCAAGCTCAGGAGGTAGAGGGGGAAATAGTGGCAAAAATATGAAAATCTTACTCATTTTTACTCACAGTGGAGCTGGACTCTTCTGTCCTTGTGGATTGCAGTGGGAGTAAGGGATGTTTTGGTAAGAGATACTCCAGTTTGTTCTGCATCTGACCCAAATAATGGGCATTCTGCTCCCATTTTGAGTTTACAAGTTGGGCGGAGGGTGCTGAGCTCCCTGTCCTGCTGCTCTGTCTGCTGGTGGGGGCTCATCAGCCTGTTTGGGGTGACAGGATGGGGAGATCTGATCGAGGGTTGTCCTCAAGCCTGGCTTCAGTGCTGAAATTCCCAACTCCTGCTAACACTTGATGGGGCTGCTGGTGCTTTGGAGAGCATAGTGGAGAGGGGAACTGCCAGTGATAACCAGCTGAACTCGCTGCCCAAGGAGAACTGCCTTTAGAAGGGCAACAAGTTAAGTAGGGCTCGTGTCTTATCTAACACAGGGGTTTTGGAGAGGGGAGCAGGGGGTTGTTTGCTTTTTATTGCCCCAGAACTTACATGTCATACAATCCCCTGCTCCTTGCCTGGCGTCCCAAGAAGAACTGCAAGAAATTGTTGAAAGACTTCCCCAGGGAAGCTGTGGCTGCCGTATCCCTGAAGTGTTTAAGGCCAAGTTGGATGGAGTTTGGAGCAACATGATATAGTGGAAAGTGTCCCTGCCCATGGCAGGGGGTTTGGAACTGGGTGGTCTTGAAAGTCCCTTCCAACCCAAACCATTCCAGAATTCTATGAAACGGGCTGTTCTTCCAAAACGAAGCGCAGCAGCCCATGTGCTTCTTGCCACCCAGCTATGCTGACAAACCCATCCCTCCTGCCTCGGCCCTGGGTGGTGAAGGAGTCACCTGTTGCATACAGGAGAATGCTGGGAGCCGTTGCAGGAAGGTTGTGTCTTTGGAAAAGAATTGGTTTTGGTGGTTAAATACTCACTGCTGCATTTAACAAGGAATATCATGTAGTTAATTTACGTGGAGCTTCTTAATCTTGGTAATTAGGAATGGAGGAGATACTCCCTCGTGAATTCTTCTGTGCTCTTGTCAGTGCTGAACCACTGAATCACAGATTGGTTTGGGTTTGGGACCTTAAAGATCAGCTCATTCCAACCCCTTGCCATGGACAGGGACACGTTCCGCTAGTCCAGGTTGCTCCAAGTCCTGTCTAACCTGGCATTAAATCCTGCTCTGTAATCAGAAGCGCTTTGATTTTCATGGGTATGTGGCTCTTGCCTTTGTTTTTCCAAGGAACCAGTGTTGCCTGCAGCGGGGATTTCCCTGGCCACCACCCTTTGCGGGACGTGCTGTGCTTATTGCTCCATTTTTCTTGTCTCTCTTCCCTGCATCCACTGTGGTTTGTTCACCTCCCCTCCCACTTGGAGCTTCTCTGCAGCAGCCGCTTGGGTGGAAAAGAAACATTAAGTACTTTCCTAATGTATTTTTAGCCTCTTAGAGTGTGACGTAGCTGCTGGAAACACGGAGGGGAGCCAGCACCATGTGAACCCAGAGGTTGCTGCGCATCACTGGCAGATTTTCCGTCGCACACCGGTGCTCCCTGGCACTGTGACAGAGCCAGGGGTGTGAGGTGGGATGTGGGCGCTGGAGAAAGGAGACGGTGCGTGTGCCTTGTGTGGTGTCTGTCTGTCCTCTCCTCGTGGGTGCTGTCTGTCCTTCAGAGAGGCTGTCCCCCCTTGAGTCTGAGCACGAAAGTGACCAGTCAGGGGAGGAGGAATTCTGTGCCTTTTTATATCTCGTTATACACCAGAGATGCTGGGGTAGCACTGCTGAGCGTGTTGGACCTGGAGGTTCAAAGCTGTGGGATTGGGTGCTCCAGGAGGGGAAGTGCAGAGCTCTTAATCCCACACATAGCAGTCCCCAAGCCCTCCTGGTGCCCAGGGCTTGTTTGCTGGCTGTTCCCAGCTCCTAGCAAAGGCTTGTTCCAGGGCAAGAGCTTCACCACTGCTTCCCAATTCCTCCCCAAGTTGGGCTGTTAGACCTGAATGGGAGCGAGTGACAGCAAAAGGCCAGCCAGAGGGGTTTATTGGCTTTTCCTCTGTCAAATCCCGCATTATCCGCTGGGGTGAGCGGTTTTGGTGACCCGTGAGGAAGCTGTTCCCAGGATGCAGAGCTGGCCTCCCCCGGCCGCTGCAGCACCGGGAGCCACAGGAGGTGCCAGCCAGCCGTGGATCCAGCAGTCACGGTGCTGCTTGGCACAGCTCCCGCTGCCTTCAGACGTGTGGGATTAGGTCCTCCAGCCCCGCTGAGGTCAGCGCTAGCGCAGGCACAAATTCAGACCTGTAGCAGGGGGAGGTTGGTGGGATTTACACACCACGCCGCCGCCTCACGGGCGTGGAGGTGCTTGGAAACATCACCGGTGTCTCCTCCCCTGTGTTGGCTGTGATTTCGCATCGATCTTGGGGAAATGAGGAGCAGGATTCAGGTTCACCAGGATTTCAGTGTCAGCCTGCCTCTCTGCCTGGTGCAGTTGGCAGGTCTGAAATAACCTTTATCGTTGAGATGTTTTTCCTTTTAATTAGCGTCGGTTGCAATAACGAGGAGGCACATGCTGAAATTCTGATTATTTGGCCTGTGGTGGAGGGAGAAGGCTGCCAGGTTTAACAGCGAGGGTATTGATGTGCTCTGGATGGGGTACAGAGTGTTTCCGACGGGGTTCTCACTTTGTTTTCCTTAATGTTGGCCTTTTCAGTGAGGCTGATTTACGAAGGGAATGATGTCAATTCGCCCAAACAAAGTATTGTGACTGGGCCGATGTACAGGTGCTAATTACTGCAAATAATAATTTAAATCCCTTCAGCTGGAAACACTTCATGCTTCACCTTCAATCGAGCTGCTGCAGCAGGAGCCAGGGCAGAGGTTTGTGTCTGCAGTACTGTTGGAGAGTGGATTTTTGTGATGGGTGGTGGGGAGCTGGACCATCTCACAGACCAGCAAACCCAGTTGTGGGAAGGCTGGGACTGGCAGCAACCTGCCGTTGGTCAATACACTCGGTGCAAATTCAGACTCGTGAGTGAAATCTCTTGATTTTTTTGCTCTTCTGCTTTATCTTTGCAGCAAACTGTCCTGTGTGAGGTGGGGTGTGGTTTCTCCACCCCGCTCATAGAATCACTGAATGGTTCAGGTTGGTAGGAACCTTAAAGGTCGTCTAGTTCAGAATCTGAAGTCAGATGAACTCAAGCATAAAACCAGATAAATTCAGCTGGAATTGAAGGCAAACTGAAGTGCTTGGGAGAAACTGGAACAAGTAGACGTAGGATTCAGGTTTGTCTGATGATGGTCGCTCACTGGGAGATGGTGCTGTGGCCAAGCAGAGGTTGTTGGGCTGTGTTCATATGCAGGTCAGGTTTCTTGACCTCTTTTGCCCTGGTGAAGGCATCCAGGCATCTGGAATAGGTGAGATCCCAGGGCTGACTGAAGATTACCTCAGGATTTGGGGGATTTTGATGGAAGTGCAGCATCTCCCATGGATGTGTGGAGAAGCTGATGGGTAGTGATGTGCTGCTGGGTCTTTGCACAGCAGGAAGAGTCCAAGTGCTGGTTTTTCTGCCTCTGACAAAAAAAAGTGGGTGCCCTCCACATAGCTCTGCCCATCACCCAAATTCAGTGTCGCATTCCTAACCCAGGAAATGGTGAACAGTGGGAGCCTCTTCTGGGCGCTGCTGAGGAAGCCTCTTGAAAAACCTTCTTGCAAACCCAGAAATAGCCATCTCTTGCTCCGTGGCCACCAATTCCAGGCTCACTGGAAGCAGTTGCCAGCTGCCTAAGCATGGATTGGATTTCTCTTTTGCTGTTGGCCATCCAAGGCATGAAAACCTCAGTGTTGTCCATCCCTGGAAAGGTTTGATTGCCATCCAGGAGCACCCAGTTCTTCCTTCAAATCCCTAATGCTGCAGTACGTCACTTTACAAGATCAAGGATCCCAGCCTAAACTTTTAGTACAAATTCCTGGTTTTTTTCTCCCCAAATACATCTGAAAGTGCAGTTCATTTCAGCCCTGCTGGGAAGGTGCTCAGAGGGTGCCCTTCAGATTTGAGCATCTGGTTAATGGTTGGACTCAATGTTCTTAGAGGCCTTTTCCAACCTTAATGATCCTATGATTCCCTCTCTTAGTAATTTCTTGCTTGGGCAAATTATCTGAATGGGCTTTTGAGAACTTTTTATGGAAAACTGAAAACAAGGGCATAATAAAACTGTAATTTAAGAGCAATTTGCTGACAACTGGAGCCCTTAAGTGCACTGACTTAGCATTGAGGGGCAATGATACCAACCCTCCTGTGTGAACGTCCTCTTTGTCACTTGGAAGATCCTTGGGCAGTTTTTAAAACACTTCTAATCTTTAAATTGTTGTCCTTGTTGCTCAGGATAAGCTGTTGTCTATTTCATAAGTTACACATCACTCATCTGACTTGCTTCATCAAAATCCCAGTCAGCAAATCCATGGAAACCTGGAATGGTTTGGATTGGAAGGGACCTTGAAGACCACCTCGTTCCAACCCCCTACCTCAGGCAGGGACACCTTCCACTATCCCAGGTTCTCCAAGCCCTCTCCAGCCTGGCTTTGGACACTTCCAGGGATCCAGGGGCAGCCACAGCTTCTCTGGGCACCCTGTGCCAGCGCCTGCCCACCCTCACAGCCAGGAATTCCTTCCCAATTTCCCATCCATCCCTGCCCTCTGGCAGTGGGAAGCCATTCCCTGTGTCCTGTCCCTCCACCCTTTGTCCCAAGTCCCTCTCCAGCTCTTCTGGAGCCCCTTTAGGCACTGGAAGAGGTTCTGAGGTCTCCCTGGAGCTTTCTCCTCTCCAGGTGAACACCCCCAGCTCTCCCAGCCTGGCTGCAGGGCAGAGGGGCTCCAGCCCTTTGAGCATCTCTGTGGCCTCCTCTGGACACTTCACTTGTGTTGTGCTTCACTGTGAAGTGTGATAAGTCGTGTATCACAAGAGAGGAGACAAGAGGAGAGGAGATGAGAGGAGAGGCCAGTTTCTGCTTTCAAAATGAAATGTTTTATCTTGGATGGGTTTGGTTGTTTTTTGAGTTCTTTCAAGTACTTGAGAGTTACTTGGCATAACCGTTGTTCCTTGAAGTCGTAACACCTGGTGAGACCCACACATTCTTTTCCTGTGCTGACAGCTGCTCTTGGCCATCCCTCTCAGCAGGGGTGGTGTTTTTAAACTGGAATTCTCTGGTCCAGAGGTCTGTTTGCAAAAATCAAAACCAGAATGAAAACCCCTGCCGTTTGGTCCTTCAGGGTTCATGAATGCAGGCACCAGTGCGCTGCTCATGTTGTTTTCTGCAGGGACTGTGTCTATCCCTGCCTTTGTCCAGCTGGCCTGGCTTTACATTTGAAAAACTGTGACTGTTTCCAGGACATCATAACTATGTGCCTTGCTGGTAGTTGAAATAACCCCTTCATCCCTCAGGAGGCAGGTTCAGAGTAAAAGCAGGAAGGTCCCTCATGCAGTGCAGAGTTCGAGGTGGATCCATCACCGCTGGACATGGAGGCACTTAACAGTTTGCAGGGATCCAGCAGTGATTAAGCAGATTTGTGACAGAGAAATCCCTTAACAGCTTAATAAATTGACAAACTTCACCTCTTTTTCCAGCCAGAAAGCCCCAATTTTGGGGGTGGTGTTGGTCCTATTCATAGGACAAGCGCAGGTTTCAGCCTTGGAAGCAGGACTCGGCTATTTTTGGAGCTGGATTTATCCACAGGCATGCTGCACATGCATCAGCTGGGCTGTCTAGCAGCAAAATCTTGTCACTTAAGTAATCCTACAGTAGAAGGTAGTCTCACATCCCACCTTCATTCAGCTTCTCATCCAAGAAAATGTCCCGTTAAAAAAATTGGAATTTTCTGCTTCAGGGGTAGCAGCAGCTCCCATCCCTTCCCAGTACCGGGCTGGTCAGTTGTTATCTCAGCTCATCTCCAAAAGGAGATAGCAGTGCAATGGCAGCAGTGAGCAGGACAGGGATTTTTGGGGAGTTTCAAGGCAGCAAGGAGGGGGATTCTAACTTTGGGGCTCTCTCTATGCTCAGATTTGCTAATAGTTGTGACATTCCACAGAGCAGCGAAATCCTTGTGATGGGAAGCACCAGGCATCCCTGAAGCAGCATGCAGGGGAGCTAATGAGGGGCTCATGTGATTAGTGCCACCACAGGTATCGCATCAGGACCCTGGGATGTGGGATCGCAAAACACATCCTAATCTCAGCTGACCCGGAGTGCTTGTTCTGGCAATAAAGGATGAGATATCCCAGATGGCCAGGAGTGCATGGGAGCAGGTGGGGGGCTGAAATGGGGCTCCTGTGCTCAGGGAGAGGGTGGAGAGGGGCTTAGGGGTGTTGCCAGCCCCTCCTGCCCACAGGCAGCTCCAGCTTTCCCTCTCCTGCGCTGCCCTCTCCAGATCCCTCTATTTTCTGGCAGATAGGATTAAGCCTGACCTTCCGCCCCATCTCAGAGAGAGCCAAACCTCTTTCGGATCTAATTATTTTCCATTTTTGTTTAATTGTGCACATCCTGCTGCTGGCTGAGAAGGAGAGCAGCTCCTGCCTGGGCCGGGGCAGGGAAGGGCACCCAGCCTTTCATCAGCCACAGGCTTTTGGGTCAGCGCTCCATCTTTTGGCGTTGTGGTTTAAACCCCCAAATTTCTTGGAGGTCCAAGGCAAAGTTCCCAAGAAGCAGCTCTGGCAGCATCCTGTACTTCTCCAGTGGGATCTTTCATGCTCAGCTCTCCTCTGTGAGGAGGAGGAGTCCAGCCATGGCCACTTGCCTCCCTCATCATTATCCTCCTCCTCCTCCTCTCCTGCGCCCCATTTACTCCAGGCTCTGCTTTCTCTGCGTGTATTTTGCTCCTACATTTAAGTGGCACCAACTTCTTTGAGCAGTGCATTGCAGGCCTTTTCTTAATAATCTTTGATTTCTCAGTTTATCTGAGCTGCTACAGAAGCCCAGCTGGTGCCAGGCTGGGGTTTGGCTGTGCCAGCCTGAAAGTGCTGCTCAACCACCACGAGAGCGACGATAAAATATTGGGGTGTGACATCCCTCTCTGCAGGAGGGTGGGAGAAAATAAGACATGTTTTCAACTCGCCAGGCAGCTGACTAAGAGAGAGGGGACAGATAAATCAGATTCATCCCTACAGGAAGCCTTGCCTGAAGCGGGGACATCTGCATATGGAAAATATGGATATGCTCTGGTGGGCCTTGAGTCCTGCTGCACTCATGTATACTTTACAGCGTCACTTAGGCTGAGCGTTGCTTTCCCAAATCCTATTTTTTAGCACCAAAACAACCTCTCAGCATTCCCATGGACACAGGAGCACACCCGGAGTACCAAAAGTCACCTCTTCTGCAATACAGCAGCTCCTTCTCCACCAAAGCTGTGCCACGTCATGTCCCTTGCTCCTTTCGGCACAGGACAGCTCGGGCACGCCGTCGGCTGGCTCAGGAAGTGGCTCTGGAGGAGGGGGAGGTCTGTGGAGAAGTAAATACCAGTGCAGAAAGTTCCAGGGAGAGTCGCCAGCGTTTCCAGCAAGCCATCTAGTGGCTTCCTATTAAAACAGTTGCATGCCTTGGAACCGGGAAGGTGAAGCTGGAGGAGTGAGTGCTTACCACTGCAGTTATGTCAGGAAACTGATGGCCAGGGTTTGGTCCTAATTGGGAAAAGGTGCTGCTTCAACAGCCCTCTTCTGGGTCAGGGGTGGTGGGAGGGTTGGGTTAGCTGCTGGCCAGCAGCATGGGTCATACAGAGTCACAGAATCATGGAATATCCTGAGGTGGAAGGGGACCCTCAAGGATCATAGAGTCCAGTTCGTGGGCTACAGAATATCCTGAGTTGGATATTGTGCCTTCCCAAGAGCAAACCTGATGAATGATCCTGCAGATGGAGATCTGGATGTGCATTTCAGTGGTGTGGGTTCACCTACCCTAGCTCAAAAACACATGGAGGATAGAGAGATAATCAGTGATTTAGAGCAGCTCCCTGTACAGGATGGATTGGAGACAGCAGACAGGGAGGGAGAACGTGAAGCTTTGGGGGGGTTTTTTTCAGCGTTTTACTTGACGAAGTTTTGGGCAGTGTGTTTAAAGCAGGCAGGAGGAAGTGCTTCTCCACCACATGGCTCAGTTGTGGCTCCTGTAGCACAGCCTAAGACAGGGGCTGAAAGTTTGAAGGCTTTACAGAGGGCTTTGGTCAGCACTGGAGGAAAGACTGCTCTGGGGCTGGGAAGTGTCAGTTGGCTGGTGTGGGTAGATCCTGAGCTGCCCTCGTTTGGAGTTTGTATAAGCTCTTCAGAAAAACCTCTGGTGATGGAGATCGCAGTGTCCTAGGCCATCCTGGGACAGTTTCATCATGTCCAACTTCATTCATTTTTGCTGCAGTTCAAGTCACAGACTCATAGAATTGGTTGGAAAAGCCCTCCAAGCTCACCAAGTTCAACCACTCCCCAGCACTGCCAAGGCCACCACGGACCCATGTCCCCAAGTGCCACATCCACGTGGCTGTTAAATCCCTCCAGAGATGGTGACTCCACCATTTCCCTGGACAGCAGCAGATGTGGAGAGCAGCTTGTCCATGCCAGTGTTCACCTCTCAGCCGGGTGTCAGGCTGCCTGGTGCAGCTTCTCTGTGCAACACGGTATCTGACTGATGTGGTGCCTCCCAAGCCAGGCTCTTGCCCGCCTCATGCTGCAGAGCCATTTGTTCTCACCTGCGTGCACCTATTTAATGTTTGCTCCTATCAGTGCAGATGTTCTTTCACATCTTCTCTCCAAGTGCCATAGAAGCATAGAATATCCTGATTTGGAAAGGACCCAAGGGATCATCGAGTTCAACTCCTGGCCCTGCAAAGGCACCCCATAAATCCCACCCTGGGCCTGAGAGCATTGTCCGAATTCTCCTGGCGCTCTGGCAGCCTCGGGGCCGTGCCCATTCCCTGGGGAGCCTGTTTAGCGCCCAGCACTCTCTGGGGGAAGAATCTTTTCCTGAAATCCAACCTAAACCTCCCCTGACACAGCTTCATGCCGCCCCTTCGAGTCTTCACGTTGTTTGACTTCTAATCCAGTTTCCTGGAGTGTTTTCCTTTCTCTTCGAGTGTTACCTGCATGCTGATCATGTTTATCACATCACCCTTATCGCCAGTGACGTGCTGGGTGATGTCAGGGCCGGGACAGGTCTCCTTGCCCAGCACATCCTCCCAGTCTGACGGTGAATCAGCACCACCAGCTCCCTCCATATGGTTTTCGGATGAGTTGTGTGCCCACATTAGAGCAGTTTCTCTCTGCTGTGCTGCTGAGGGAGCCATGTGCAGCAGCACCTAATGAATGTCAAGATATACAGCGCTGCTTGTTCCTCCAGCTATTCACAGGCCAGTTGCTCTGTCGCAGAAGGAAATTAAATTGCTCTTGACAAATGGGTGTCGGCAGTCACTTATCATTTTGTTATCTTCTAAGTGCTTACAAATAAGTTGTTTCATTATTTGTTCCATCAGTTTTCCAGGAGTTCGAGTTAAGTGACCAGTTTGTAATTCCCTGACTTTTCCTTCTGCATATTTAAATCTAACCCCTAGGTTTGCTTTTTTTCCCCTGGTCTTCTAAAAGCTCTCCTATTTTCTGTGATCTAACAGAGGAACAGGAGCCCTGGGGCTGCTTCAGCTGAGCCCTTCCCTCCTTACCTTTGGGGCTGGTGGATGCACCAACACCCTGGTTGGATGATTGTGTTCCTGCTGGAAAGCTTCTTCCCTCTGTGGTTCTCACCTGTGTTATCTCCTTTGAATTTTGACTTTTCAATTTTCCAACCAGTTCTTTTGAAAGGTTAGCTTTATCAACTGAGTGCTTTTGTGTAGTATTTCCTGTAATCTGCAACAGTATGGAAAATTTGGGCCAAATCGTGGTTTTGATTAAAATAAGAACAACAGCAGTGGAGTAGAGTTGGGTGTAGTTTGGCTTTTTCAGTGATTTTCGGGAGCATCTGGTAACTTTTGACATCCAATTTGGAACAGTTTGCCGTGACCATGGTTTTGGAGGGTGGTGACTCCCTTGCCAGGGAGATGCTCACACTGTGGCAGCACGCATGTGGAAATCCCTTTGAGATGTTGTATTTACCCAGCCAGGGCCTGGTTATTTCTTTATTAGCTCTGTTTTACGATTTCTCAATTATCTTCTTTTCCCCCCCCTATTCCTTCAACAGGAATCATTAACCAGTGGCAACAGGAATCCAAGGATAAAGTGATCTCCCTCTTGTTAACCCACCTGCCTTTGCTGAAGCCCGGCAACATCGAGGCGAAAGTCGAGTACATGAAACTCTTGCCCAAAATCCTGGCGCACTCGATCGAGCACAACCAGCACATCGAGGAGAGCAGGCAGCTGCTGTCCTACGCCTTGATACATCCCGCCACCTCCCTGGAGGACAGGAGCGCCCTGGCCATGTGGCTCAACCACCTGGAGGACCGCACGTCGGGGGGCTTTGGCGGGCAGGGCCGGGGCCGCTCGGACTCGGTGGACTACGGGCAGGCGCACTACTATCACCAAAGACAGAACTCCGACGACAAACTCAACGGGTGGCAGAACTCTCGGGACTCCGGCATCAGCGTCAGCGCCTCCAGCTGGCAGGACAAAAACCTGGCCTGCGAGAACGGCCACCTGCCCCTCTACTCCTCCTCCTCTGTCCCCACCACCATCAACACCATCGGCACTAGCACAAGCACCAGTAAGTACCCACGGGAGGCTCTGGGGACAGTCCCCTCATCCCACTAGGAATTACTGCTTTGCCGTGGTTAGCAGAGGGGCTAAACTCATCTGGGCCATAGAAAACTCTTTTTTATTTTACTTTCCTCACCTGCTTTTTTATTTCCTGCTTGCCTTGTTGGGGTTTTTTTCCTCTAGCCCTTTGGGGTTTTAAAGACCTGGGACCTGGAGAGGAGGGAAAACCAGCAAAGAGTAAGAAAAAGTTAGAACAAAAAATACGCATTATCAAAGGGAACCCCTTGTATTTAATGTAGCTCTGTGTAGATTTGCAGTTCATGTTTCAAGAGTGCCTAAAGCAAGTGGAAAGCTGATGCTTCGTGTCCAATAGTGAGCTGGAGGACTTGAGTCAAATCCAAAAGTATGCTGAGGACTTACTGGGAGGAAATGGGATTGGGACCCCAAACGCAGGCATAAGTTTTGGAAGCAGGACTGGAATCCACCAGCTTCAGGGTATCTGAAAATGTTCTCTTGTATTTGCAGTGCAGAGGTGTGAAGCTGGTGGTGACTGAGGAGTTTAGATGGACAGTCCTCAGTGTTTTCCAGGAGAGTTGGGTGGTTCTTTCCCCATGGAGACATTGCCAGGCTTTGATGGGTGGTGCAGAGCCCAACCCAAGGCTCAGACACACAGAGGCGCCGCAGAGCACCATGACTGGAGATTCATCACGGGTTTTGTGTGAAGCTGTAGTGCAGCTATAGCTGGTGTTTAAAGCAACCATTGATGCCTGTGAGCCTTCCTTGGGAGAGCAGGAACGAGGCATTTTCTCAGTGGGATTCAGAAGGTCCCCTGCCCACCCGCTCCCTCTGTGGAGGGCTGTCACACCTCTGGGTGGCTGCCACCATGTCACCTGCAAGGCTGCACGTCCTCCTTCACTTTGAGATACAGAAGGTCTCTCTCCAAGATGCTTTATCAGCATCTCCTAGAAATCAGGGATGCAGAGAGCGCTTTGGGGAGGAGAGGCTTCTTGTGGCAGCAGCCCTGGTTTTTCTATCAGCGTGCGGAAAGCCACAATTAAATAGCTAAAAGCTTTAAAATGGTCACTTAAGGCTTCTGGGCTTTTCCCTCTCCTGTAAGAATTGCTCTTTTTTAAAGTGGTGTTTCAAATCAACAGCAATACAAAACACAGCTTTGGGTTTATTGTTGTAGCACCCTGGTCCCTGCCTCTCCTGTGTCCATCCTTGCAGGCACATGGGGATTTAGCAGAAGGGTCTCAGCTTCTCTGCAGGCTCTAAACCATCATTCCCATCCAGTCCCCTGTCTGTGAAGCCCCCAGCTCCTGCCGCTGTGGGATTGTGTGATGTTCAGCTTCTCTGAGAGCCAGTCCCTGCCCTGTGGAGCTGGTCCAGGCTGACCGAGCTGCATGGGAAAGGTTTAACAAGGAGGCAGGGTGAGAAAAGCCCCATGAACTTACTTGCAGTTGGTCTGTTAAACCTCTCCAAGGATTATTTTGGGGGGGTTTTCCGTGTGGTTTTTGCAGGCCTGGTGGTTTGGAGGCTTTGCACACCACGGAGGCAGTGCGAAGAGAGGCTTCAGAAGGGGTCTGGTTCCTCATGTCAGGATCTGGAAGCAGGGAGGTGTGGTGGGTGCAGCAGGTTAGTCACTGACTGTGGCTGGAGCTCTGCAAGATGTGTTAGGTCTTGAAGGACTCTTTCCACGAACCCCACAGTCTTTCCTTGAGCCTCTCTGTGCTCAGACTTAGCTCGCAGAAGAAGCATTGACCAACCCCTTGCCCATGGTGGTCCCCAAGTATTGACTCAAGATGCCAAAACTGAGGCAACAGCCAAACTACTCAGCAGTGCCTGAGCTGCTGCACTGCTGTGGTTTTTCCTAAATTCTCCCAGAATTAGGTGTGTGCAGCAGCACTGGGACAGGAACACCTGCGGGTCTGCCAACAGCTCTACTCTTCACCCCATCTTTTGCTTGAATCCCTCCTCAGTCTCTGCCACTCGCTTAGCTGCATCATCCCCTGCTAGTGATAGTTTAGTCCCATGTGTTAGGCTGTTGTAACTCCTGCAGACATACTTTGGTGGCACCGTGCTCAGACAGCCATGGGCTGAGCTGGAGGTGACCCAACCACACTTCATGTGTTAGTTCATAAACTTCCTTAACACAATATTTGGCTTGGGCTCAAGCCTGGTAAGTCCACAGATAGATGCTAAAAAATAAACACGGCTGCCAGCCTTTGTCCCAGCCCCTTGACTCAATCGATATGTTTATTAATGTTTTATTCCAAAGCAAAGCCCTCAACCCTGTAGTGTTTGTTTAGGTTTTAGTGTTGTTGTTAGTTTTAAGTTCTCCCTCTTACTCAAAGGTGTTTGTCTGTGCAGAGGCTTTAATCCAGCAACACCCTGCAGGGCAAAGTCTTTCCCAGAGCAGTGATTTGATGATCTTGCCTGAGCTACGTTCTTCTGGTGCTGTGGCACAATTAGGTTTAATGCCATCACGGCACAGGGCTTAAATACGGGTGGCTGAGCTCATGTGATGTTTTGCTTTGTGCTGTCCTTGACTTTGACTAGACCCTGGCTCTGAGATTTGGTTCAGGACTGGTTCATCTCCAGCTCTCCCATAACAGCACTGACAGGGGATTAGTCAAGGTTTAGCCAAGGCTTGAGGAGATGTTGCAGGAGGCAAGTCTGGAGTGCTCTGAAGGAGTCACTCTGGATTTACCAGAGTAATGGTGCTCCAGGAGTGGGACCAGTGTCCTAAGTGATGAATTTGGATCTGGAGTGATCAGAGGACATGGACTTACCCCAAACAATGGAAGTGTGCCCAGAGAAGCTATGGCTGTCTCATTTTTGGAAGTGTTCAAGGCCAGGCTGGATGAGTCTTCAGTCTGGTCTAATGGAAGGTGTCCCTGCTCATGGCAGGGGAGTGGAACCAGATGGGCTTTAAGGTCTCTTCCAACCCAAACCATTCTGTGATGTCCTTGTGCTCCTTCACATCCACTGCATCAGCAATTCCTGCAAAGCTTGAGATGCAACTTTAAACCAAGCTTTAGTGTGCTGGGAGTACAGACAGCCTTGGCATGGGCTCGGGAGCACAGGCAGGGAGGAGGCTGGAGCTGCTCCAGTGTGGGGGACGGGGTGAAGCCCAGAGTCCTGGCTCTGTGGCCAGGTCAGGCAGCAGTTGCAAAATACTGGGGTTGCACAATGCCTTTGTGATGGAGACACGGCCTGGAAGCTCTGAAAGGACAGAGGAAAGTAGCTTGTTTTCAAAGCTGCCAACAGCTTCTTGCGCGGGGGCTCCAGCTCCTTCCCTACCCCTGTAACTGGCTCCACCCGAGTATGGTCTGATGGCACGATGGGATTTGCTGTCAAATGGAAGCACAGCTTGGCCCTGTGTTTTCCACCCTCTCGGAAGGGAATCTGTGCAGAGGCAAAGGCGGGTCTGTTGTGAGATGTGCTGAGGAGGAGGAGGAATGCAGGTACATTGGTCTCATTTGGACCATGAAGTCACAGGTCAGTGATGGATAGATACAGTCAGAGACCTTGCCAGGGAATATCCTGCAGAGCAGGAATCCCAGGCCTTGGCACTGCGTTTGTACTGGGGGGATGTTGCACTCTTTGGTGTTTCGGTGCCACTGCGCTGCCTGGGTTCTCCTGTGAGGGAACAGAGAGGTCCTTGGACCAGCAAAGCTTTTGCCAGTCTGGAGCCACCCTTCCGCTCCCGCACAAATGGGAAAGAAGCCGGGTGCTCAGGCCTGCTACGCCCTTCCCATGGGAGTCTCTGCCAGAAAACTGGTGGTGCTTGTCTGCAAGGTGAAAGAGAAGGAGAGCGAGCAGAGCAAGGGAGAAGAAATACTCACCTGTTCAAACTTCTTGCCCTGAAAAAGAAAAATCTCCCGCTTGTCCTAGAGCTGAAGAGAAGTAAAGCAGGGCTCTTCCTTGCGTGCACCCCAGCCCAGGTTCAAACTGACAGAGGGCAGGATTAAACTGGATGCTGGGAAGAAATTCTTCCCTGTGAGGGTGGGGAGGGGTTGGTACAGGGTGCCCAGAGAAGCTGTGGCTGCCCCATCCCTGGAAGTGTCCAAGGCCAAGCTGGGCAGGGCTTGGAGCAGCCTGGTCTAATGGAAGGTGTCTCTGCCCATGACAGGGGGTAGAATGAGATGATCTCTTATGTCCCTTCCAACCCAAGCAATTCTGTGTTTCTGTGATGCTGCCCTACAGGCGGATCTGCAGCTGCTGGACTGTGCCAGCACGTGTGTGTGTGACATGGCTTGCAGGATTTTGCCAACACTTGCTCCAGTTATGGAATCCCTACTGAGGGGGCAGATGAACGTGCTGGAGCTCTCCCCGAGTCACCAGGGAATTGAGGTGGAACA
Source organism: Dryoscopus gambensis (assembly GCA_013389985.1). Taxonomy (NCBI): domain Eukaryota; kingdom Metazoa; phylum Chordata; class Aves; order Passeriformes; family Malaconotidae; genus Dryoscopus; species Dryoscopus gambensis. The sequence continues at coordinate 124,752 of WEIT01030476.1, read as the reverse complement.
AACAACACCAAGAAAGCACCTGCCGTGAACAGAATGTGGGTTTCCTGACTCCTCTTCCCCTACACTGCTGTGCAACAGCTCACAGCTTACCACTGGAGACAACCCTGTTGCCATACCTGGTATCCAAACTGAGCTGGGTAATGGGATAACGGCGTGTTTTAAGTCATGGGGCCACCCTGATCTGTGTTGGGTTGATGGACAACAAGCTTGCAAGTTGTTCTTCTCTGTGTAGATTTCAACAACACCTGAAGGGAGTGCATTTTGTGTCCTCAGCCTGCGTTTGCCTTACACAGGGTGACACATTTCCTCCCATGCAAACTTAGCAAAACATGCCATGAGAAAATGAAAAAGTCTTAATGAGGTTACAGCAGTGAAGCAAACAAATGTCCTATTCTTGCCGGGGGTGGATTAGCTTCGGGAATTGCCTTCAGAAAATTGTTCCTCAGTTGGCCTTGCTGAGACTTGGCGCCCTGGCACTCATCCTGCCGGCTGGGGACACCTCTCACGTCTGCTCTTCTTCTCTTTCTCTGATAGACTGAGAAAAGCTCGTTGGCCTTTATTACACTTGAGCTTCTCAGTGGTGGCAGACAAGGGCATTTGTTGTCTTGCTCATGCCCTCTAGTGTCATACACAACGGGCAGAGAAGACTTTCAGAAGTCTCCCACTTTGTCGGATTCCCAGTGCTACAAAATCTTGCCAATCCTGCAGCTTGAAATAAGAATTGTTGTACAAGAAGATGAGGTGTGAGCAGAGTTGTTTTCTGAAATCCATGTACATAAATAAAACAGCAAGCAGGACTGTGAGTGAGAACAGCATAGAATCATGGAATCACTTAGGTTGGGAAAAACCTTTAAGATCATCAAGTCCGTCTGTAATCTTCTAGTCCAGCACTGAACAGCAGATACAGATTTTCTGTCCCCTCTATAAATTCAAAGCACTTTGTCCCTGGGAGACACAGTCCACAGCTCTGCAGACCACCACTCAGCCAGTGAGATGAATGGTCACCCACCCTCAGCCTGGAGGCCATCAAGCACCAGAGATGGAAATGGTGGTGGAGAATATTAATGATGGCCTTTTTTGGGGGTGTCAGCAATGCTGGGGAAGATCTACTCCTGCTCTTGAGTGTGTTTTATAGCCAGCATCCCTTCCTGTTCTAACCTTGAAACTTCAGTGTAGCTGCCCCTGCTCTTTTGGATCCTTCTTTGAGCCTGTTTTGGCACATTCCCTTCACTTCTTTGCTCCCAAAGGGTCTCTTTTCTCACTGTGTCTTTGGTTGGCCGGGAAAGGTCCATGTGATGCTGAGGTCCCACCTTCATTCATCTCCACAGGGTTTCTAGACTGACAGCCAAGCTCATCAGCCTACCTGTCATCTTCCAAACATCATAGCCTGCACCAGAAGGGAAGAAAAGACAGAGTCACAGGGTGACTTAGAGTAACTCATCAACCATTGAAGAACACTCAGCTCAGGATATCTGGGAGGGTCATTCTCCTGTTTTGTTCATTTGGGGCTGGCAGACCACAGGTAGCTTTGCTCGTAGGGATGCCCATCTGTGCAGCCATGGGGCAGAAGTTTTTACCAGCAGCTGTTGGCTCTCAGGGCATGCCAGTGGCTCTGGGAGGTGTGGATGGCGCAAGGGGGATTCCAGTGCCTCTGGCAGGTTGTGGATGGCTCTGGGAAGATAAGAGTGGCTCAGGGAGCGTATGGATAGCTCTGGGGGGATGCGGATGGCTCTGTGGGGAGGAGGTTAGCAAGGCAGAGCTGACGTTACCTGAGGCATCAGACAGCACAGAGACAGAGCAGGGTCCTCCCTGCTGTGCCCTCTCTGCTCTCACGTGGGAGCAAGTGACAACACGGGGCATATGTGCAGCCTGTGGCTTTTGGGATGCGCTGATCCTGCTGTAGCAGGGTGTGGAGCAAGTGAGGGATCCCTGCTTGCCAAGCAGAGTGAGTAGGCAGCAAGGGGAATGCATCTCCCATGGGTGTGCTCTGGCAAGTGGATTTTCACATGGGCAGCAGGATGGATCTTGTAGTTGTGCCTCTCCTTGACCCCTCATCGGCCGTGATGCTTGGGGGCAGAGATGTCACCAAAAGGCAGAAAGGTCTCCAAAAGGAAAGAGGAGAGCAGACCTCGAGGCTGGGCTCAACAGTGACGTGCACCAGGTGATACCAGGTGGCTCATAACCATGTGTGGATGGCACCTGGTCGGTACAGACACATGTGAGTGCTCCTAAACCAGCCCTCGTGACACCAAATGATGCCTCCAGGCACTTAAATAATCCGTGTGCTCTGGGCTGCCTTAGCCCTTGCAAACAGCCCTGTGCTGGGTAAGCCATGGAGCAGGTGGTGGTTGGTCTGCATGGATGGGGAGGAGGAGAGGGAGCACTGGGTGCCAGCCAGAGACATGTGGCTGTCCCCAAAGTGGGCATGTCACCCATGTGTCCTCTGGGATCACACTGTTCCTTCCTCCAGACCTGCTTTATGCAAGATTTGGTCTGTACTCACACATGGAAACAGCATGAGTCAAGGAAGGTTTAGGTTGGATATCAGGAAAAGGTTGTTCCCCCAGCGGGTGACTGGTGAGCAGGCTGCCCAGGGAGTGGTCACAGCCCCAAACCTGACAGAGGTCAAGGAGTGTTTGAACAACAGTCTCAGGCAAACCATGGGAGTCTTGAAGTGTCCTGTGCAGGGCCAGGAGTTGGACTTGATGAACCTGATGGATGCCTTCCAATGCAGCATCTTCTGTGATTCTGTGATCTTACGGAGTGCTGCTCCCAAATTCACATACCCTACTCACAAAGTGATGCCTCTGCAGCTTCCTGGCTGGAATGAGGCCACCTAATTCGGGAGTCTCTATTCCAGCAGCACCTGAGGATGTTCCCACCCTCCCAGCTTGTGAAATCCCAGTGCAATCATCGACTGTAGGCGCTCAGGGCAGGGAATGCCTGCCCTGGTTTTGCTGTTGATGGGTTGCTTGTCCCTTGACGGGAGGGTAGGACGCTATCCTCAATGTGCAAGTTGGAATGGGGAGAGGTTGAAGCTCGTGGCTCTGATGCCACCTCCACTTTCCTTACAGCAGTCTCAGGGATGGTTGTTAGGAAGCAGCAGCAATGGTTTTGTGTGTATCCTACAGTCCCTGGGATTCCTGTCACCAATGAATGGTGCTTCTGACCTGGAAGTGGCACAGAAGCCGCCAGGGCAGCTGATTGATGCTCTCCAGGTTGTGGAGCAAAGTCAGAGAGCCCCAGGAATTCTGTCAGACCCCTCGCTTCTCTCTGGGAGGTTTTGTTGATGGATGGGCCCTCCTAGACCCGGGTGTATTTCTCCAGCCGCCCTGGTGTCTGTCAGATACAGGCACAGACCGCGGCAGGCTGTGGTTACTCAGTGTGTGGGAGCTTGGTGCTCTCCTGAGGGAAGCTTTGCTCTTCCCATCACCCCATGAGCACCTGTGGGTTCCTGTCTGCACTTTGCATCAGCCCTGGAGCCATCAGCAGGGGACCAAGGCCTCCGTCTGGGAGCCAGGGATGTTCCTCAGCACCTCCACTATTAACTTGTATCTGTTAAGGGCCTTATGAGTAATTCCCCCCTCAAACCTTTTGTGCTTCTCCGTGACCTCGTCCCAACACCACCATTCCCCAGCCTTCCCTCAAAGCATCACTAAAATCACATTTGTGAAGTTTTCCTGAGCATCGTCATGGGGCAAGAAACCCTTGGAGAGAATCCCCTTCCCGTTGCTCATCCTTTGAATCCATGCAACTCCTTTGGCAAGTAAAGGAATGGAAAGAGATGAGTTCTCCTTCCCCCCAGCATCACACAGCATCTGCAGAGAAGTGGAAGGAGGGCACAGAGGAGGGCTGGGAATGCTGTGGTTTGGATTCATCCGGAGTGACTCCAGTCTCCTTCCCCACTGCACTGGGACTTGCTGTGTTCTCCTGACTCAGTAACGCGCTGCTATTTAATTAACTTTTGACTTCTGGTTTAAAGGAGCAGTGCACAAAATAGTTATTTACTTCATTTGGAAATTCTTTTATTCGTTACCATAATTATAGCTTCCTCCCCCTTTTTTTTCTTTTTTTTTTCTATTTTTTGGATATTTTAATTAGCAGGGGAAGGGAGGGAGGGAGGGGGAATATTTGCTGCTCTCCTTGTGGTTATCACATCCTTCAAATTACTAAAAGAGGCTGGGATAATAGGTCTGGTGATTATATATAGGCACCATCTGCTCTGTGGCTGCTTCCTATCAAAGTGCAGTTAGGAGAGTGCAAGGAGGATATTTTCTCTCCAGCTATATTAAGACTGTTTCCATCTCAGCTCCAAAGCAAAGCTCTCTGCATGCAAATGGATCAAATGTGCTGTAATCAATGGCTCAGTTTTGGCAGCCTTGAAGCTGGTTTTTTTAAAAATTTTGTTTTATTTTCCCCTCAAGTTTTGCTGTTCCCATCCGTTATGCAATTTTATTTGAGGCTGGTTGTTCTGCATTTGATGTTTTCTTGTAACCATAGTCCCCCCTGTTTGCTGAGCAATGCGGTCTCGTGTTAGCTGGCACAGGGATCTGTGTCATAACTCGAATGCGAGGCAATATCTGAGCAATCAGGAATGTTTTGGAGGATGATGAAGGCAGATTTTTAGGATGCATCTGCTGTCGGTATGTCGAGGAGGTGGAAAGCTGAGCTGAGTTAATTTGGAGCAGTAATGGGAAAGAATTAATACTTTGTTTATGATACCAGCCATGGCTGTCCCGTTGCTGCTGGGGATTGTTGGGAAGCCTTTCAGGGCTCAGGGTTTGGGAGTCACAGAATTATAGTATGCCAGACTTATTTGTGTTGGAAGAACCTTAAAGAACATTGAATTCCACCCCCTGCCATGGGCAGGGACACCTTCCACGGTCCCAGGTTGCTCCAAGCCCTGTCCACCCTGGCCTGGAACACTTCCAGGGATGCGACAGCCACAGCTTCTCTTCTTCTGAGCACCCTGTGCCAGGGCCTCCCCACCCTCACAGGGAAGAATTTCTTCCCAATATCCAATTTGACCCTGCCCTCTTGTCAGGGAAGCCATTCCCCCTGTCATGGGGTATCCCATAGGGTGTCCCTGATGGGCACCATCTTTTGCATCATCTCAGAAGGGAAACTGGATACTGCATTTGCCCCTTGGTGGCCTCAAAGACCCAGCAGGCTTCTCTTTTCTCCTGGAGCTGGTAAGATTTTATGCTTTTGAAAGAGAAGGAGGAGAAGGAATAAGACATGGCCAGCCCAGATGGAAGGGGAAGCTGCTTGGGATGGGGTGGGTGAGTTCCCAAGAGGTGGAGGCCAGAGGAAGGCTGAAACACTGAGGAATTTGTCTTGCAAAATGTGTGCCCTAGTGCCTAAAAGAGAGGGGGACTAGGTGGCTTTTTTGAATGAGTGAAAGTGGCTAAAAAGAGGCAAGGGAGGAGAAGATCAAAAACAAGTTGGCAAGGATGGAAGAGGCCACGGGTCTGTTGCAGTCTGGGTGATAACTGTGGGTTGTACATCACGTAAGACACTCGTTGTCCTCATGTATTTTGTCACTGCTAAAGACACATTGTCTCCCTGCTCTCACTCCACAGGTTTTTAATGACTCTAGGGATTATTGGATCCCAGTTTCTTGGGGCATTTCCAGAGCTTTCACATTCACCCCTTCCACTTGGCTGGTTTAGGGCCCTTCGTTGCTCACTCCCAGTTTCCCACAGGTTGCATATTGCTGTATAAAGGATGTACATCCTCCAGGTTGGCCTCCTGAAGTGGTTGTAAGTGGTGGAGGGGTTTCTCCATCTGGAGTGTAACGTGTGGTGGAAGATGATGCTGTTGGAAGTCTCAGCAGGGAGATGCTCCTCAGTCCAGGGATCGAGGCAGTGGAGAGCCCTGGCTGCTGCTTGAGCAAAGAAAATGTTCTTGGACATCCCTTTCGGGTGGAAAAGGACTTTGGGAAGGAGAGTTTCTGCATCCCAACACTGTTTATCTGGCTTCATTCATGAGCAGGGGAGGAATTTCTCCCAGGAGCCCATAGGAAAAGCTATTTTCTGGGATAATTAGGGAGGTTTCGTTCAGCACAGCAGCATTTGATATTAATGGACCAGGATTCCCCAGGGACAAACACTGATTTTCTGTGGTTTGTGTATAGAGTTAGGAGAAAAAATGCATTTATTGGCCTGGACACTGGGGCATTGTGTTTACCCCAAGAGACTCATGGTTTAGGGCAGCACCTCCTTGCAACATACCCCTAATCCTCCATCCCCACCCATTCCCACCTCCTTGAGCCACCCTTCCGTGCATCCTTTTGTCTGTGAGTTAAATCCTGGTTGGATTCACATTTATTCTGTCTTGCTCCCAGCTTGCTGGATGCTCTAGTGGGAAGCAAGGACCTTTCAGTACTTAAAAGGGGCTCATAATGAAGAGGGAAAGGGGCTTTTTACATGGGCTGAGGGAAGGTTTTAAATTAAAAGGGGGGAGATCTAGATGAATTATAAGAAGAAATTCTCCTCTAGGAGGGTGGGGAGGCCCTGGCACAGGTTGCCCAGAGAAGCTGTGGCTTCCCCATCCCTACAAGTGTACCAGGCCAGGCTGGATGGGGCTTGGAGCAGCCTGGGCTAGTGGAAGGTGTCCCTGCCCATGGCAGGGGTGGAACTGGATGTTCTTTAAGGTTCCTCCAACCCAAACCATCCCTGGATTCTTTGAAGGAGCTTGAAAGCAGCTCCTGAGCTCCTGCTGCTTGGTGAGACAGGCTGGGCTTACTTCCAGAAACGCATCCCGTCACATTGCTGGAGCCACCAAGGTCTGAATTTAAGCATCTTTAGATGCAGCCCCACTCCTGCTGCCACACAAATGAGTAAATAACAGTCACAGTGATTCCTGCTGGAGCCACACAGCGGGTCCACGTGTGTTTGTGCCATGCAGGCAATTTCAAAACCCCCTGTGAGGGTTCCTCCCCTGCTGAGCCTGGATAGGGCCTCGCATGAGCTGCTCAGAGAGAGCAGCAACAAACGGGTTATTGTTTCTCTGTCCAGTTTCTTGAACAGGAAACTGTGTTTAAAAACATCATTTCTTAAAAAAAGTTTGCTTGACAGTCTTTTCTGCAGTCTGTGCTTCTGCTTGTTTCTCTACTCGAGGCAGCACTCTGCTTGTGTGGGGTTTTTTTCCTAATGCAGGAGTTAATCCCATTAATTTCCTAATACCACTATTTTCCTTATACCCAGTGGCTTCTTGCATTTAGGACCCTCAATTTCACCCCTTCATGGGTTATATCAGCCTGTGGTTCAGAGGCCAGGACGTGGATTATCCGGCTCCTACAAACGCAGTTAAAGTCACAGCCACAGAACACGGGGAGATTAAAGAAAAAAAAGGCACAAAGAAAAAGCTCCAAGGGTTAGGGGATGTTGAGCCGAAAAATGTTCCATCAGGTTCTGCTCTGGCCGTGCTGGAGCTGCCTGGGGCAGCGTGGGGAGCGGGTGAATGAGGTGCCCAGGAAGGAGGCTGGGTGCCAGCTGGGCAGTGTGACCCACTGGCAGCTCTTTCCAAGGGTTCTCGGCAAAGAAATGCTGGAAAAGCCCTGGGCACTGGTCTGCCAGCACGGGGGAGCCTTCCTGGAGGAGAGGATGTGTCGTGACTGGGATAGCAAGGAGGAGACAGAGGGGAGGACTGAGTTGAACTTGGGGTTTGCTTTGTGAGGGGGTTGCTCAGTGCTCCCTCTCTGGGGGAGAGCTTCCAGGCTGCACAAAACATTGTGTGGAGTAAAAACATCCCCACTTTTGGGGGTCAGGCCTCTGTTCCGGGTACCAACAGACCAGGAAAGGAGCCGTGTGTGGTCAGATGCTACCTGAGGATGCACCATAAACAGCTTTGCAGCCAAGAAGTGCCATTTTTAGACTGAAACAACAAAAAAAGCTCCCAAAGAGTTCAGTATGCACCTTGCAGTGCTTTTTCCTTTCTCCAGGCATGGGGAAGATGTTATTAGGAATTGTAACCTGATGTATGGACCCTGTGCTGGTCCTTTGGGTGTTGGGGACCTGGATGGAGACTGGAGACATTCTGAACACTCTCAGTGGTGGGTGTGACTCTGCCTGGAAATGGTCACATTTGTGTCCTGTCACGGACTTTTGCAACACTTTAGGCCAGATTTCATGAAGGGCAGGGGGAGAGCGAGCGCCTCGTCAGCCGTCCCACGCTGTGTGGAGGAAGGCCTGCCTGCAAAGCCCAATTCCTCAACTCTAATTACAGGAATGGGTGGCTTTTCCCTTCTCAGGCTGAAAAAAATTGGCCCAAAACCCTGAGAAACCACAACACAAATGTCCGACGCTGTTCCACGTGGTCCTCAGCGAACAAAAACCCTCTTGAAAAATCAGCCCTTGCCTCCCAAAATAGACAACACCACTTCAAAAGGGAAGAGAGGGGGAAGAAAAAAGTCCCAAACCCGAGACTTCATGGGGTGAGAGCGCTTGCAGCCTCAGAGTTTCTGTAAGTGTGTTGTCATGCCTGCCAGCCCAGGCAGGGTTTGGGCTGGGATGAAGCCAGGTTTGCCCGGGGAGGGGGTGGTCCCACAGGGATGCTCCCAGCGTGGTCAGCAGCTGCCTCCTGTGATGGGGAGCTTTGTGCTGCATCGTTGCCATCGCTCCTTCTCCATCCTCTACATTGTTTTTTACCTGGGAGTGTTACCCTGAGCTTGGTCCCAGTCTGGAGGTCATGAGAGGTTTCTTATAAGGAAGCGTGGCCTGGTGTGGGCTGAGCACAGCCCTGGCTGCTCAAGAGCCGTGGTGGCCGAGCAAAGAGGCAACACCAACCTGCTTATCCTGGGGAAAACCATGATCTGCTCCAACCCCTGTCCCACTGGACACCTGTTTGGAAGGAGCTGGACCAGGCAGTGCCTGTGTAGAGTCTTGCAGTGCCTAGAGGACAGGAAAACACTTCTAAACCAGAAGTGGGACACGCTTACAGGCCGTAGGGGATCTGTGTGCCAGTGTGGGATGCCTTTTGGAGCGGTGGTTTCCCCTCTTTGTTTGCCCAGCTTGCAGCACTCGGAAAGGCAGCCGTGCCCACCCGCCTCCTGGGAGCTTATCTTGCCCCAGAATAACACTTTAGATTTCCTTTTTAAATTAAAGCTTAATATTTTTGTAGTAAAAGAAAAGGAGGCTTGAGTGTAAGGTGATAAACTCACACTTGGTTTTCTTCTGCTGGAGTTAAAGCCCACGTGAACCATTTATTTTAGCAGGAACAGCCCTGGATTCACCTTGGACCATCCAAAAGGCACGCAGGATGGTCAAATTCAGGTCAGGACCAACAATAAACTGATGCTTTGAAAATAATTAGCTTCATCCTCTTATTTCAAGAAACTGAGGACATGACCACAAGCAGCAGCATTAATAAGTATTATTAATACATATAATAAATATGGGCATTTATTAATCCCCTGGAGGATTACACAGTAAAAAAGGGAGAGGGGTGTGCACACCTGTCAGGTGCCATCCCAGGACTTGCAGTGTTTTTAGGGCTGATGGAAATGGGTAAAAGGGTTTGCAAGAAACCACATGATCATCAATGAAAGCAGACCCTAGAGTTGGGCCAGTGCTAAGAGCCCTTAAATCATCTCAGTCTGGTCCCCAGAGTAGCTGGGGTGCTTTCAAAGAGCTGGTGGCTTGCAGCATCCTTTGCAGAGGGATCATCCCTGCTGCATCTTGGGGAGTTGTGTGAAATGACTCAACGCAGTTTAAAAATTTGGCTTAAGAAAAAATTTAGTAAAATGTGTTCTCTTGGATCCAGCGTTGCGTGATCTTGGGGAAAGAAGTGGAACCCATTTTTATCTGTTGCACTGGATGGTTTCTAATTGTCCCTGGCCATCCTTTGGAGTTCATTATTTCTCCTTCAGCAGACACTGGCTTCTAATTAGGGGACATAAAATTAAGATGGAAGAGCAGCAGTTTGCAAGGGTATTGCTGCTCGTGAAGGAATCTGGGCTGGATTTATGCCAAAAATACTCTCTTGTGTGCAGGATTTTGGTGGGGAGAGGGTGGTGTAAGCACTGCTGGGTACCAGTGTCTGCACACACCCTGTAAGAGCTGGATTAGCAGAGCAGCCCTTCGCCTCCTGAAAGGGAACAATAAGCTCCAGTCCTCCTTGCCCCTTCTCCTGCATCTCTCCTTCATCTAGGGGGCACAAATATTTCCTAAACCAGAGTTTTTCCTACAAGAAATTCAGGGTGGATTCTCTCCCTGTGGCAGTGTGACCATGGCTGGGGGCAGCAGCCACAGAAGGGCTCTGGGTGGTGCAGAGGTGATGCTCAGCCCTGGTGATGCATTTTCACCAATTTATCCATTTTCTTCCCATAATTCCCCCTATATTTTGGGGAGTTTAAATCTGAAATATATTTTTTTCCTCGGAGGGTGATGTGGCATCTACAGAGCCCCCGTTACGGTGCTGGTTTTGGGGTACAAAAAATCTTGGCCGAGACCTTCTGAAATCCATCTATGTCCCCATCCGAATGCATCACATCACAACTTTAGGAAGCATAACACTGCTGTGGAAGCAATCTCAGGATCTCACTGAGATCATTTTCTGCCAGGAGACTTCTGGAAGATGTTTGTATGGTTTTTAAATGGGAAGGGAACAAATTCTTCCCCATAAGCCACCCCAGTGCTTCCCTGCAGAGTGTGGTGTCAGTGTTACATGCTGGCACAAGAAAACCCTTGCAGTAATAGGAATTATTTAAACATTACAGAAATCCACAGGTTTTTGGCCTCATCCATCAGCTGCCTGTGGTACCAGCTGCTTTTTGCAGGTGGTTAATAAATGCAAATGTGCTCTGGTGTTTCTCTCTCCCCTCCTTTTATAACCCCACTACTGCCTCATTTTCATCCCGCTCCTGGTCAGCAGAGATGGCTTTGATGGTGGGTTTTCCCCCAGGCTTGAGCTGGGAATTAAGCCTGGCTTAACTTTTGCAGCACAGTGCACCTGGCTGGGGGTTTTCCACCAAGACTCGTTTATATTAAATAATAACATGTAGAGGAGTCTGAGTGGTTTTGGTGAACTGCTGTAAATGCAAAAAAGGGGATTAAGGAGCTTTAGGACTTTGGTGCTTTAGGTGGAAAAGCCATGAGAACAATGAATTTCCCCCAGGTTTTGTACAGTTTAAAAATCTGTTTTGGAAAGGAAGATTGAAAAGTTTTTGCTTCTGTTTCTTATCGTCTGAAAGGTCATTCTAATCCCTCTGCCCTCAGATTTTCCTGGAGCAGGGAAATTTTCCCTGGTTTGCATCCTAAATCTGTACGTTAAATTATATACACTGTGTTTATGGTTAAACCAGCAGTTTAGTGACTGTGAGTGATGGAATTTGAATTTTGTTAAGCAAACAGGACAGTCTTCTCATTTTTTTTTTTCATTACTTGAAACAGAGATAGTCCTTGCAAGTGTTTAAGGCCAGGGTGGACAGGGCTTGGAGCAACCTGGTCTAGTGGAAGGTGTCCCTGCTCATGGCACGGGATTGGAATGAGATCTGCAAGGTCCCTTCCAACACAAACCATCCCATGATCCTGTGATTTTAGTAGGACTCAACAAAGCTGAGACATTTCTGTGGATGAGAAGTACCCTTGCAATGACTTTGGCAGATGTGTAAGTGCTCCTGCTTTGGAGCACAAGCCAGGTCCTACCCCAAAGGGAGAGACAGAGATGCTTCCCCTGGATCTCTGTGGGGACATCCCCATCCTGGGGATTTTTACGCTCCGGAACTGCTCGATTGATGTTTTTTTCCCTAGAGATGGAATCCACGCAACACCTTCCCTTGAGCAGCCCAATGTAGCTCGTGTGACCCCATCTCCTTGCAGGTACTCCCATCCTTTTTGCTTCCCAGGAGGCAAAGCAGAGAGCTCAGGGTAGGGCTCAGGGGCGCTGCAAAGCCATCAGCGAGGCACCATGGCCAACCACCACCACACATTTTATAATTTCATTTGATTTTTTTTTTTTTCGGGGGACTCTGCTGCATCCCGGGCCGCGAGGGGGGAATAACCTCTTTGATTTTATTTTTTTTTCAGTTCTCTCAGGCCAGACACACCACAGCCCTTTGAAACGCTCTGTGTCCCTTACCCCACCCATGAATGTGCCAAACCAACCTCTAGGACATGGATGGATGTCTCATGAGGACTTACGAGCTAGAGGACCCCAGTGCATCCCTTCCGATCATGCCCCCCTGTCTCCACAAAGCAGTGTAGCCTCTTCGGGAAGTGGTGGGAGTGAACATTTAGAAGATCAGCCTTCCGCTCGTAACACATTCCAGGAGGAAGGGAGTGGGATGAAAGGTGAGTGACAAACCAGACCCCGACCCCCCAGCACCCAGAGGCAGGAGGGGAAGAGCCGCTTTCCCGGCAGCGCGGGGCTCTCGGTTGGCGGTTTTGGGCGAGGATCCTCGTAACCAAACGAGGCCTCCCGGCGTTTCTTCCCGGCTTAGGAATTTAGGTTTAGGGGAATGCGTTGGGTTTTCTTTTAAGTAACAGCCAGTCCTGATCTGACGTCCTACACTTGGGTGCCAGTGGGCTGGTTTTGCCCCAAAATCCTGTGAGCTGCCAGCTTTCCAAAAAGCTGGGTTTTTTCCATAGCCTGTGGCTTTTGGCTGTGAGTGGTGCTCTTTATTCTCTTTCTTTTCTTATGACGGTGAAAAATAGCTTAGAGCAAGCTTAGCGAGCCACGTGTGATTTACCATTGCAGTATTTGGTACCCACCAAGTATTTGGGGAAGTTTTGGCTTGGGATACTTGTTTGCAGTGAATTTAACCTGTGTGTTTTGGTTGGTTTTCCCATTATACCTGCATTTCGCAGAGATTTTGGCAATAAATATATGTGGTTCTGGGGGTAAACAAGGCAGAAATGAACCCCACTTGCTGCAGTCAAAGGTGGAGAGCAAACTTCAGGCTGAGGAGGAATAAATAGATAAAAACTGGGCAAACACACGGACTGTGTGTTCCTGGGAACAGACTGACAATGACCCTGCAGCTCTCAGACTGATTTAAACAACTCCAGTTTGCATTAATGCAAAGCAGCTCGATTGTGTACCAGTGGTGTATCAGAATAGGGAAATAATTGTATTTTTTAACAGTCACAAGGTCTGATTTTAGTCTAATTACAGACAAATTGAGATATGGATAAATCTGTGTGATGTGGGACTGCATTTGGCTTGGCTCTGGATGGCTTTGATGTGCACGAAATAAATGCATGAAAAACCCCTCATGGTTCCAAGGAATGTAACAGAGGCAGGTCAGGTCCTGCAGTCTGTCTGGCCAGGGAGAACTTTTTGGGAGCCAGTGTTGCAGGGAGGGCTGTTTAACACTACATTTGTCCAGGTTTTTGCAGAAGGAGCTGGGAAGGAGACCATGGGGAGCTTGGCTCCCTGTGAGCCACAGCTGCAGCTCCGGGATCTGCGTGGATAGAAACTTCCCAGTGCCGTGCAGTCAACCTGTGTGGCCAAATCCACCAAACCCAGAGGCTGTCCATGAGCAGCAATCCAGTAAATAACCCCCACATATTAACACATCCCCTTGCTGCTGTGGGCAGATGGGATATGGGCCACCCTTCCTCAGGCCGTCCCTTCCCAGACTTCCAAACATGATTCCCCCATTGCTGACTCAGCCAAATGGCTTTTGTCCCCCTGTCCAGGGACGTGCAGAACAGATGTTCACAACATCTCTGGTGTCTACCCCTGCTGCGTCCTCCCTGCTCTGCTGGGTTTTCTTCAGGCTGAACCATTCCAATGCCTTCCCAGATGATGTTTTCCAAACTTGGGGTTGTTCCTGCTTCTCTCCGCCAGGTTTTTTTCCAAAAAGTCCTTGTTTTATTGAAGGTGTGTTGCCCAAAACTGGACTTGGAAGCAGAGCAGAGGCTTGTTTGCCTCCAGACAGCATTCCTGTGGCTGTGTAGCTCATCGTCCTCAAATAACAAAGCACCGTGGGCTGCGTATGACCCATTGTATCCCCACAGCTTTCCTGAAAGAAAAGAAAAAAAAAGGACTGCCCGTTCCCTGCGCTTGGATCGTGCCGTTTCTTGTTCCTACAGAAACACACAACTTGGTGCATTTTTATTGGGTTGCCTCGTATTCCATCCAGACCGGCTGCTCCGGTTGCCAAGTCCCTGCTCTGAATTGCAGCCATGTCTCCCTGAGTGCCTGCAGGCTCTTGTGGCTGAGTGTCACCCCTGCTTCTGGTCAGCTGGTTCCTTCTTTAACACCCTCCGGGGCATCCAGGAGGATCCAGACCCACGGGATCTGGAATGTGAGGAACTCACGACAGATCCCCATTGGGTTTCGCAGTTGATCTCCCCCAGTGTCACCTATTTCTTTCCTTTCTGTTTATGCTCTCATGCCACCCATTTCTTTCCTTTCCATCTATCTTCATGCTGAGGGGAAAATGCCCTTTGGCTTTTTCCTGGCTCTTGGTTTCTCCAGGGGAGGATACAGATTCTTGGTTCCCCATGGAGCCCATCTGTCTGTCTGTATGTCCCTTCCCATGTCCCTGCCCATGGCAGGGAGTTGGAATTTGAAGATCTTTAGGGTCCCTTCCAACCCAAACCTTTGCAGGATTCTGTGATTCCTGGGGCACAGCTTGGGGATAACTGGGAGGAGGGTCTGGATAGAGCCGGGGGTTTCTGCTGGGAGTATATCCAAGGTGTCCTGTGTGTAAACATGGCAGGGTGAGCTGTTTTCCTTCCAAATTTCCTGACAGCCGTGCCATGACTTCGCAATTAGCTCCTGGTAATTGCTGATTAAAGAGTAGCTCTGCAGGCAGGTGGTTCACCCATCCGTGGAGAGCATTGGGAAGTTTGACTTTCCAAGAACCACGAGATCACCTTGGTTGTCCTTGCACCTCCTGCTTACCTCTTCCCTGTGGGAAGGGGGAAGGCCTCACCACACACAACACATCCTCTGTGTGCTGGGGTGGCTCCTTCTCCCAGCCTGCTTCTAGGATTGCCGTGTCTGCTGGCAGGGGGGCTCTGGGATTGTCACAGCTCCCCAAAGTCAGGGCATGATCCAGGGAGGCCGATGCAAAGAGCTGCTTCCGCGCTCCAAGCCCCTGCAAAGGTTGGAGGTGGGTTTCCTGCAGGGTTCAGTGTCTACATGAAGTTGCATCTCTCTTCTGGAAGTGTCCCTGTGGGCTCTGCCATTGGTGTGGGCATGTGCTTAAGGCAGGTGTCCCCAGGGGACATGGGATCAGGGAGACTTTTAATGTGCTATCACTAGAATGGTGTGGTTTTGTGTTAAAACAATGTTGAGATTGGAGCCTGTGCTGGAAATGGGGCTTTTTGCTAAGAGTTATTTATTTATTTTAAACAGAAATCAGTTTAAGAGGGTGCTGGTAGCAGACTTTGGGACTGTTGCATGTCAGAACTTTTGGGAAAAGGTGAATTTCAGCCCACCTGTGCTCAGTAATTGCTTTTCCCCGTGCTTGGTGTGGGGTTGACCTCCTGTGCAGCACTTGAGGAATTTCACTGACACATGAATCCCGATGTGTGCCTGGGGTTTGGAGAGTGTGAGCAAAACACAGCGTGCTGGGATTGTTTGCATCCTCTGCTTGGATGCAAGGTGGGTTTGGGATCAGCCCGGGCAGCAGGAGACTTCTGACAGATGTATGGGCTGCCTTAGGGAGCCAAGCCAATGGTCCCTCTTGCCCTGTCCCTTCCAGTGATGAGGCCTTGGTTCAGGAAGAGGTCATGGACAATCCTTGACTTGCCTGTGGTACGCAACAGTGTACTTTCTGGACAACAACAGGGGACTTTCTGGACCCACACCATGAGATGGGTGTCCCAGCAGTGGGAATGAGCTCCCAGGTGTCTCACTGGTGGGGAAGGGGACAAGGACTCTGGACAAGTTATTGCTGGGAGCAGAGCAGGTCAGCTGGCTAGGCTGTAGCAGAGCTACTGTCGGGTTGTAGGTGCTAAATAATGCAGGTCTTGATTTGAAGTCTTTACAAAGGAAAAGTGTCATTATAGGCCCAGTGCTGTGCTGCAGCACAGATACCTGCAGGGCCCTGCTCCCTTGTGGGGTGTCACCACACACCCCCAAACCTGCCAAACCCTGAGTAGCTGCTTGCTGTCACATTGCCTTCTCCATGGAGGACACCCCATCATGGAGTCTGGTGGGGTTTTGAATGTCACAGAGGAAGGATTCCCCTTCCAGGTTCCTCACTGTGAAACCATGTTGATGTCAGGAGGATAAATGTATTTTTGGGTGCCCATCCAACTGGTCACAGGTGCTACACTACAGGTAACGACTGGGAAGGAAGAAGTCATTTCAGTCTATGCATTTTTAGGTCCCAAGTTACCCTGTGAAGCGGGTTGTGGGGCCATCTTTGATGGCACACCATTTTTCCATCCCAAACCCATATCTTTATTTCTCTTTAAGCAGCCAGTTCCATTTTCAGCACATGCCACCATCCCTCGTGCCATAAATCAGTGTCTGCCATCTACAAAACAGCGCCTTGCGCATCCCAAGCTCAACTGCTCCATAAATTTCAGCAGTTCCCATGTTCCTGGGAAAATAGCAGTGAGGAGCTTGGTGTGCAGTGACACAATGCCAGCTCCCCGTGGGCTAATTCCCAGTGGCTTTCCCACAGAAACAGAACTTCTGAGCATGTGTCCTCATCCAGGGGCCTGTTCCTTGTCCCGTCCACATCCACAGCACTGTGTCCTCATCCAGGGGCTGGTTCCTTGTCCCATCCACATCCACAGCACTGTGTCCTCATCCAGGGGCTGGTTCCTTGTTCCATTCACATCCACAGCACTGTGTCCTCCCAAAGGCCCGTGAAGTTCAGCGAGGTGTCCGCTGGGATGCCCCTCGTGTCGGTGTTGATGCTGTTGCTCGCGGTTGTGCAGTTCCATGAATTCAACGGAGCTCTCCTCTCCTTACCTTTGTGTTCCAGATGTCCCAGCCTGGCTGAAGAGCCTCCGGCTGCACAAGTATGCCGCCCTCTTCTCCCAGATGACGTACGAGGAGATGATGGCCCTCACCGAATGCCAGCTCGAGGCACAAGTACGTCCCACGTCCCTTGGGGGGTGACACACCTCCAGCGCCCCTTTGTGTGTCTTCCCATGGCTGGGAAGCAGAGAAAGGGAAATTGGGTCTTGGGGAGTGAAAAAATCCCACATTATACCTGAAAAGAACCTTGTCCCCATGTTCTTACTGGAGTCCCCACGTGGAAGTCCCATCACTGGGAGCTGCGCTTGGGGTTTTTTTTCCAGTTAGGATTAAGTTCAGGAGTTTCAGGGGTGCAACCTGCAGTAGCCAATTCCTGTAAAGTCAGTGGAGCTTTGATGGCTGATTGCCTTTGAAAATGTTGTAGAATCATAGAATATTGCTGGTTTGGGTTGGAAGTGACCTTACAGATTATCTGGTTCCAACCCCCGCTGCTTTCAGATTCACCTCTGCGTTATCCTTGGGATGAAGAGGAGTGGGCAGCACCGTTGCTTTCCACGTGTGAGGTGCAGCAGGGAGGGACAGACTAGCTGGAAATCTCTGTCTTCAGCAAGTCTCTGGGTGATTTTCTGTGTCCCCCTCAGGAATCCCTGCACTCAGAAATTTAATTAATTTCTAGCAGCCCTTTCTGTTTAGGAGAGGAAAGGTTTGGGTTGACCCAGCTGCCCTGTGGAAGTGTTAACACAAAGTTTTGTGCTGTTTTTGCAGAACGTTACCAAAGGCGCGAGACACAAAATAGTCATCAGTATCCAAAAGCTAAAAGAAAGACAAAACCTGCTCAAATCTCTAGAAGGGGTAAGTAATCACAACCATTTTTGTATTTCTTCTGTTTTTAAGAAGCCAGGAATTAATTCTGGGGTGAAGCACTCTTTGCTTACACATGTTGTGGGGATCTTCTGCAGGGGAATCTGTCACTGGCTTAGCTGCATGTGAATGATGCCCTTTACCAGATGCTGGTTTTATTTCACAGAATTCCAGAATGGTTTGGGCTGGCAGGGACCTTCAAGACCAACCAGTTCCAACCCTCTGCCATGGCAGGGGACACCTTCCACTAGAGCACATTGCTCAAAGCTATATTTTGCAGAGTGGGTCCTAATGCATCTCCCACACCTCACACAGCAGGGGTGGATGTACCCTGTAGCCCTGGACAGCGCCAGGGTGCTCAGAAAGACTTGAGCTTTCCTGGAACATCATATGGGCATGCTGTCCCCAGATAAAACACCAGTCACCCTCATCAGTGCCTGAACAACATCTTGAATTTCCAAGGAGAATAAATAAAAACTTCTTTATCACTTCAACAAAAGCTTAAACCATGCAAAAAGGGCTGGTTGGGGAAGCAGCAGCACCAAAGCCTTGCTGGGAGCAGCTCACCCGGCCTCTCCCTATTTATTATCACTGTATTATATTATATTTAATTGCACCATCTTCAAACAGCAACTTGCAGAGCCTCCCACTAGGGGCTTTTAAATACTTCTGTGGTGTGTTGCTATTTATTGGTGTTTTCCTTAGCTCACTGCTTCACTATTTATTTATAATACGGGCTTGTGCTCAGAGTATGGCAGGAGCTAATAAAGCCATATTTACCTCTGTTATTAATAATAACTATTAAATCCAAGAGCTGGATGGAGCTGGCTGCAGCTCTGTGTTTTCCAGGCGATTGCACAGCCTCTTCCCCCGCTCCTCCACCAGGATTTGGAAATCTGGTCTTGATTGAGCAGTGCTGTGCGGGAGCTGGAGCCCAGCTCAGCTGGCACAGCCAGCCACGCACGCTGTAAAGTACAGGAGAAAAGTGGCAGGGACTGGTTTGGAGCCCTCCCGGGGTGGGTTTGGGCTCTGGTGCTGTGACCCTGTCCAGCTTTGCTGGGGCTCAGAGCTGCCTGTGAGCTGCTTTCCCTAGGAGGAGACGTCTCTGCTTTTCCAGGCTTCCCATCCAGTTTTTGCTAAACATGAGCATGTGTGGGACTTGATGGTTTTGGGCAGTGTCTTGCTGCTAAAGATTGCTGCTTTCTTAGAAAGAGCTGCTCCACCCCTCTCTGTTAGTTTAGCAGGGCAGTACTTTTTTCCCAGAAAAATAGTGCCCAGCAGACTGACACCAGATCTTTGAGAGAAGTGGAGCTGAGACGTCCAAGAGTGAGCTGGGAATGCAGCAGGAATTAGAATCAACAGCCGTTTCAGGGCTTGCACGCATCCCATGTGCCCACTTAGTGTCCTTTCCTTCAGTGCATCAGGATTCACTCCAAAAGCTGCCTCTTTCCAAGCAGTGTCCCACGAGCCAGACCGTGCAGGAGCCTGCAGTGAGCTGTTCTGGTCCAGGCTACATTAAAAATAAAATGCAATTATTTCCCATCAGTGGGACAAGGATCTGACTATAGAAATGGAGTTCTTGTTCCACACCAGGAGCAAGGCTGGGGTGCACCCAAATTCTCTCCCTTCTGGATGGATCTGTCCCAGGATCTCCAAGCTGAATGGTTTTGCTGTGGGAGTATCAGTTCACCTCGTGGTGTCCCCTTCTGTGCCTGACCAAAAACCACCTGCTCCCCTTGACACCCTCCCAGTCCCCTCTGCATCCACTCCCCCAGCCCATCCTAGAGTGGATAGGAATGTCCTCACTGCTGCCCCAGGACAGGCTCCAGCACAGTCCTGAGCTCTGAGATGATCCCGGAGCATGAGGATGCCATGGCAAGCAGTTTTGGGGCAGAGCAGTTAATGGGAGCCAGGCTTGAAGGTGGTGCTGGAAATGGAAAATGAGCCCACGTTAGTGTAATTCTAATGAAATAGAGCTGACACGTTGTGATTGTGGGATTGGTGGGGAATGAACAAGATATTCACTGCTCTGGGCATTGAAATCTCCCAGGCTCTCAGTCACTTTCATGGACTTGCCATTTCCCTCGTGGAAATGTTGAAACGCTGAAGCTGGATTGTTGCTGGATTTGGTTCCCAGTGGTTGATGGGGCACATTTATCTCTGGGGATTCAGGTCTGAACACATCCATGGATAATCAGACACAGTCCCTGCAGCACTCCCCTGATATAAGGAAAAGACTTGGTGAATGAAACCTGGCTGTTGGCCGTGGAATGCAGCAGGATCCTGAAGCAGGAGTGAAGCCATTGGCCTTGCTGGGAATTCTCAGGCGGTCACAGGAGGGGTCTGGTTTATAGCTGATGTCCCATTGTCCCTGCAAAGACAAACCCTCTTCTCTCCGATCCGCAGGACATCCTGGAAGGTGGCAACTTGCGTGTCCCGCTGCAGGAGCTACACCAAATGATCCTCACCCCCATCAAAGCCTACTCTTCCCAAAACTCGAGCACGGAGGACCACAGCCGGGACGTGGACTCACACCACCCCTCCTCCCTGCTGGGCTCGGACAGCCAGGGCTCCGACTGCAAGGACTCCGCGGCGGCCGGGATGCAGCAGCACCATCTGCCGGGGTGCGAGGGCGAGTCGGGGGGTGCCCCTCTGCCCGAGGGCGACCTGCCCGGGCAGTTCACCCGAGTGATGGGCAAAGGTGAGCGGCTGCCACTTGTCCTTGCTGGCTTGGGGACTTGTCCCTAGGGAGGGCTGCTGATGGTTAGGGGGCGTGCGGTGGCAGTGCTGGCGGCTGCCTTTCCCTGAGCTCCCGCAGGTCCCAGTCTGAGGGGTGATGGTTGCTTGAGGTCCTGTTGTGCTGGGGTTAGAGGTAAGAAGATAGGGCAGGTGGGCTGTGATTTTGGGGAGGGGCAGCAGTGGCCCAGGCTGCCTGCCCAAGGTGCAAGGTGGATAGCGTGCATTCTGAGCCCCAGGTCCAAGGTGGATTGCATCCTCTCCCTGCCCCAGGTCAGAGGCAGAAATAGCAACTTCTCCCAAGGTCAGGAGTGGAGGACATCCTCTCCCTTCCCCTTCAGAGCCCTGGGGTCATCCCACTGATCCAGAGGTGTTTTCAGCAGCATCCCTTGGACTTACTCTGCTTGGAGCAGGGTCACAGTGGTGCATGGGGTGGACCTGAGCCACCTTGACTGCAAATCAGTGGGTCCAAACCCCTTTTTATGCCCCAGTTTGGATGCAGGACATCAGAATACTCCGGTGCCATTCCGTGTCTAGTGCAAGGGTGCACAGCTTTGCATCAGGGATGACACATTGGGAGGTGACAGGAGCAATCTGAGGTGGGGACCAGCCTCCTGTGCCATATTCAGGGCTCTTGGAGCAAATCTGTGTGAGCTTGGATGTGCCCTAACCCTTGTTGGTGGCACCTGAGGTGTCAGCGCTGGCTGCGTGGAGGGAGAGCTCCTTGAGGAAGAGGAAGGGGAGTCTCATCCACAGGAGAGTGGAAACAAACAGAATCTCACTGGGATGCTACAAAGAAATATCAGCCTTGTCCCTATTGCTAACCTTTTGTGCAAAAAAAATAGCTGTTTTCTATACAGAAACCTGGTGCAGAGTTTGTCCCCAGCTGGTTGCCTGCAGAAACAGCCACATGTGGGTGTCTGGCCCCATTTTATTCCTGTGACAAATGCCAAAGTGTGGCAAAAGCCCTGCCAAGATCTGGTGTCCTCCTGGACCTCAAGGCATCCCTGCCCAGGGGTTTACAACAGGAGAAATTCACTCCTCTGTGAGCTCATTCCCATTTCCTTCAACAACACTCATTCCAAAAGAGGTTAAAATTCATCGGGAAAGGTGGGAATCTACCACTCTGCAATGGGGACAGATTTTGGCCGTGGGAGCAGGAGCTCTCTTGCCTATGAACAGGGATTAATCCTGTGCCCCTGAGTTGCTTAGGTCTAATTTTGGGGACTCCAGCGATGTTACTCTGGATTTACACCATCATAACAGAGAACAAAATCTGGCCCTAAGTATAGGAAGGCACGGCAGGAATTGGGGAAGGACATTTTTTCTCACTGACGAAAAACTGCTCGTGGTTACAAGGAAACAGGATGTCCAAGGTGTTTGTGGGACCCCTCCTGGGCCCCATCTTGGTGTCCCCATCCCCATTTCCCTTCTCTTCTTTTTTTTTTTTCCAGTCTGCACACAACTTTTAGTTTCCCGACCCGATGAAGAGAATATAAGTTCCTATTTACAGCTCATAGACAAATGTCTAATCCACGAGGTGAGTCGCGTCGGTTCATCTAAAACTGTTGTTCTCATCACTTGGAAACTGTTTCCAAAGTGTCTGTTTATGTAAACCTTTCGGTTTCTAACACAAATATTTTTGGGGGGTATTAATAGTAATTCTGACAGAACAGGCTTGGAGCGGGCGGTAGCTCCAACGTGGTGCGTGGAAATGTTGCTTCCCCCACCACGCTGGTTTAATTGCCAAGGCCTGGAGCAGGGAAATTCATCTGGCTCGTGACAGTCCCATCAGCAGCTGGATGAAAGGAAGAATCTCGGGATGAACGTGCAGGCGGTTTCCATCAGACAGAGCCGGCGATCCCTTGGCGTTGCCTCCTCCCGTTTCGCGGCACGTGGTCTTGGGATTTTGCAACAGGGATTTTACATCTGTTTGTGCTCCCAGCGGGTCTGCCTTGGCCGGGTGATGGCTTGGGGTGGCCCAGACTGTGCCACGGGGCTCTGGCACGCTCCTGCCTGGTGGCAGGGAGGGATGGCCAGTGCCCCTGGTGTCCTGCAGTGTCTCCTACCCACACTGGCTGTACCTGGAAGAACGAGCTGTTTCCATCACCTGCCCATATGGCAGGGAGCACAAGTGGTGGAAGCTGAGGCCTGGGGCCAGAGAGCAAAGCCAGGAGGACGTGGAACTTTTCCCAAAGTGCCTGCACTTTTCCCAGCAGAGCCAGCCCATGTCCCAGGACCACCCTCTGCGTTGGCTCCGGCGTAATCAGCGTCAGGAGAGAGCCTCTCCTCCAGAGTGGTTCGGAGCAATCAAGTCAGACACTAATTAGACTCCAGAATGTCCTCTGGAGACTTCTGCTCCTCTGCGACGGAGACCTTGGGTGTCTAAAGTTAGCAGTGGTGGCACGTGGGTGTCCCTGCCACCCACACCTCCTGCCTTGGAGCTCTGGGAGCAGGTCTGTCCCTGCCGGGGTGACCTTTGCAGGGAGCCTGGGTGGGTGACAGGCTCACCCCGGGTGACCTCCTGCAGAGCCTGTCGGTGCCAGGATCACGGCCAAGCTCTGCCCAGACCCGAGAAGGGGGAATAGGATGCAGGATGCCGCAGGGCAGCTCAGCTTTCCAAATCCCAGCTTTGCTCACCCTGGCAGCATTTCTAGAGCCACATGCAGGTGACAAGTGTCACCACCCGTCGGGACCCACCGTCAAGCCCCTGCTCTGCCAAAAGGAGTTGGCAGCCTTGAGGCAGAGCTGGGCTGTCACTCTGGGACACAGGGAATGCCGCCGGAGCGTTTTCTCCACCTGACATGAGTAAATCCTCAAGAAAGACCAGTGTTTCCCCCTGGGCTTGCTGATGGGGCTCAGCTCACCCCATCACCTGCTCCAGCTGCTTTTCTTTACCCGCACACCCACACGCACATCCCTGCTCGCTATGTCCATAAGAATATTCATACATTTCCTGTTTTTCTCTCTCTTTTTTTTTGGGCAGGCGTTTACAGAGATCCAGAAGAAGCGGCTGCTGTCATGGAAACAGCAGGTGCAGAAACTCTTTCGGTCTTTCCCTCGGAAATCTCTCCTGGAGCTGTCAGGCTATCGGCAGCAGAGGAGGTATGCGGGATTTCGGGAGGGGAAGGGTGGATGCAGTGGGCAGAGCAAGAGCACTCCAAGTGGGAACAATGTCTCCCAGAGGGAAGGATGGGTTCTGCTGGGTTCAGAGCCACGTTTAAGGAGGGAGGAGGGTTGGAAAAGCTTCAGCAGTGAAATCCCAGGCGCCGGCTGGGAGGGGAACAGAGCAGTCAGTGTCCTTGTGCATGTGGTCACTGCCTTCCCCTCTGATCCCACCCTGTCTCCATGGCTCCAAACCCAGCACTTCCCAGCTGTGCAGCGTGTCCCCAGCCCTGGGCTCTTTCCCTGCTGCCCTTTGATGATGGCATCAGCACTGGAGTTTCCTCAAAAAGCTGTCAAGTGGCAGGAAAAAGGGCTGGAAGCTTTCAGAGGGTGCAGAGCCAGAGGTGCAGTAGAGAGCCAGACAGGGCTGTGTTGGGAACACCATGTTTGCTGGCTTCCAAGGTGATGCTGGATTTTGGGTGATCTTAGAAAGCGTAGGGATTGTGCCAAGAAGAGATATTTTTAAATCACTTTTAACAGCAACATCAGCCCTTTGTTTCATTCTGCAAAGCTTGCTTTGTTGCAGGTTCTTTATTCCCAAAAAAGAAAGTGTTTTGGAGGTAACTGTGAGTATAGGAACTTCCAGAATGAGATTTCAGGAAAGCACCTTTAGCTCAGCCCTCCCTAGTAAAACTTGGATTCATTAGATTGTTCTAACCAAATTTTACAGAACCTGAGAAGTCTCAGAGGGGACCGTATTTATAAAAATGAACCTCCTGGAAGGGGAGAAAAAAAACCCAACAGCATAAGCTGGACTTTAATTAGACACTGGAGAATCCACTCATGAGAGACCTCAAAGAAATCAGGTTCCCAGGGCATTACCTGAGTTATTTTAGGTTGTATTTAAGAACAGGCCCATTTCACAGGAGTAAAATAAACTTTAAAGAAAACAAGTGTGGATCTGAGAACTGCAGAAGGGCAGGAGGGTGACTGCCAGATGGGAAGAAGAGGATGCTGCACATCCAGACTGCCTCCTTCCCGCTGTCTGTGCAGGCTGGAGGGACCACCCTTGTGGGATGGGAGGGTTGGGAACCCCTCCCCATCAGCACTGTCCCCTCGCAGGGGTCAGTGTCTCACCCTGGGCTCTCTCCCTCTCTCTCTCTCTCCGCAGCCGAGGCTTTGGCCAGTCGAACTCCCTCCCGACAGCCGGATCCGCAGGGGCAGGGCTGGGCCGGAGGAACCCCCGCCAGTTCCAGATCCCCTCCCGCAACCTCCCCACGGCCCGGCTGGGGCTGCTGGGCCCCACTGGGCTGCTGGGCACCCCCCAGCGCAGCCCTGCCGCCAGCCCCGCCATCCTCAAGCAAGGCAGACAGGTTGGTCGGCGTTCGCGGCATCTCCAGCTCTTCCATCCCTTTCACACAAGCTTCCTTTGCCTCTCCTTCTCCAGATCCCCACTTTCTTCCCACTCTTCAGGCAGTTCGGAGGCGTTTGGGTTGCGCTCTGTACTAGTTTGAAAGTAAACTAGTGAGAGACTTCAAATCAGAAATTTAATAGGAAAAATAAAATAAATGCAATAGTACAAAAAACAGTCCACTGACAGAGTCAGAGTACAAACCTGACCCCCTGACAGACAGGGGGTTGGCAGTAGTCCAATCAAATGGTGGCTGCAGGCCTCCTGGAGTGATGGTTCTGTTGAGGCAGTGACTCTGTAGAAAAGGTCTGGTCTTCCTCTGGGAGTCCAGTGGCGGTGTAGAAAGGGTCTGGTCTTCCTCTGGGAGTCCAGTGGAAAAGGCTGCCTGTGCTGCTCCAAACCCCAGGTTATATCCAGGTGGGAATGCTTGGCTCCTCCCTCTGGGTGGAACATCTCACAGTGGGATGATGAGTCATGGCTGATGGCCCATTAACAGAAGATACCCCCCTGGAGGGAGGATGGGTCATGCGAGAGATAAAGAACTCTGCCCCACCTGGTGTCAGCAGCTGGCCCATTAACAGAAGATAATCCAGAGGGAGGAGGCAGGGAACATTGCTACACCTGGTTTCAACAGATGGTGATAGAATATTTTTTGGGGGGCACATCTTACACTGTAACCTAGGACACGATCCCCTCTGTGCAGTGGGATGTGGAAGTGGGACAGGCAGGAGGGGAACAAACCAAGCAGCAAGGGGGGAAAAGCTGAGTCCTTAAAGTGGCTTAGAAAAATAGGGAGGGGATTTTGACAAGAGCAGATAGTGGTAGGAGAAGGGGGAAGGGTTTTAAATTGACATGGGGAGATTTAGATGAGATACTGGGAAGAAATTCTTCTCTGCGAGGGGGCCAAGGCCCTGGCACAGGGTGCCCAGAGAAGCTGTGGCTGCCCCATCCCTGGAAGTGTCTGGGGCTTGGAGCAACCTGGCCCAGTGGAAGGTGTCCCTGCCCATGGCAGGGAGTTGTAATTAGATGGTCTGTAAGGTCCCTTCCAACCCAAACCATCCTGTGATTCTACAAGCCCGAAGAGTTTATAAACCCATGGCACAGAGGGCCTTGCTTTGCATCCCACACTTTGTGTTTGCTCCCCACAGAACCTGTGGTTTGCCAACCCCGGGGGCAGTAACAGCATGCCCAGCCGGAGCCACAGCTCGGTGCAGAGGACGCGCTCGCTGCCGGTCCACACGTCCCCGCAGACCATGCTGATGTTTCAGCAGCCAGGTAGGCAGCAGAGGTGCTTTTCCACTTACCCACAGCCCGGTGAGACATGGGGAGAGGTGAGAGAAGCTGTGCTGGTGAGCCTCCCCACGGGCACACGGCCCATGCTGGCACAGCATGCTCCCACCAGGGTATCTCTGCATTCCTGGGTTAACCAGAGACATCGCTGGAGGGGTTTTTACCCCTATGTATGCCGTGTTGACTCTGTGTATTACAGTGCTGGTGCCTTGCCTAGCTCGCTTCTGAGGGGCTCCTGTCAGGCGGGAAGGTGGTAGCTCATCCATCACTTTTTCCTCCTGGATGGACACGGAGCCCCGGTGCGGAAGGACTGCCTTCATGCACTCAGGGGAAATTCTTTCCACAGTGCATGTGAAGGGAAGTGGTGCTGTGTCAGTGCTTCCTTCCCAAACACCGTCAGAGTGCTCCTGTGTATAGGAGCATCCTCTGCTTCAGGGAGGATCCCGCTGACCTTGGACCCTGGACCTGGAGCATCCTGGCCCTGAGGAAGCCTGTTTGTGTATCCCTTCCTTAGCCTTTGAGCATGCCTTTTCCTACCAACACACATACCAATTTACATCTCGGGACAGAGAATCCATCCCCCAGTGAACTCACCCTCATCCCTGCGCTCCTGCTGGTTTGGGCTGGCAGCTCCCTGGCCCCAGAGGCCGGCGGTGTTTAACTGCAGCATTTGGGCAGCAAATGTTCCGTACAGCAGGAGCAGCAGCTGTTCCCGGGTATTGATTAAACACCGGGACAAGGGCACATTTCTCAGGCATTGGAGGAGAATAAATGGGTTTCTCTTCACGCGTCAGCCTGCGGTGGATGAGGGCGTAGGAGGATTGGGGAGCCAAAGACGTGGATTAAGTCGCAAGGAAAATAAGCAATAATGTGATGCTGGGCTCACAAACCACTGTTTGCCGGGCAGTGGGGGGACCTCAACCCTCCTGGAGCTCATCCCATGTTCCTGTGAGCCAGTGGAAAGCGGGAGATGCCGTCCAGCACAGTAGCACAAGCTGTATTTGCAGGTTTTGCTGCAGGGTGGGGAAAGTTTGCTGCTGTTTAGATTAGGACAGGGGTGTTGGAACACTCCAAACTGCATGTGTGTGTCCTCTTTTTTGTGCTCACCCCCACCAGGGATGTGGCAGCAATGACGTGGGTAACTGAGTGGGAGCCAAGCTGGTCTCAGAGAAGCCAGACAGCTGCTCTGCTGGTCTGTGCTGCCATCCCATGTCCGAGCACTAACCCTGCCTGCACGGACAGCATCCATCCCCAGGAGATGACCAGGGCTGCCCTCTCCCTGGGTGGGGTTTCTGCTCTCACTCCAGCTGCCTCTCACATCTCTTATTGGCACCTGAACCCCCTCAGATTCATCCCTTATGGATAACAGGGGGTGATGACAGCTTTTGTGAATGAAGATGATTTTACTGGCAGTCCTGTCAGACCCTCCTGGGCCATTTTTCAGACTTTCCCCACGCAGAGCAGGCAGGCGGGGTGTCTGCCAGGTGCCTGAGCAGGGTCTCCTATTCCCTTTCTCCCTGCAGAGTTCCAGGTGCCGGTGACTGAACCTGACATCAACAACAGGCTGGAGTCCCTGTGCCTGAGCATGACGGAGCACGCACTCAGCGGTGAGCATTCCCTCCTCCTGGGGCTCTTCCAGCACGTCCACGCCGCCTCCGCTGAGCCCCCCAGCACCTGCCCCGCGCCCCCCAAAAGCTGGGACAGGCTGTGGCTGTGAGAGCGGGACGGCAGCGGGGCTGGATGCAGGGACGCTCCCGGGGATGCTCCCAGGAGTGTTCGGACGGGAATTTTGGCTTCTCTCGGCGAGGTGGCCAGGGCAGGGGGTGAAGCCGAACGCAGGGATCGCACCAGCACTAGCAGAGTCTGTGCTAATCAGCCACTCGTCAGCTTGCTAATGATAATTAGTGTTAGCTCGCTACTTTCGTTAGCTCTCGATAAAGCCCCTGCCGCCGGCGCGCTCGGATGGGTCACAGGCTTTGGAGTGTTGTACCCCTCCAACACCGGATCCCTCGTTTGGCCGGGGGTGCCCCACAGCTGGGGGCGAAATCCCTGCCGGGCGCTGTGCCAGGGGCTGTGCCGGGCGCTGTGCCCTGGGGCCGGCAGTCCACACACAGCCGGGGGTGCCAGCGGATAACAGGCACGGGGAGGGAGGAGGACCGGGGCAAAAACAAGTGGGGAAGATGGAAAAGGCAGCGGCAGCAGCGCGGTGGAGAGCCTGGTGCAGCACAAACCACTGGCACCAGAGGCTCCCAGTGTCCCTCGCCGACGCACCGGACCCCCACGCACAAGGGATGACCCCCAGCGATGGGATGAGCGCGGCCGCCGGCATCGCCCGGACTCCCGAATGACCAGCTCGGGTCTCGCTGCGGAAATCCCGGACTGTGACGGATGGTTAAGGAGAGGAGCCCTCGGAGAGGACGAGTGCCACCAGGAGCCCTCGGGGAGGACAAGTGCCACCAGGCTCCCTGCGGATGCAGCAGCCCTTCCCCGGGAGAGGAACACGAGAACAAGGACTGTGGGAAGCAGCAGGGCCCTGGCAGCATCCCTGGCTGGGAAAACAAGGACACTTCTGTCACCCGAAGCGTTTCTCCGGCGTGTGCCCAGCCGAGGCTTAGCTGTCTTGTTCCTCTGCAGGGTACTGTTCCTCCAAGTTATTTTTTCCAGGTCGCATTCCCCGAGCCTCTCCAAACCGGTCGTGCTATAAATAGCTCTTAAAAAAATAAACCTTTCGGGGGAGAAAAAAAAAAAAAAGGTGTAACAAACCTGTTTGTTTTTAGTGTCAAGGAGGGAGGTGGCTGTGGTGCCCCAAGTGGTTAACAGGGAATTCTCTGTTCCAGAACCGCTCTGGGAGCCGCACTCTCCATCCCGGGGATGGGGTTTGGGGTGGGGAACAGGGAGGGTGGGATCAGGGCCGGAGGGTTGGAAATGCTCTTGGGTGCTGACTTCTGCCCCCGGAGGGTGGGGACAGGGGGCTGCTGGTACCAGGGTCAGTTGTGAGGCTCGGGGGTGGGTCATGGACCCCTCACTCCTGGGATCGGGCTGTGGCTGGATGCATCCTTGCTGCCGTGGGATGCTGGGAACGAGCTCTGGGGAGACAGAAAGGACTCCTGGGGCTTTTTCTCCTTCCATGATCTTCAGATGGAGGAAAACTTTGCACCCTCTGCAGTGCAGGTGTTGCAGGGCTGGGTGAACTGTGGGCAAGGCAGCCCCTGGGACCAGCTCTGTCCCTGTCCCCTGAGTCCTGGTCAGGGGCATGAGAACTTGTCCCGCTGTAGGAGAGTCCCAGATTGTCCATCTACCTTGTGACGAGCCCAGGCTGCCCAGAGCCCCACTCTGCTCCTGGAAAAGTGTTTGTGGGGTTGTGGCAGAAGGCCTGGACTGGTGTGGTGACAGTAACTCAGGGGAGCTGCTGTGGGCTGGGGACAGTCGGTGGCACAGAGGGACCGGCAGAGCACCGACACCCCAAAACCCTTCCGCACCCCTTGGGGAGATGGGAGGTGGTGGGGGTGGCCCCGACACCACCTCACCGTGGGGGCTGTGGGTTGGGGGTGCTCTGGGGGTCCATCCCCCAAATCCCCAGCTTGGGGGGTACCAGTGCTCACTGGGGCTGCTCCTAATTCTCTCTTCCCGCTTGCAGATGGTGTCGACAGAACCTCCACGATCTAGAAGGCGTCGCCACGGGGACGCTGGCCGGGACAACAACTGCTGCGGGTCCAGCGGCGAGGTCGGGGCTTGAGGGAGCCTCAGCGATAGCTTGCATCCTTTCTCCTCTCTCCTCTCCTCCCTCTCTCTCTCTCTCTCTCTCTCCCCTCTTTTAATTTTGTGAATGTGTAGATTGTCCTTGTGAACATACCATTAGACTTGGATTTGTGTTGTCATTTATTACATCCGTGCTAGGGGGGGAAAAAGACGGCAGAAAAATCTCAGCGACGATGACGAAGCAGCACGGGGAGGTTGGGGGGGACGCAGAGGAGGAGGAGGAGAGTGCTGACAACAGAGGGTTCACCAGAGCACTGTGGGCAAACCCTGTTCCTGGAGGAGGATGCCAAGGAGCACGGAACACCACGCGGGGGTGTGTGACCAAAAACCCTTTGGGGAGGATTTTCTTGCCCTGCCCGGGGCCTCGGCGCCGGTGGTCCCGTCTCTCGAGTTCCGCCATGTTCGGGCACGGACTGACCCGGCGAGCCCAGATCGAAACAGAAATAATAAAATAACCCCAAAATTTCCTTTCAGTTTAGCCAAGAGAGCCGCAGTGTGGAGGCAGCGTTGTGCTCAGGGCAGCGGAGGGTTGGCGGGTGCCCGTCCCTGCGCCCCGGTTGGATCGGGATGCGGGATGGAGTGGGGGCATCTCGCCCAGAGGAGGGTCCCGGGGGGAGTCTGGGAATTGGGGGACGCTGGGAGAGGTTCCGTGTCTCTTGCCTTGCCTGCGCAGGTACCGGGAAGCTGCTGCATCCTGGCTCCACACATCTGGCCCAGCCTGCCCAAATCCACCCGTGAGGGGCTTTTCCGGTGTGGCTGAGGGATGAAGGAGCCTCCAAAGAAACCCAAGCCACAAAGGGCACCAAAATGCAGCTGCACAGCCCTGTTTTCTTGGCATTAACCATGTGCCAGGCACTGGCAGGGCTGCCCCTCACCTGCTGCTGCTTTTTATAACGGGAGCTAAATTTCGTGTTAAATTGGTAAATCTGACCCGGCGCTGCTCAGACCTGCAGCGATGCTCCCGCCAGTCCCGATGCTGCTCTGAGACCTCTGACAGAATAATAACAAATGTAAAATCAATTAATTGAGGTGATGGGTTGCAGCAATATTCCCCAAATGGGCTGTGAGGACATGGGCAGCATTGTGTGCTGGGGTTAGAGGGAGCAGGGCTGGGGGTTGAGTGGGAGCCAGAGCATGGGCAGGGCTGGGAGGTGTGTGAACCCTTTTGTCATGCAGCGTTTTTAAGTTGTTTTTCTAAAACAAATTACATATATATATACATATATATATACAAAAACCCAAGTGCCAAATGCAATGTTTAATGTTTGCTGTTCCTTGGTGTCCTGCTTCCCGGCAGACAGGAGATTGAGGGGTGTGATGGGGAGGGTGGAGAAGGGAAAACCTGAAGGCCAGGGAGGTTGGGGAGAGGTGTGAGGAGGTGAAGGTGAAGCGGGGTCGGCGCTGGGGACCTGGGTCAGCCCTGAGCACCCCCAGCTTGTGAGGTGAGAGCAGAGCCGCTGTAGCAGGAGCCTCCCTCAGGGAGACTCCAGTGTATTTACAGAGCTGAAATTCTATTTATTCCTTCGCTGACTATGGACACAGAGGTTTTCTGATTGTTCAGAGAGATTATTTTGGATATTTTACCTATTAACTTGCTATGGCTGGGAACCATGATAATGTCTGTTATTAACAACCACCAAATAATTCAATTGTTTTCCTTTCGTTGTTAAAAAAAAAAAAAGCTTATTTTCCATTGACAGTGTAGAGGTTAATAACGACTTAGTTGTGTTTGCTGTTTCTTGTTTTGTTTCTTGAGTAAAAACAACAAAAAAGTGGCTTCAGTTGCGTTCGGGAAGTGCTGCCGGGCTCTGGCTGCCGGTGCTGAGTGCGGGCGGCGGAGCTCCAGGGAAAGAAGCTTAAAAGGAGGAAAAAAAAAAGCTTGAATCCTACAAGAAATAAAAGTTATTTATAGAAAGAAAAAAAAAAAAGAAGACAAAAAAAAGAAAAAAAAAACAAACACCCCAACAGTTGCATGAGTGAGGCTGTGAAGTCAAATATTCAGTAATAAAGCGGCAGTGCCTTTCTTTTTGTATCCCCCGCTCGCCCCACTGCAACTGTCCCCTCCCTGTCCTGTCGGAGATGTCGCCGCCGNCCACACCCCGGGGACACCGCCCCGTCCCTTCGGTGTCGCCCCCGTCCCCAGAGACAAGCCCCGAGCTCGGCCGGGCTGCAGCCGGGCTCTGCCCGCGCTCGCTCAGCCCAGCGGAACCCTCGCAGGGGTCCGAGCCCGGCCGGCATCCAGCAGGGAAATCCCAAACTGGGGTCCCGCCAGCGGAGCCGGGATGGGTCAGCGCTTAGGGAAACGATTTCTGTTGCCACCTTTCTCCATGTCGGGGGTGAGGCCGTGCCCCAGGTTTGGCTTTTGGAATGTGCCTGATGGAAAGTGGGTCCCGCAGACGTCTATAATTTGCACACAGCGACGATAACACTAAAGTTGATTTTATACGAGTCATCAGAGTTTGCAAAGTGAGTTTTATTTTTTGTATTCCTTTATCTTTACTCAAAGGTGAATGTGTATTCCTCTGGGAGGAATAGGAAGAAAAAAAAATGAAAAATACATTAAAAAAACAGGAATGTTAATAATGTTAAACAGAATACTTCCTCCCTTATTAATATATATAACCCTGATGTATTTATGCCTATTGTAAGCTGACTTTAAAGAGCTTTGACCTCTCTTCTGTTGCATGCCGTTCCCGGGCAGCCTCTCCTTGTCCATGCATGCCTTTTGTCCTGGTTTTTCTGTACAAAGTTAGTGCACAAAAGAACTATTTTTGCCTAGTTAATGTTGCCGAGCAATGCCTATTTTTTAAATTTTAATTTCTTTTTTTGGTCATATATGGCAATAGCATGTTTGTTACATGTAAAAGCTTCCCGATATAAAGAAATACTAATGTTTGGAGATGCCGGTCTTTGCAAGTGTACAGTTTTCCAATGTTGTTCCCAGTGAAACACCCTCGTGATTTCCACTTGCTCCGATGTATTTATTACTCATTTCCTCCCGTGTAACTAGGAACCATGGCTATATTTCATATCCGCGCTATATTGAAAGTGAAGGGAGATGATTAATACAAGGTTTTGTAACACTGGGGTGTGGCGCCTCCTTATTTATCCCCTTTTTGGCAGGCGGCTTCGGACTCCTTAACACAAAAAAATTGGAACTCAATAGATGTTCGTCCCGTGGGTGAGAGGGGAGGAGCGGCGCAGTTCCACAGGGGATTGGGGATCTTTATTTAAAGCCCGTGGCAGAGCTTCCAAAATCCCTGGCATTCCCCACGCAGCTGCTTCACTGTCCCTTTGGGATGCCCACGCCCCAGGAGCTGTTTAGATACAGGATTTTCCTTTGAAATCGGCAGGAACTGGGGCTGGAGCAGCTCGGAGGCTGCAGAGGCACACGGAGGAGCCGGCTTGGCCCAGAGCCTTGGCATGTACGTGGAGACTTTTGGGGTGGGATTTTAAGGTTGGGTTCTTTCTGGACTTAAAACCTGCACGTTTGAGACCCTCCTCGGGCTGGAGTGAGCAGGGAAGGACACTCGGAGCTGGCATTGCCACTTCCCATGGATGCTCTGCTGCAGGAAGTGCCAAGGGCAGGACTTTCTGCCCCTGCTTTTTTCATATTTTCTCAGACTGAGCCTCCACTTCTCCCGGCTGATCAAGCCCAGCCCTGCAGGCTCTTCTCAGCCAGTCCAAGCTCTGCCTCATCAGCCTGGCCATTCCTGCATTCAGGTCCAGGGATGCCCTGCAGAGACCTCCTGGGTGTCCTGGACCCAGCTCGCTGTCCGTCCACAGGCATCAGGGTGGCTCGGGTCCCCCATGAGGAGCAGAACTTGCAAATGCGAGGTTTCTTCAGGTTGTTGGAACGCTTCATCTTCTGCTTCTCCTGGGATGACGTTCCTGGTGAGCTCCCCAAATGCTCATGGAGCCAAGACCCCAAAATTGAGTGTCCTCAAGCTCCCTCTATTTAGGATGCTCCTGAGCATCCTGGGCAGGGCTACCCCAGAAGGGAAATATTTGCCATGGTGTTCAGTCCCACCTGAATTTGCCTCTCCAGGACAGCATCCACATCCACAGCCCACTGACCACGCCCCTGCACTCATCAGGAATTGGCCTCCCGGCATGGCTCAAACAAACATAAATCCCACAAAAAAACATTTCCTTCCATAAACAGTTTGACTTTCCAGGTCCCTGTGCTGCTGTCTGGGTCTCACAGTGCAGGGTTGTTGCGCTAACAGAAGAGTGGGAAGAAAAAGGAAAAGGCAAAAAGACTGGGATGGAAAACTGGAGTTGGAGGGGCTGAAAAGGCTCCAAGGAAAGTCCGCGGCAGCCACACGTTAGGGAGAGTCTGTGGGTCCCACTGGCTGGCAAAAGGAAAGAGGCTTAAAAGAGGAAAAGCAGGAGGAAAAAAAAAATAATTTCCATACTGCTGGGAGCAGTTGGACGAATCCATTCCGGACACTAAAAGCTTTACCAAGCGGTGCACATGGATTACACCACACCTGAGTCCCGTCCAGCCCGGGGAAATCAGGTCCCCTTCTCCTGCCCGGCAGAGGCTGCAGCCCACGTCCAGCTGGGAGCAAAGCCAGGAGCTGGTGGCCACTGTTTCAACAGCTGCTGGGCTGCCGAGACCCCAGCGGGAGCTGGTTAACTCAGATTTGTTAACATGATCTTTTCCAT
Organism: Dryoscopus gambensis; assembly: GCA_013389985.1. Lineage (NCBI taxonomy): Eukaryota > Metazoa > Chordata > Aves > Passeriformes > Malaconotidae > Dryoscopus > Dryoscopus gambensis. Next base: position 90,026 of record WEIT01030476.1, on the reverse strand, counting down.
GTCTACCTATTCCAGAGGGTGATGGAAAAGCAGCCCCAGCCCTGGAACCAGGAAAGTGCCCCCTCCAAGGGGACGATCCAGTCCCTTCTGCCTGACCCCTGGCTCCCAGTGTGGGTGCAAATCCCTCGTATTTAACAGCGAGGGGAATATCCCAGGGAACAACCTGTCAGCGGCAGCAGGCAGGGACTTCCCGCTGCAGGGACGTTCTTGATGCAAGATGGAGAGGGCTTTTCCAGCAGAGCTCCTCGGGATCAAGGAATAATTAATTCCCCACGTCTGCTGGCTGCGGCTGCGCTGGAGAGGCCAGGTGATGCCGCTGGCCTGGCTGCCAGCCAGCAACACGCTCCCAGGATGTACAAATAACCAGCTGCTCCTGGCAGCCCACGCCAGCAGCCGTGACCACTTCACTCAGCCTCTGCCCCCACCACGGAGCTGCTTTTAGCTGGGATCAGCAAAGGGCTCGGGAATGTGCACCTGGAATGGGCGCCTCGGGGCCGCGGCATCGCTCACCTGGGGCTCTGGAAGTGCCAGGGCTGGGTGGTCCCTGGGGACAAAGGGTCCTGGCATGGGATCAGCTTGGGTACCTGATATCCACAGAGCTCCCCATGGCTTCAACAAAGCCCAGCACAGTCAGAGCTGGTGCCTGGAGGAGCAGAACAGGGGAACAGTTTTAAACTAAAAGAGGAGAGATTTAAGTGAAAGGAAGAAATTCTTTACTCAGAAGGTGGTGGGGCCCTGGCACAGGGTGCCCAGAGAAGCTGTGGCTGCCCCATCCCTGGAAGTATTCAAGGCCAGGTTGGACGGGGCTTGGAGCAACCTGGGATAGTGGAAGGTGTCCCTGACCATGGCAGGGGATTGGAATAAGAACTTTAAGGTCCCTTGCAAGCAAAACCATTCAGTGTTTCTATGATTTTTCCCTCTTTTCTCTATGAAAACACCACACTCACAGCCTGGTCAGAGGACATGCGGTCCAGCTCAGCCAAAATCACCACTTTTCTAAAGAAAATAGATTTTGGAGCTAATTTTTAAAAATAATAATTTTTAAATACCTCATCCTGGCAGGGCAGGTAGCCTCTGCTTTTGGACAAACCAGCTCCATCCCCATCCCTGTGAAGAGGCAATACAGGCGGGTGTTTGCAGCATCACCCGGCAGTGAGATGCAGAGGAAGGGCTGGGTGCCCCTCTCCCACCCCCACGCCCCCAGCCTGGCATCCCTGGGGTGATCCCTGGGCCTCCCGAGAAAGCACTTCCAGCCCCTGCTCCTCCTGCGGCGAGCAGAGCTCGGGGCCGGGCTCGGCAGAGGGAGCCACAGACTGTGCGTGCCCGGGCAGGCGCTGCGGAGCGGGGACCAGCCGAGCCTCCGGCCCCTCCGGGCACCCCTGACCTGGGGCATCACCCAGCTGGAGCAGGGCCCTGTCAAAGCCCCTGCCAGCTCTTCCTCTCTCCCTCCCTCCCACTGCTGCTTCCCTACAAAACCTTTCCCGTCCCTCTCTTTCTCTCCACCAGCACCAAGACCCATTTCCCTCCCAGCTGCTCTCTCCTCAGCAAAGACCAAAGGAAAAGAGGCTGGAGAAGGTGAGCACAAACCTGGGGTGCAGCCCCCTGGAGCCCAGGGCTGGCACCAGGGGCCGGTTCGGGTCCCCACAGCCAAGGGCTGGCACCCTACGCAGCTTCAGAAACCAGCGGAGATCACGGAATGCCCTGAGCTGGAAGGGACCCACGAGGATCGCTGAGTCCAGCTCCTGGCCCTGCACAGACACCCCAACAGCCCCACCCTGTGCCTGAGAGCGTTGTCCAAATGCTTCTTCAACCCTGGCAGGATTTCTGACCACTTCCTTGGGGAGCCTGTTCCGGTGACTGTCGCCCGAAATTCTGCTTTTCCTACACTTGGATGCCCTGCAGCATGTCCTGGCTGGAGCAGTGACTGCCACCTCCCTCCAGGCACTCCCGCAGCTCTCCAGCAGGTCCGTGCCTTGTTCCAGGACAAGGGAGCTGAAGAAATGCTGCAGGATGAGCTATGGTTTCCCTGGTGGAACCGCGGGATGCTGAGAGGGTGCAGAGGGACTCACAGCCAGGGCAGGAGGGAGCAGAAGCACGGACACCTTCCCACAGCCTCTGGTCAGGGGGTGCCAGCAATTACTCCCTTCTTGGCATCCACACATCCCAGGCCAAAGCAGCACCACGGTGTTTTGCCTTGGCACTTCTAAAATCATTTTCAGGCCTGTGCAGTGGAGCTGATCCCTTTTACAGTGGGTTTTTCACCTTTGTTTCACTGTTGCAATCCTGGCGTGGAGAAGCAGAGCAAAACAGAGGCAACATGGTACAGTTCACCTGCCAAAGCCACCCCTGCAATGCCCCAACACCAAAAACACAACATAAAGTTGTTAAAAACTACAAATAAATCCCTTGTGATTATATTCTTTGTGTATTTGAGCAAAACTTCTTTGAATACTGTGATTTATTTTCTGTCCATCCCAGGCCAAGACTTACTAACAAGAGCTTTAATGTTTTATGTCCCCTCAACTCCTAAATCATGAATGTAACTTTAAAAACAACTGGAAGGCAAAGCTTTTCCTAGAAGTTGCTTCCAGGAGCTGGACAGCAGGGCTCAGGCAAGGCTCAAAGGGCACAGCTGATTAAGGCTCTTTCCCAACTCCAGCAGTGCTCCAGAGAACAGGGGCAGGAACCAGGGGCAGGTAAGGAGCTGTTAGAGCTCCTTAAGCAACTCTCCAAGGTGTGGAAGGTTGTGAAGGCTGCACGAAGCCTCTGGGGTGATCCCCCAGCCCTTGCCTGCAGCCACTCAGTCACTGGAAGGCAGATTTTTGTCTAGAAAGAGCCTAATTTGGGGTCTACAGCTGGAGGAAGTTGCCTGAACCAAAGCATCCTGGTGGGCTTGGCAGTGCTGGGATAACTGCTGGGCTCAATGGTCAGGGAGGGCTTTTCCAACCTTAATTCCATGATAAACCTGCACCTAGAGGTGGAACACAGAATGAGGACCAAAGAGCCCAGGAGCTGGCTGGATGTGACACAGGGATTTATGGACTGGTCACTCCACAGCAACACATACCACTGGAGAGCATCAGGAAAGGAAGGGAGCACATGATAAATCAGCTGGAATCCTGGGAAATGGGGCAGGTCAGGGCTGGGAGGGTGTTCCCTTATCTAACAGGGTTTGGTCCTTCTGTTTTAGTTTTTTGTTTCAGTTTTTGGGGGGGTTTTTTTGAGCTATAAACACTTTGAAGCCGAATATTTTTTCACCACAATGAAAACAGATTTTCCCACGAACACAAAACCAGGGAGGCTCCTTCCCAATCCCACACCTTAGGAAAAAAAAAAAAAGGCAGGGAATAGATAATTTCTTGCAGAAGTGCCTGCTTTCCCTAACAGACCGTGTCCCACCACAAGCACCAGTTTGAATACGCAGCTGTGAGAAAGACAGAGCTCGGCCTCACCACAAGGACGAGCCTTGCCAATGCTCCTGGGGCTTCCCAGGAGGGTTATTTCCAAGTAGTTCAGACCCTTTGGATAAAAAAAGGCACCGAGGGCTGGAGGGGGCTTCATTCCTCATCCCTGCTCCCTTGCTGACTGCCACAGAGGACGCAGCCACAAGCAGCCCCTGCAGTCCCCCTGCCCTCCGCACTTGAGCTGCGCTGCTCCTCAGGAGTTTGGGATCCATGCATTTTATATTTTTTCCCCCTGCATCTCAGCAATATCTGCATCCTGGGAGGCTGGAGGACAGTAGGAATGCCTTTAAGCCAGCCTGCCCACCCTGCACCCAGTGGGGTGACCCAACCCTGACTTTACCTTCGAGGTCTCTTGTCACAGCTGCTCCTGGGATTTATTTGTTCAAGTTAATTTGAGCATCTGGCCAGGAACCAGGTATTTGCTGAGGCCAGTGCAAGGCCTCCAGGACAGCTCAGGAAGGGCACAAGAGGACTGTGAAGCCCCCCAAGCTCAATGCCAGGAGAAGCCACTGCCACCCGCCATGCCTGCTCCAATGTATTTGCTCTTGATTCCTCCGGCTCCAAGGAGCAGCAAGAAGAAGGTGACACCAAATCCTGGAGGTTTTTTTGCTTCCCAGCCACCGGCTGGGGACTCACCTGTGGATAACAGCAACACCCAGCCCCGAAGGAGCAACCCAACCCCCCATCCACGAGGACAGAAACCATCTCCACCTGAGGAGAGGGGGCTTGTGCCCTTTCCTCGTGCAGCGCCATCACCTCCGAGTGCCCCAAGGATGCTCCCACTCCCAAGGATAACACTGTGTTTTAATATTTCAGAGACAATGGACTGGTGTGCAGCACAACAGGGGCTGTACATCCTATACATATTTACACACGGGGTGTAGTTAAAGCTCGTGTATTTGAACAAGACAGACGTTCCAAAAAACACACCGAGACTCACAACAACAAAAACGGGAACAAAATCCAAGGCCACGAGTAGAGAGAGGTATGTTTTAAGGACTACAGGTCACATGGAAATAAAAAACAGTGGTGGTGCAACGTGAACTTTATCCTGAATAGAGATAAGTGGTTAAAACACAACTTTTTTGGTACCTTAGGAGCAAGACAGTGTTTTACAGAGACTTCATTTCCAAATGAAAGCAAGGAAAGAGAAAGAACCGTACTGGTGTGTGTGCCCCTTTGGTCCTCAAAATCTCCTTCCAGTTGAGCTAAAAAGAGAGGTTTACTGCCAATTTCAGGCAAGAAAGGTTTAAGGCTTTTCAGCTGGATATTTGTAACACACTGAACTGAAAAGTGGCGATTTCAGGAAAACAAATGCCACGGAGTAGGTCTGGTTTAGCAATGTGCAGCACAGCTTGTTCACACCAGTGACTAACACTGTTACAGCACCTAATGCCACAGAATCCAGGACAGAGGATGGAATAAAAGATTTTTTCCAGTAATGCTGTGAAGGTCATCAAAGTGAAATCAGTGTAATTGAACACATGAGCTTGTTCTCCTGGAAAAAGTTCTTTAGGCCCAATCTGAACAGACGTGATTTTCATTTTGTTTCCAGCATGGGCTGGAGCCAGAGGGAGGAATGTTGGTGAAATGGAGCTGGCCAGACCAGGAGGTTCGTGTGCAGGACATCTTGGATTCATATCCAGCAAAGCAGAGAGAGCCCTGGGAACCTGTGGGCATCCAACCCCCCGGCTGACATTTGTTTTGCAAGCTCGATGTGAGGAGGGTGGTTTTCATTTGCGCCTCATCTTTTCCCAATTAAGAGTTACAAAACACCCTTTAAAATGGTAACAAAGCAGAAGTTCAGCCAAGTCCAGCTGGACTGAAACTTTTTGTACCAATTCTGCCACTTACAGAGGTTGCCACATACACTGAGAAAAATGTGGTTTGATTCATTCTGGTGGCCCTGGAAATGCTTTTCTCAGCTGCTCTTACGAAATGAGCTGTTGTCATTCCAGGTTACTCTGCCCTGAAATGACCCAACCTGTCGGCAGGGAGGGGAGGTATCATGTGCTGTGCTCAGGATTTCATGCTCACCTTTGGTCCATCACTGGAAATGGAAACCTTAGAATGCTTGGAAATATTCATTTTCACATTAGCAGACTAATTTTAGCTTTTCAGTCTAACCCATGGAAATCCAAGAAGGAAAGCTCAAGATATAAATACCATTAAAAACCTCTTTGGATACCTCAGTGCTCTGCAGACAGACTCTGCGGGGGTTTTTCCTCTCCTCTCTTAAATTTTCCTTAAAAACAGCAAGAAACTGACAGTTCAAGTGGTCAGACATTCTGAGGCACAGAGAAAAAGGTGCATAAAACCCTTTGTACTGAGACAGGGCTGTGCCCCAAATAATTCAGAAGTTAATTCCCTGCCTGTTAAGAGGATAGGAAAAGTGGAGTTTACACATTTCTCAAACAAACAAACAAAAAAATACACAAAAAGAAAGGAAGCTAATGCGAGCAAGAATATAAAACACACCAGAGGTAACAACTCAGAGGTATAACACACATACCCAGGTACTGAAATAGCCACTGCAGGACTTGCAATAAAACATAATCAAATAATTCAGGACAATCCCAATCCTACAAAGATCCACATCCTTTCAGGTGTTTCCTGTGCTGCTCTACATTTATTCTAATAAACACAACTATTTCATAAATATCTATTTCACTCCCAAGCCCCACTTCTCTCCTGACAGAGGGATATTCTGCACTGTGGATGGAAAAGCATCTCCAAACCCCTATTTGTAGCTTGTAACTCTGTGACATCAGCATCAGTGGAAGTCCAGGAGGAGCTTCCCTCATCCCCACCTTTTCCACTTGCCACCAGAAGCCTTTCACTGCACAAAGAGCATGACAACAATTCACAATGATTTAGTTCAGAGCTGGGATGTGGGAACAAGGACAGACAGTGACACGGGACAGAACGATCCAGAGTGCATCCAGAGGGCAACACAGTTTCAGCTCCTGATGAGCGTCAGGAATTCTTCACGGGTCTTTGGATCTTCCCGGAATACCCCCAACATTGTGCTGGTTACTGTTTTACTGTTCATTTTCTGTACCCCACGCATTACCATACACATGTGCCTAGGAGAAACAAGAGGGGAGTCAGTGCCCCAGGAACACTCCTGGGAAAGGAGCAATCCCTCAGGGAGAGGTGTTTCTTGCACGGTCACATCCAGTTCTGGGAAGGTGACAAAACCTCCACATCCAGAAAGGGCATCGGCAGCACCTCAGCTGTGGAAGAGAGTCACATTCTCAGCCATCGAGTGCTGCCTTCTCCGCTCTGATCCCAGGAAAATCCCACCTTCCCGAGGTGCATTCTGATCACAGGGACATGCCTGGTGCTAGTCCCAAGCTCTGCACTGCTCGAGGAGGCAGAGGGAGCACAGGGGCAGGGCATGGGACAGCTCCTCACTGCCGCTTCTGCACAGAGCATCCGGCAGCGCCACTTTAAATGTCTCCAGCACATCAGGATTATTTATTTTTTATTACTACCAGAAATATTTTTTATTAATAAGGTGGTTGTTGTTGCTGTTATTACTACTACTCTCTCTGCCGGATAACCAAGCATAGCACACAGAATTCACAGAATGTCTGGGGTGGAAGAGACCTTCAAGATCATTGAGTCCAACCCGTGCCCTAACACCTCAACTTCATCATGGCACCGAGTGCTATATCCAGTCTTTTTTTTAACACATCCAGGGACGGTGATTCCACCACCTCCCCAGGCAGTCCATTCCAGTACTTTATCACCCTTTCTGTAAAAAACTTTTTCCTAATATCCAACCTATATTTCCCTTGACGCAGCTTGAGACACAGCTACCACAGCCAAAGGGGCAACAGGCACCAGCCCTGCAGCACAGGGCCGGGATCCCACGGGGCCACGATACCACTCATGGAGCACCCGGGGTCGCACAGAGCCGGGATCCCACCCCTGGAGCTCCTGGGATCACTTACGTAGCTTCCACGACGACGCCGACCCCGGCGGGCTGTAAGGCTTCTGTGATGGCGACTGCAATTTGTTTGGTAAGGCGCTCCTGGACTGAGGGAACAACAGGGAATTCAGACTCCCAGAATCCCAGAATGATTTGGGTTGGAAGGGACATTAAAGCTCATCTTGTTCCGACCCCCCCACGGTGGGCAGGGACACCTTCCACTAGACCAGGTTGCGCCAAGCCCCCTCCATCCTATCTTCCATTTGTGTCCTGGAACAGACCTTTTATTTTCTTGTTTATATTTGGAGCCATTTTGCATTCCATCTCTCCAACCACAGTTTGTTCTAACAGCTCTTCCAGTTCCTATTTTGCAGTTAGATTTCCTTGCCTCTCTGCTCTGTTTCAGTTTTTAATGTGTTTGTTCCCAGCGTTACTGCTGCACCATTTATTCCACACGCCCAATTTCTCTCCTTAAGGAAAGGAAATGGAGATAAAAAATGAGCTTTGTCCTGCAAAGCTTTACTTCCTGCAGCTCTAGCACCCTCTATTCACCAGCTTGATGGGCACTGAGACTTCTCTTGCCAAGAACACTCGGAATTTAACCACAGGACAAAGGCAGCAGGCTCAGCCCAACCCAAGGCTTTGGACCCTGCAGCCTCCTCCCCTTCTCAGGGAAGGGAGGCAGCTCTTGCTTCATCGCCTCAGACAAGAATTCCGGAAGGCACCTCTCCAAATCTCTGTAGGAGAGCTCATCCCCAGCAGCATCCAATTAGTTTAGTTATTCCTGGCAGCTCTTCACGGTAGCACATTTATCCTCAGTGCCTCAGTTCCTTCCTCCACCTACTTCCCTAGGCAGATGTTACCCCTCATAGGGAATGCAGAGGCTAAGTACAATGAACAGGTGAGGAAAACCTCTTCAGGAAGTCTTTTTCTCCACTCATTAACTCCACATCTACAGCCCACCCACCATTTCCAGCCCCCTGCACTGACCAGGAGAGGAGTGCACAAAACAAACACCAAATTTCATGTTTACCTTGTAATCTTCTGCTGTATATTTCCACAATCCTAAAGGAGAAAGGAAAAAGACAATGTTATAGTTATTTCCAGCCGGCCACTGACTGATCTTCACAATTAATTTGATGCTATCAAAAGAGACTGCTGCACTGATCCATGTCCTTCCTGGAAATCCATGGCCAGGCCCCAGGCTGGCATTCCTCACGGACTTCCCTTGGAACATCACTGGGCTGAGTGACAGGTTCCCCCCACCTGCAGCCCCCGGGACCATTTTAGGGCAAACCAGCCACTTCTCCTCTGGTCTCCTCTTGGTCTGGAGTTCCTTGTATGCCTACCCATCTGCATCGCACAGTTTTGGGGGAATTCATGTCCAAAGTCTCCCTGAACCTTAATTCCTGATCATCTCCCTGTGCTTCAGACTAGACCAAATGCTGCCTTAAGGACAATTCAGACAATGGATTCCCAGGAGGGTGCTGAAATCGAGCAAGAAATGTTTTGGATTCTTGCATTTAGCCACAATTTTAGCTAAGAACAATGAGACAGAATCGGTCTTATTTAAAACAGAATCTCTCCACCCATATCTCACCCCATCCTCCTCATTTTAGTGCAGGGATCACCTTAATGGTCCCCTCCAACAAGACTTCAAATTTAAGCCATTGGTGGGCAGTGCAAGTGACACTGACAATTCTAGATTCCACACATTTAAGAAAATCCATATAATTGCTCTGTAACACCAGGGGTTGCTCATGCCAACCTGAAATGCTTAATTACACTTCAAGGGGCCACAAAAAGGAGCTGCTATTACAAGCTTTGATACCTGTCTGGTCACACCAGACAAAAGCCAGACACTGGCTGGCAGCCTGAGGCATCACTCACAAGAACCATCCCCGACAATGAGACTCTCCTGCTGTTTTGGAGAGAGAATTAAATGCACAAACTCCCCTCCAGCAATGAAATGGTTGTGTTACAGCGTAAAACAAAGCAGCACAATATTTAGATTAACTGTATGGATAAGAAACATGCTGATGCTCAGATACTGAACAGAAGAAGCCCTAACAAGGTGTTTATGTAAAAACAGTTACTTGAAAGAGCATTTTCAAGCCTGAGCTTAAAATCCAGAGAAAGATGTTTGTTTACTGAACACAGGTCATCCACAACTACAGAAACTCACCACATTAGACTAATCCTATTATGAAAGATTAGGCCTAGAGCACCAACAGCCTCACAAATCTTTGCTTCAACACTGGTTGCATTATATAGGGCACGAAAGGGAGGCACGATTTGGCTCTTCATGGCAAGCACTCAAAAGTGAGAACATTTTGTTATACAAGGATCTAATCTTTTCATTATTGCTGTGTATGGGAGTTTTACCCTCACATTAAAGAGAAGCAAGATTTAACCTTTGAGCACAGTGCAGGAAGCCTTGCACACACTGATGCAGGTTTCCATACTAAGGATAAAGAGCAGGAAAATTGTCCATTTCTAGCACCATGTTGCCACTTGCATTAAAAAAAAAAAAAAAAATCACTGAAAACCACTTTGAGCTCCTTTTTACAACTGCAGTTGAGAGATAAACAGAGACCAGAGCGAGCACAAACCAGTGGATGCATATTTCAAATGTGAGCCTTAATCCTGCATTGGAGCCCTGCAGAAATGAAACCACTTGCTAAGGGCAGTCTCTTCGGGAAGGATGCATCCTCTTCGGGAATCCAACTCCAAAAAACAACAACAAAACAACACCCCCAGCCCTGCACCACTTAAAGACCCACCCAACACTCAACACAAGCCATGGGATGCCAACACACATCCCCAAGCACAAGCAGCTACAGACGACGAAGTCTTTTGCCCAGCAACTGCAGTTCTGACAGCTCAGAACCTCAGCCTACAATCCCAGCAGCTCTGCAGAGACACAAAAAACGTGCAGAAAGAAAGTCACATGTTGAACAGCCTGTTTCAGCCTTTTAATCAGGGCAAAGTCCACTCCTATAAGCACTGCTGAGGACAGGAAGATGCCCCCCTGCAATACGAGGTTACGCAGCAAAGATCCGACCTCCAAGGATCCTTCCATGTCCAAACCCAACTCCCTGTGGTGCAAGCAGAGCACAGAACAGATCTGGCTCGCTTTGGAACGTTTTGCTGTCATATCCTACATGTTTCTTACCTGCTAAGAAAGCCCAGCAGGCAGGCAGCTTTGCAGGGCTAACTCTCATTAGTGTTACTGGAACTGCAGCAGGATTAACAGACCTATCAGGGAAAGCACAACCAAAACCTACGTGGTCTTTCTAAACTGCAGCCAGATTTTTAGATCTCTTTCTCAAAAAGGGACCCTTCCAATCTGATCCCAAATAATCTCCTTGTTGAAGGGATCTACCATCCTCTTCCTCACCAGCACTAGAAAGTGTCACTTACTAACAAGAGTCAGGGAAGCAACTGACCCAAGGGCCCTTGCTGAGGAAAAAAGCTATTTTACATAACAAATGGATTTCTCACAATTGCTTTATTTCTTAGGCTGAACTTTATCTATAAAATCTACCCCACAGCGTTCTCAGCATGTCTTCAGTGAAAGAAAGAAATGCCAAATTTATCTGAAGAGTCAGTTAAGAGATGAAAGCTTTGCATTCAATTTATATCCATAAAATGTGTTCATTTACAGCTTGGAAGTTTCAGATTTTTGTTCTTATCAGTCAATCTAGACCCAAGTAGTAAATAGCTGGAAATTCTCACTGGTTTTTGTGGCCTGCCTTAGAACATGACCAGATTCTTTTGGTTTTTGCCTCAGAGCTCCCTGCAGACCCCAGCACTCTGGGGGAACCTACAAAACCACCAGGGCTCTACTGCAGCCACTGGTGTGAATTAACACACAGCTCCAAGCCTTATCTGTCCTCTCCACAAAAAAGAAAAAACAATGCTGAGGATTGGTCTAAATCCAAATCCAGGACACAAAGCAGGCTGAGCTTCGGAGGGAGAGGAGATTAAAAAGATTAGCACAGTTAGCACAGCCTGGAATCCTTTTTACAAATTAGCATCACTTTCATTAGAACACTTACCTAGCAAGCTTGCTGAGGCCAAGCACTTGTTTGTTGGGGAGATAACCAATGTGTACCTAGACAGGGGAGAACAACCATTAACAGCAGCAAAACCACACTTCCAAGGGCATGTGAAACTCATGCACCGACAATGAGATGTGCATTTGCCCCAGAACTAACTCTGGGACAGCCCAGGAGTCTTTAGCATGTGGGAGGAACATGGCACCATGCAAGCCTGGGGAATTGTGGAGCCGAGACTGCGAGTGCCTCATGAGGTCCTGGTGAAGAACAGGTGAGTGTTTCTGAGGGGGAGAAAAGTCACAGCTCTTCAAGAGTCAAGGCTTATGTTCCAAGTCTCAGGAATGCTACAGAACACTGCTGCATTTGAGTACAAATGCACTTCCTGATTTGATTTTTTTTTCTTGATTTAGTATCACTGATCACTGATGATTAACTCAGCTTCCATCCTGCTCAAAGATGGGTTTGCTGAACATGTATTTGAGCTAAACTGGAAGAATTTTGGTAGAGAAGTGCTCCGATATGAAGGGAAGAACATTTAGCTCCTTGTTTTTAGAAAGCCATGCAGGCTACTGAATTCCAGAGGGTTTACATTTATAACAGATTATAAACCAGTACTTTTGCCACTGTACAAGAGACTTGAAAAATTAGCCAAGATACAGCAGGGGAGTGTCAGTGGGGGATTCTGGCTTTGCCTGGAGGCCCCATCTCAGAATCCTGTGCTGCTGTACCTGCAGTGGAGGTACCACAGTGCACCTGATTACCTGGCTAACTTGCTCATTCCTACCCCATCTGTCGGGTAATCAACCCACTGACACCTGAAAAGACACGAAACATTTCAGATAAAGTGAAGACACGACTTAGAAATAAGCTTTGAATCCTGTTCCCCACATTTCTGCAGATTTCTTGATTTCCTTTACGACAGAGCTGCAAATGCAAGACCTACAGGTCAGTGTTTGCAGCCTGTTTGGTGCACCCAGCAGGGCAATGGTTTCTCTGAATATTTAGAGCCATGTCAAGTCATTTAGCAGGACTGAATCAGTGTTTGTGAGGAGGTTTCTCCAAACCACACAGGCTAAACAGCTGGATGTAAAAAAAATGCACACATTGCCACAGGAGTAACAGGGAGAATAAACACAGGACACACAACCAAGAGTAACAGGCACAAAAGAAAGCTTGCACAGAAAAAGAGGTTATCCTGTTTTCCAGTATAAAAACACTAACAGAATGAAAGAAAACCAGACAAAACTGAATTGACTCGACTAAATAAACAGCTGGTTCCTGTTCATGTATTTCATTTTTGGGAGACCATTTGCTTGGAACATACATGGCACTGACTGAATTTTATAGACAACACAAGCACGTGCTGCTCTTGGACCTGCGAGCACTTTGTGGTAACAGATGGATCAGGCTAAGCTCCATCCTTCTGTGCTGATAAGGGAGTGAAGAGGCTGAGATGTGCAGCTCCCACTCAGAACTCTTCACCACCTCTACGGCGGTTAACTGGAGAAATTTTATTTTCTTAAAGTTGTTGGCATTACAATTCCAACAGCCTCTGGAACACCAGCCCCTTCCATGGGACTCCCCAGCTAAGCATGGACAGTTTCAGCCACCCTCTCCCTGATAACAGCTCATATAATTAAGGCAGGGCTGCTAATGAGTTTGTTCCACTCACAGGGGGTTTCAGAGATGAATGTGCACTGGATACCTCTGAGCCAGGAGCTAAATCCATGGCAGAGCCAGGGTGCAGGGTGAGCTGGTTTAATATCGAGATGTCTGCCCTCAAGGCTCGCTGCTGCTTCATGAAGAAGAGCTTTGATAGGAAATGTCAGAAACCATTAGATTACTTAGACTAGGAAAGGTTGAGCATTGTATTTCAGGAGCTTAAATTCAAATAAAACCTCACATTAAGGAGGCCTTCCTTATTTGTATTCTGAAGATTAAACTTCTACAACTGTAGCTGTGAGCAGCAAGTACTTACAGCCTTAAAAGCTTTATAGCTACAGCTACAAAGTCTTTTACATGTACTTAAGGCCTTTTATTGTGCATTCCCGCATTTGTTCTGTGAGGGAGAGTTACCTTTCCAACAAATGGAACGAGGTGATGCTCACACAATGAGAACATGTCTATGTCCTTCACAATTACCATCTCATCATGGTCTTCGTCAAAGATGGCGTCGTTCAGGACGTCTGAAATTAAACAATTGCATTAAAAATGAACGCAAAAAGCACGGCAGGCTCCTGGAGCCTGAGAAAGCTTGTAGCGAGGGCAGAGCTCTCTCAGGGTTACAGATTTAGGGGTTAAAGTCTGGGAGGGAAGTAAGGAGTAACATCACGAGCACGTTTTGGTTTGCGTACGATCCCGCATTTGCCACAGCATCAGAGTCCCTACGTGATGCACCAGAAGTCAGCCTGCAGTGCTTTTTTCAATTAATAGCTTGAGCACAGGTTAGAACAGGTCTGGTCTTTGCAGAATTACTGACATCTTAAGAGCAATTAAGCCTACAGCTGACAAAGAGAGTGAAAAGTGGGCTTCCATTGGTGCTTCCACAAGCAAAGCCGAGCCTGAGGTCAGAGCAAAGCTAAGCCATCACAGTGGGCCCTCCAAAACTTCAACACCAGTATCACTATCTCCAAGGAGGCTTTGCATGCAAATAAAGTATTCTCATTTCACCCTGCAGCATGCCAGGCAGCAGCTGTTTAGGTACACACAGAAGTCAGAGACACATCTAGGGAGAGATTTTCTGTCCTGATCTGAACCCAGCAGGCATATCCACACTCCAGCCTAATTTTGCACCTCAGAGTTAGCAGAAAATAGAGGTGGAGAAATCCCACAGAGATAGAAGGGAGAAGAAACAGTTCAGAAAGCAAAGGAACACATAACGTGAGACTTGGCTAATCTCGGAGCTCAGCAGAACGGATCCTCAGTTGATTTTCCACTTTCAGCAGTCCCTTGACAAGTCCCCAAACAATCTCAGCACAGGTCACAGCCCATCCATCTCCACAAAGACTGCAGGCAGCAGTGATGCCTTAGGTTTTAACTTTTCTATTTTTTTTAATTCTGTATCGCCTGGTGTGTAACTCTGAAGTTTCCTGTAGCTCGTTAGCTGCTCTCTTAGATCAGATAGACACAACAAAGCTTCTCTGAGCTTGCTGTCCAAGGACACCCAGACTGTCCTAGGCCCAAAGCTGTAAGCCAGAGCCTGTAGAGAGGTGGGGAAATTGAAGAAAGCTAAAGTTTAATTGGTGAGTTAATGCTGATATGCAAATGGACCAAACCTATAACAGTGTGAAGAACTCGTGACCTGCCGTCCATCCTGGGGTCCTTTTTGGAGGTGGCCTCTGGCTCCCCAGGGTGCACCTTTGAAGGATTTTCAAATAAATCCCTGCCTTTATTCCCTTACTCTTGTCTAGTCTCTGTTCCTGGGTGGCTGGAGAAGGCATCACCAGGACCATGCTCGGAGAGCTTAAAAGTAGAACGGTCGCAAGTCAAGAAACAAGGTCTTTTGAAGAACAAGAGAGAAAAGTTGTATATGAGGGACAAACTTGCAGGAGAGAACCAGCTGTATAGATGGGCTGATACAAGGACAAGGAATTTTGCAAACAAGTTCAGCTGGAAGCCACCCTGGCTCCTTGGAGTTACTTCCAGGAAAGCAGAGTCCCACACACCACACCAGACCAGGGCACCCAGGGACTGCCCTCCATGCACCACGGAGCACCTGCGGGGGCAGTGACACAAACCCAACAGCTCTGTCTGCTCTGCTTGCTTTGGTGCCTTCCCCTGACACGCTCGTCCAGCTAATGGCCACCATCTGCTGTCGATAAGGGATCATCATCACGGAGCATTTTAATTTCCTGCTCGCTATCAGCACTACCCAGGTAACCCTGGAAACTGCGCGCGAGACGTTCCGCCTGCGACGCGTGTTCTTTCCTGAGAAGGGCCGGCAACCTGCAAGGCAGCCAGGATGAATCCCAGAAGGCTTTGGATCGGGTCAGAGAGCAGGAGTAGGGGGGCATGAAAAAGGCCAGGGAACAACTCTGTGAAGGCACACGATTGTGTTCCTCAAATTTCAGGGCCTGGTTTACGCCAAGCACTGCTGGAGCGGGTTTTGGTTACGTGGGCAGCATCATGCAGTTGTGTAATTATGAATTCAGCCAGGAAAAGGGAGAATCCGAAAGAGAGGATCTGACCAGGATCACAGGAGAGGGAAGGGGAGACAGAGCAGCTGTCTGGGTTCCGAGCTCCCTCCTGCAGCACTCTGCAGCCGCGCCATTTCCACGGCAGAAAGGCAAACAGTGGTTGCACAAAACCTGCTGCTGTGGCCACAGTTATTAAAACAAAATCCAAACAGATCCACGAAACGTCTCCAGAGTGACTGCTGCTGTTATTAGACCCCCAGCTCGGCTCACACCAGCCTTGCCAGGAGCATATCAGAGCCTGATGTCAGATACGGATTTACGTCAGTGCACTCGCAAAGCAGATTGTTCAGAACAGCCAGAAATGGCCAAATTCTCATTAAGAGTCATGGCAATGTGTGACACAGAGCAGGGCCAGAGCTACAGCAGAAGGTACTTCACTCATGAAGCCTCATATCCATGTGCATATAGATGAATACACACAATAATTAATGTATAAAATATAAATTAGCAGATCCTTACAAACTTTCTCTCACAGCTGTGTTGTATCACACGGAGGCAGCTCAGCCGAAGTTTAAGTGACCTCAGCAGTACCACACAGGCAGCTGCAGGAACAAAAGACACCCTGCATCCTTCTCTTGGCCAAAGCAATCAAACAGGAACACAAAGGTCACCCACCCTTCTTGCACATCCCCTCTTATGCCACAGCCCAGTCTCAGCAGTGTGGGCAATGCCCCCTCACAGCCAAAGGGGTTTTAGAGGGAAGAAAACAGATCTGCACATAAAGAGTGCAGCCACAGAGCTGTGGGGTGCTTCACACTACTCATTTATAGTGGTCTTGTCTTGCCCATTTTGCACCTTATATTTATTTAATATTAGCAGCAAGTCACAGCCGGGTCACGGATAACACCCGCAGCTGGACCTGCAGCATGATGTGCTGGTTTTGCCAGCACCAGTCACTGTTTGAGAAGAAAGGCCCACAAAGGAAGAAACCAGCTCAGTGTTAGGCCCTCCAAAAACTCCTCCACAAGAGCCAGGTGATACAAGGACACTCAGGGAAAATGAAGTGTGAGGCTGAAGGCCACCACCTGAGTAAATGGCCATGGTGGTGAGTGGCCGTTCACCCCTACTCTGCTCCAGTCCCTCCTGCTCACACTTCACAAGCCTCTCTCTTCCTGAAAATCAGCATAGCTTTTGAAGCCTGCCCATCCCTATTCCTCCCCCGTAGGAACCCAAGCCCCGCTGACAAAAGCAGAGTGAGCAGAGAATCCTGCCACAGCTGCTTCTACCTGTGTCCCACTGCAGCAGCTTTTTGCAGTAATCACACAGGAGACTCTTCTCTGGCAGAGACTCAAACACCTTGTGCAGGGAGGCAACACCATTTTATCTAAATTTGTCAGGGGGGAGTTTTTAGAGGTTCTTTTAATTTTTTTTCCAGTTTTTCCACTTGCAGTAGCATCAAACAGGGCCCTGACAAGCTCAGCCTGTATCCTGCAGCACATGTCATGGGGAATTTAACAGAGCTGAACGGACAGAAGGGGAAACAGCCTCAGAATAACCAGGCCAGAAGCAAAGCTGGGGACAAATTTTTGCCCCTTTTCCCATTCTTTCACTCTACCTACTAGGCCACGCCGCCTTCTTCACTAGTTTGATTTCATGTTTTGTACAGTTGGGGTGCTCTCTAGATAGTTCCAGCTGATTTCTCCTTCAGCTCAAAGTTCAGTTCCTGGGGTAAAAACTTCAGTGGGCTCTTGAAACTGAACAGTCACCTGTGCTGCAAGTTAACTCCTGAAACAGAGCAGAATTAATTTGCCCTTTATCTTCAAAAAGAGTTGATAAAATGAAAAATCGGAACTGGATGAAGACAGAATGAGAAAGACCTTTCAGGATTTTGCGTCAGAGCTAAGCAAAGATACCTGTTGCTATAGAAACTATTTGCATGGCTTTAATGTGACACAGGAAAGCAAAAGCACCTCGGGCAACCAGAGAAGGCAGAGCCCACCCGGAATGGGCTCAGGAGGCGAAGGGGATGAAGGATGGCAGCTCTGCAGCAGCTCCACAGCACTTCAGAGCTGCCCACTCTGCCTGGGAGTGAAGCGATGCAGGTTGCTCTCACCAGGAGTTAAAGCACTTCCCCGTGGTGTTAAGCTGCCTCACAGCTCCAATTTAAGTGCAGGTTGCTCAGTGCCAGCGGGATGAAGGCACCCTCAGGAACTCTCTGACACTGCTGCTTGAGCTTATCCATCCTGGCAGAGACAAAAGGCACAAGAGGTTCTGCTGGCACCCATTTTGCAGGTCCGGGCTGTCCCCACTGTCCTCTGCTCTCCATGGTGACCCTCACATGCCACAAGTTGCCACAGGCAGGGCAGGAATGGGCTCAGGCCATGGCAGGATGATATCCTATGGGACGAGTCACACCACGGCAAAGTGATGCCTTTGGAACAAACTGAGCTGAGCACTGGCTGAGCTCAGGTACCTCCAGGAACACAGAGTTACACCCAAAGCAACGGCAGGGGCCTCGCATGAACCAGGTCATGGTTTGGAGGATGCTCCAGAAGAGCAGTGCCATGAGCCAGGGACCGAGGGCTGACAGGTCTTTAAGGCAGAACCACCTGGGGAATGCTGGCAGATACTTCTGACTGCCTTTCTCGAGGAGTTCCTCCCCAGCTGAGGACAGATGCAACTGGCAGCAGGAGACACAAGTTAACAGCTGAATGTGTGGCAGGGAAACCAGCAGACTGCAGGGCCAGGATGAAATCTGGAATGAAACTGCTGTAAAAACATCTCAGTTACTGCTGGGTAAGCAGGAAAACGTAGAGTCAAACCCGACTTTGTTTTTTATTTATTCATGTGATGACACTACAGGTAATGTAGTTTGGGAAAATATTCCAGACAAACAACAAGAAAATTATTGCAGCCTTTGAGCATTAAAAAGGCACCAGGAATTTATCATGCACACAGAGAACCAGGCTATAGAGACATTAATGTAAAGGGCTTGTACTGCTGCAGAAAGTTAATGACTTCAGGTTGCTAAGAAAGGGGACGCTCTGGGTATGTCATTGGCTTCAAGAAGTCTTGAAGAGCTCTAGAAAGAGGCACAGCTTGAGATGCCACAAGATATTTACATCGGCAAGAGAGTTCAAAAGTTGCCAAGAAATGAGCACTTGTCATAACACCTTCCTAGCAGGAACCAGGAGAAACCTTAGACACAAAAGAATTTACGGGTTTCTGGCTACTATTTCAGATTTCATCACCAAAAGACCAGAAACAGACACTCAGCTTCAGACAGGAACATTTGCTTCAGCAGCCAAGTTTAATCCCTCAGTTACCAGAAGGGAGGCGAACTGGACATGTGATTTAAGGGACATTTCACAGAAGCAAAGATAAAGGAAAAGCATTATTGCTGTTCAGCTAATTCTGGCCGTGATTTGCACAGATTTGTTTGTTTTCCTGTGAGACGCCCTCCATGTTGCAGTGAGACTGGAATCTATTCATAACAGATCAGCTACTGCAGACAGATGAAGCCAAGATTAGGTTCTAGAAGTTGTCCTCTGCCAGGAGATTTATTAATATGAGGGAAAGCAGTGTTATGGAGATGCTCATTAAAATGTATCGGGATTTCAATAACCATTTCAGTGTCCCATGTCACAGAAGGTGCTCATCCACACTTCTGAAACTGAAACAAAGGAAAAAAATCAAAGACAAAACACTTTGGAAGAGCAACATGAGGGATCAGAAGCCTGTAACAGTTCAGCTCCAAGAGGTTACAACATTTAGTAAATTCCTGACAAAACCCCAACTACGCTTAGTGTTACTTGAGCATTAACAGGCAGGGGAGATGATCCAGGAAAGTCCCAGTTCCCAGAAGTTTCACTGCATTTAGTGTTCCAGCATGGTAAGCTTCCCTTATGTGGGGGTAGAGGCTGAAGAAACCCCAAAAAACCCTCACTCTGAACAACCCCTGTCTCTCCCAGCCTCTGGCTTACAGGGAACAAGCCATGGCTGGGCCCCAACAACACTGAGGTTTCAGCTGTTAATAGATTACTGTCCTGCATCCATGTCCTCATGGATGAGCCAGCAGTACCTCGATTCCAGGAAAATGCAGCACCTCCCCAGCTCCCAGCAAAGGGCAGTGCTGCTGATCAAACAGCCTTGTTTGCTTAAGGCACTGTGTGTTTTGACACAGCAGTGCTTAGCACCTCAGCACAGCAAACCGAGCAGGCTGGAAGAATTTATGAGCTTACACCACTGTTGTCCTCTATAAAAATACCAAATCCACACAGGCTAGAAGAAAAAGAATATTAAGGTTGAATTTTTTCACCCTTCAGTGTAGGAAAAGCATATAAACCAATGAGTGAGGAAATGACCTAACTAGTTATTTGCTTTGAAATAAAAGCTGCCCAGCAGAGTCACTTGGCTTCCAGGCAAATAACAAGCAACCACAGAGGTTCAGGAAGCAAAGTTATCCCCTCCCTGTATTTCTGATTTTCATTTCCCTGTTAAACTCGCTGAAAGGACAGCTGAAGCTGCCAACATGCCTGAGAGCTGCCATGCTTACATGAATAAAGGCTGGGAGACTTCCCTGGTGGCAGCTCCCACCACCAGCAGCAAGCACAGTTTGGTGGACGTGGGGTTTTGCTTTGAGTGTTCGTGGCTGATGATGAGAACAACTTCATTCCTCCTGCAGATGCAGGCAGCTCGTCCAGCCCTGTGCCCAATGTTTCCTGCAGGATTTTGCAATCCAAACCGCCTCATTTATGATTCACCTTTCAAAGGCAGAAACATTGACACTTTTTGTAACTTACCAGTTGCTTGAGTCTGATACTTTCAGCTTCAGTCACAAGTCAGTGCTGTCTGCAACCTCATACTTCCATTTATTCACTCTTTTGCTGCCTTTGGACACTCTTGTGCTTTGTGGTATTTATTATTAGACCCTCAGACAGCATCTCTGAGCATGACATGAAGCCTGGAGTAGAAGAAGGTTTAACCTCTGTGGTTTAACCTTTGTGTGGGCAGGTAGTTGCCTGAACCAGCTATCAAAAAGCTAAAGGCACCTGGCTCTCACAGCCCTGCTGTTAACCCTCACCAGCCAAGGGGGCTATTCTGAAATATAATTTACACCCAGAAGTAAGAAGCTGATAGATCTGACCCTGGGAAAGAGAACATGTTCCTGGATGCTGGCACAGAAGCACTGCACAAAACTGGAAGTTGCTTTTTCAGTGACTTTTCTGCTCTGCCATCCTTACCAACACATTGGGAGGTTTCTGTTCAGCTGTGAGTCTACACCAGTGCTCAAGGGTCTGCACTGAGCTGTCAGGATTTTTAATCTGGTCCCCAGGTGGATTTTATTTGAAATCACTAGAGGCCATTCTTGCTACTCCAATCCAAGTGTGATGACTGGTACTACAGAAGTGAGAACAGCACGTTTGAATACCTCCTGTCAATGAAAGGGGTTGAGGCCTTTAGTAAAGCCAGGATTAATAAATGACAATCTGGAATTAACAGAAAGAGCCAGATACAGATATTTAACAAGTAAACTCTACTAATGGCTGTGACACAGCACACGGAGCAGCTGCAGAACACAGATAGCAGAGATGAGTAGAGGGTAAGGCAGGAACAGTCGCTCTGCACTGCTGAGAACAAGTGAGGAGAAACACACACAGGGGAAGCTGGAAAGCAGAATCAGCTTCTCTGCTACTCACAAATCTGAATGGAGAGACAGAATTCAGGTGTTATCTTCCCTACAATACTAAGAAGTTAAGCTATGGGAAATGTAAACAAATACAACCAGGTGTCATGGGAGCAAAGTGACAACACCCAGGGCAGGAGATCAAATGACCAGCACATTCAACCATGCTCCAAGTGTATTCTGCTCTCAGACACAAGATCATGGAATGGTTTGGGCTGGAAGGGATCCTTAAAGGCCATCTGGTCCAATCCCCTGCAGTAACACAGCGAGGGAGACTTCAGTCAAGCACACCAAGCACAGACCTCTGGCAGTGCCCTGGCAACTTTACACTCTCCAGAGGAAAACAGAGCTGGGGAAGGGTCTGGAGCACCAGGAGAAGCTGAGGGAGCTGGGGGGGGGGCTCAGCCTGGAGAAAAGGAGGCTCAGGTGGGACCTTCTGGCCCTGCACAACTCCCTGACAGGAGGGAGCAGCTGGGGCGCGGGGGGTGGAATCAGGCTGTGCTCCCAGGGAACAGGGCAAAAGGAAACGGCCCCAAGTTGTGCCGCGGGAGGTTTAGATTGGATATTAGAGAAAATTTCTTCCTGAAAGGGTGGTCAGGCATTGGCACAGGTTACCCAGGGTGAGGGTGGAGTCTTCATCCCTGGAGGGATTTCAAAGCCGTGTGGATGTGACACTTGGGGACAGGGGTCAGTGGTGGCCTTGCCAGTGCTGGGGGAATGGCTGGACTCAATCTTAGAAGCCTTCTCCAGCCTAAACAATTCTTTAATTTGGGTGTATATCTGTCACATCTTTCTTTGTGTTCCTTTGTGGAAAACAAAATCTCTATCAGAAATTAATAATTTTTCTCCTGCCTCCCCGGGGCAGACGCTGCAGCAGATGAGGTCACAGGGCAGGTTTTAAAGCCTGTCCCTGTTCTGACATTCACTACCCCGGTTCACCTGTGTCACTCCTTCCTGGCTGTGCACTCTGGCAGCACCTCTGCACCCTGGCAGGGTCTGGGAGCTCAGCTGGGACCCGTTGCAACACACTTTGCCTCTGGCCCTGTGGTTGTACAGCCACCACGGAGCTTTCACCCGAGGAACCTCTCTCGGGAAGATGGAACCTGCAGCTGTTGTAACAGCCCCTTATCTTCTGCTGTCGCTGGGGTAAAATGGAAACACTCCTCACAACACACCCTGCAAATCACTGCCTTAACCTCTGCCTACCCACACAGCTCCACATGAGGAGCTGAATAAGCTACAAAAAAAGCCTGAGAAAACAAGAGGTCAGGGCTGGTTTTGTCGCATTTTTGGGGAGGGTTTAGGGTTGTTTTGGTTCATTTTCTCTTTCACAAGCCACTTGCTGGTCCAGTTCACAGCCTGGCCAGGCAGAGAGCTGGATTAGTACAACCAAGGGAACAGCACACCAGGATGCTGCAGCAGAGACAGCAGCAGTCCCAAAGCTACTCTTGTGCCCAAATATTTTGTAATTGATGGCTCTAGGGTTCATGAGGTATTTAAAACTCTCTAAGAAGAACTTACTCATATTGACTCTCCTAACAACCTCCTCATCCACTACTTGTTCCGCTGTGGGCTTGTCCTTCAGCTACAGCTCTTCCTTCTGTTTGGCTGGGAAGAGGGAGAAAAGTGGAAGCTGAGCATCCTGCAAGAAGAGGTGAGTAGCTGGAAAGTAAAAGGATTCCCCACCTGACACAGGAAGGAATGTTAGTGTCACAGCTTCACCTGATTTCCTAAAAAGAAAAAAGCAGGAGTAGAGCACTCAGCAGTGAGATTTTCTACCCTTGGATATAATAGAGTGCTCTCCCAGGCATGGATAACCAGAGGAGGGGAGTATCCAGAACCACTCCGCTTAATTAAATGAACGTGAGAGATTAGAAGGTCATGGAGATCCCAGAGAACCCAGCTTGGAGCAGAAAAGAGTTTTTAAAATTACTTCAGGTAACGTGTGCACACAAAACTGGCAGCAAGGTAAGAGAGGACTTAAGAAGGGCAGCAACCTCATCCAGGTTCAGCACAGAAATTCATGCTCAAATTGTCACTAAAAAAGTTCCTCCTGCTGGAGCCCAACAGGATGACTGAGAGACCTCCTGTATTTTACAGCAGTAAAATGAGGAAAGTTAATCCCAGTAAACAAAGGACGATACCCTGAAACCCTGATGAAGCCTCACCTCAAACACACCGTGCAGCAGGACTGAGAGAGGAACAAGGATGGTCCCTGCAGCTGAGAGCCTATTTCCAGCTGTGAACCCGAACACCTGGGCTGATCTTAAAGGCAAAACAACTTCCAAAGCAGAAATGCTGTTCCTGGGGGAAGATGGGACACAATATTGGCACAAGAGTTTAAGCTGGCCATGAGTAAGTTAATGCTGGAAGTTGCAGTAATCTGATTTCAAAAGACCCAACAGCTGAGAAATGAAAAAGAAACTAAACACAAGAACCAGCCTTTAAGTTGGAGCTCAGTGCACTTAGAAGAGGACTCTGATGTGCCAGCAGGAGCTCCCCGATGCCATCAATCAGCACAGTTCAGCCCTTGCATTCAGCTGCAGCACCCTGATGCTGCTCTGGGACAGGCTCACCACACCAGTGCTGTATTCCAGAGAGCAGAGCAGGAGCAGCTCCTTCCTCAGCCACGCTCAGAGATCCTTGCTGACACTATTTGCATCCCTTACTAACAGGAACTTGCCTTTTACTGTAAGAAGGAGTAGAAAGGGGAATTCCCAGGCTCTCCAGGTTCCTTTTTACTGTTTGTACTGGGTATAGTCCTTAGTCAAAAAGATGAAAAGAGGAAAAGTGATGTAAAAATAAGCTTTCAAGCAGTATTTACCCTGCATTGGAGCCACGAGTTGTTGGTGAGAACATATCCCACCGAGTTCCTCTCCTCACGCCCTCATCCCTCAGCTGGGGCAGGGATTCACCTGGGGTTCCTCTCCACACCTGCATTTGCTGCTGGGACCCTGAGGGGGAAGGGATCTCCCTGTCCTCTCCTCTCTCCCTTAAGTTTCATTCCCACCTTTGAAGACCCTCACTTGATTAAAGCATCAGCAGAACAGGAGTTTTCCCGAGAAAATTCAACCCCCTTCTGTCTGCGAATCTAAACAAATATTCCCACCCTGACTGAACACAGCCTCGCTCGGCCGGGGAGGGAGGAAGGAAGGAACCCACAAGCTCCTATGCCAGGGCTTGAAAAGTTTCCATCAGAAGAGAGAGAGCAAAAGCACTTGCTCTGCTCACCCACACGAGAGGTTTGCGACAGAACGGAAACTTCACCTGCACAGAGTTTAACAAAAATACCCCGAGATATCTGGGGAGGGAGGGGACAGCGAGCCGTACAGGTGACGACAAGGGAGCACCAGATGGGTGATGCGGTGACAGGGCAACGATGTTTCAAGACGTTTATTTTACGGAATAAAGCTGGCACCCGAGCAGGACGCTCCATCCCCGGCAGCCCTCCCGCCGTCCCGCTCCGGGAGCGCTCCCTACCCGCGATGGTCTCCTGGTAGCCCTTGGTGAAGAACTGCATGGCAGTGGCCGCCCTCCAGGGCGTCTTGAGCAGCCCCTGCCGCTGCGGGTCCTCGCCCAGCGCACGCAGGATGGAGGTGTAGGCGGCGGCCAGGCTGGGCAGGCTCAGATCGTTGTCCTCCTCGCTGCGGGGCCGCTCTCCCCGCCA
>WEIT01030476.1:29319-64926 GCA_013389985.1 Dryoscopus gambensis | reverse complement strand
GATGGGGGTGCGGGGGGGATCCCTCGGGCTGAGAGCCGGGATGGGGGCACCGGGACATCCGAGGGGATCCCCGGGCTGAGGTGCGCGCTGGAGGTGCGGGGGGTACCCCGGTCTGGGGGCACGGGAGGGATCCAAGGGGATCCCCAGGGCTGAGACCCGGGCTGGGAGTGGAGAGAAGTCCCTGGGCTGAGACGTGGGCCAGGGGCACGGGGGGATCCTGGGATCTCTGGAGCTGAGGATACAGGGTATCCCCAGATTGACACTCGGGTTGGGGGTACGGGGGGATGCTCGGGTCTCGGGGTCCAGGGGGATCTCTGGGCTCAGGCACGGGCAGGGTCTATGGGGGTATCCCAGGAGATCTCCAGAATCCTCTAGGATGAGGTGTGTGAGCGTGGGGGATGCCCTAGGCTGGGGCTACGGGAGGATCCAGAGGGATCCCCGGGCTGAGACCCGGGCTGGGGGGAGACCAGGAGGGAATCCCGCAAACTGAGGTGTGCTAGGGGTATGGACGGATCACTGGGGCTGAGGATATGGGGCACCCCCTGGGCTGAGAGTGTGGGGGGGATCCCTGGGCTGTGTGATGGGGGTACAGGAGGACCCCCGACGCCGGGGGTACAGAGGGAATCCCTGGGCTGAGGCATGGGAGGAGGGTACAGGAAGATCCCTCAAGCTGGGGGTATTGGGGTTCTCCAGGCTGAGGGGTGGGCTGGGATTATGCAGGGAATTCCCTGGGCTGAGGCACGAGCTGGGGATTCAGCCCCAAGTTGCTGTGGGGTGCCCCCTNAGGCACGGGCAGGGTCTATGGGGGTATCCCAGGAGATCTCCAGGATCCTCTAGAATGAGGTGTGTGAGCATGGGGGGTGCCCTAGGCTGGGGCTACGGGAGGATCCAGAGGGATCCCCGGGCTGAGACCCGGGCTGGGGGGAGACCAGGAGGGAATCCCGCAAACTGAGGTGTGCTAGGGGTATGGACGGATCACTGGGGCTGAGGATTTGGGGCACCCCCTGGGCTGAGATGTGTGATGGGGGGACGCCCCAGGCCGGGGATACAGAGGGAATCCCTAGGCTGAGGCATGGGAGGAGGGTACAGGAAGATCCCTCAAGCTGGGGGTATTGGGGTTCTCCAGGCTGAGGGGTGGGCTGGGATTATGCAGGGAATTCCCTGGGCTGAGGCACGAGCTGGGGATTCAGCCCCAAGTTGCTGTGGGGTGCCCCCTTCCATCACCCCAGTGTGGGGGAGGGCTGTGGGCAGCCCAGGGTGAGCGGCGAGGGGATGGGGATGGATGGGGCAGGTCCTGCTGGGATGCAGATTCATGCCCTGCACTGCAGCTCCCAGCACCATTCTCCATTTTCTCCCCATCCCCTTAAACTCCTGGAGCTGGTCCCTTTCCCACCAGGGTGATGTTGGCACACCCCCCACCCTGTCACTCCCTGGCACTGCTGGAATGCCACCATCACCATTCCAACGTGCTGCAGGCCACTGGGCTTGGGATGCAGTCACCAGAATGATCCCAGGAGTGGACTGACTCTCGTTTGTGACCATTCCCACCAGCTCATCCCAGCTGGGCTTCCATCCCCTCAGACCCCTGATCGCTGCAGACACCTTCCTGCTGCAGGGCTGGTGTGTCCCAGTGTTTTCATATTCCCACCCACAATTCTGGAAATGTGCTAACTCTGATGATCAAGACCAAGTATTTTGGGAATCCGTGGGGATCTCGTTACCACGACCCAAAAGGTGGCTTGAGCATCCTGCATCCTCCTGGGCACTTCTAGGGCAAACCCAGCGGAGAGAGCACAGCGTGGGTTCAAGTGGTGGTGAACAAATAAATGCTGGGGCAGATTTTTGGAACAGAGGTCCCCTCCAGCTGGAGCTATTCTGGGATTTTATGAGCTGGAAACTGAGTCTACAGGCTCAGCTGAGCATAGGGTGAATGCTCCATCACCCAAGCATGAGCAGGGGGACTCATATTTTCTGGATTGCAATCGAATAAATGGCCAAGATCTAAAGGAGCCACAAACCCTTCTTTTCACACCATCGGCCCTTAAGGCAGCAGGGACAAATTGTCCCCCTCTTGTGCCTAGGAAATGGTAAATTACTGGGGAGATAAGGAGGGGAAGGAGCTGTCAGAGGGAGGGGTGTGGAGTGTGACTCACTGGCTTTCCTCCGTCTCCTCCTGACACAAGAGCTGCATTTAACTAAGACAAGCAAGAGGGGGAAAAAAAAAGGAAAAAGAAAAAAAGAAGAAAAAATACCCCAGCAGCTGTGACACGCTCCACATTTCCACATTTATCATTTGGTTTCTGATCACAGGTTTTACCAGAAGAGTCAGGATGACTCAGGTGAAATCCAGGGGCCTGCAGCCAGCCAGGCTTTACTCCATTTTATTGCCCCAGGCTCTGATCAGGAACAGGAACTGCTGTACCAGAGGATTTGGAGCCCTGGACTGCATCCCTGCTGCTCCCCAGACACCCAGCTCATTTCCCAGTCCTCTGAGGATGTCCAAACCCTCTGTTTGAACCAGACAAGTTCCCACACTAAAAACATCCCTGGGCCTCGGCAGAAGGGTTGTGCTTCCCTTTGGATCCCGGCTGAGCAGACCCGGTTCAGAGGGCTGGGTAACGTTCCTGAGGAGCTTCAAACCACTGAGACCTAATCATCCAGACAGAAAAGGGGTTAGCAAAGCGCATCTAAGCATCTTGGCACTCCCTAGTCTTTGCTTTCTTAGTTTTCTTGGAAAAGAAGATAAGCTCCCTTCGGAGTCAACCCCTACTTTGTAACAGCCTGAGCTCAGCTGCTGTGGGAGCTGGTTGTAATTTTTCTCCTATTTATGGAGTGAGAAGGGCAGTTTCCAGCTAATTTGCCAGTGTGATCACTGCCTGGCTGGGAAGAAAACCACTTTTTCTGGGGGTATTTGAGCAGAGCTTGCACACACAGGAGCTGATGCCAGCAGTTCTGTTGCCAACACGGGATTTGTAGGTTCAGGTAACTGGGATTTGTGCCAGGATCTAGAAGGACACAGCCAAATTTCCAGCCACAGTGGTGTCCTCTCCCTCTGAAACACAACCCTACATCATCTGGGTAAGAAGAAGCACTAAGGCTTGGCCTTTTGGCTTTTTGGAGTAACTTAGGATGAGATTTTATTGATAGTTGCCTGTTATTTACACCCCATGTTCTCATTAAGCCTTCTCAAATTAATTTTTCTTTGCTATTTCTGAATATATACCCAAAAAAAGTGAAATGCAGGCTATCAACCAGAAGAATCAATGAATATTTAAGGTTGGAAATGACCTCTAAGATTATCAAGTCCAACCATTCCCCCAGCACTGCTGGGGCCAACACTGTCCCCAAGTGCCACATCCACGTGATTTTTGAACTCTTCCAGGGGGGGATGGTGATTCCACCACTTCCATTGGAAGCCTGCTCCAATGCCTGACCACCCTTCCAGTGAAGAAATTTTCCCTGATACCCGCTCTAAACCTTCCATGGTGCAACTTGAGGCTGTTTCCCCTTGTCCTGTCCCTGTTCCCTGGGAGCAGATCCCGACCCCCCCGGCTGCCCCCTCCTGTCAGGGACTTGTGCAGAGCCACAAGGGCCCCCCTGAGCCTCCTTTGCTCCAGGCTGAGCCCCTTTCCCAGCTTCCTCAGCAGGACTTGCCCTCCAGACCCTTCCCTGGAGGTAATGTGCCCTGGTTTTCTCCCCTCAGCTTGCTCAGAGCTTCAAGGTTATTTTTGCTGTTTAAAGAGAAAAAATTCTTAAAAAGCAACAAAACAGGAAGTGCAAAAAATCCTGAGGCTGTAACTTGAATTATTTTGGAATGCAGAATAAGGTCTAGAGGAGTGAAAGCCCTGTGCACCCACTGAAGGGTACTGGGGGTCCCTGAGGGAGCCCGGGGAGGCTGCTGGGGGCCAAGGTCCATGGGAAAGCCCTTCAGAGGCCTCTCTTGTCTTTGAAAGTGGGGGAAATATCAAACAGAGATGGGATGGAGCCGGTCTGTGTTCAGTCTGTCGAGCTTCCTCAT
The DNA here is from genome assembly GCA_013389985.1 of Dryoscopus gambensis. Taxonomy (NCBI): domain Eukaryota; kingdom Metazoa; phylum Chordata; class Aves; order Passeriformes; family Malaconotidae; genus Dryoscopus; species Dryoscopus gambensis. Next base: position 60,908 of record WEIT01030476.1, on the reverse strand, counting down.
GGCTTTGGTGGCACTGAATGGTCATGCCTTAGGTTTTAACTTTTATATTTTTTCAAACCCTGTATTGCCCAGTGTGTAACTCTGGAGTCTCTTGTAGCTCGTGAGCTGCTCTCTTCGGCCAGACAGACACAACAAAGCTGCTCTGAGCTCGCTGTCCAAGGACACCCAGACTGTCCCAGGCCCAAAGCTGTGAGCTAGGGCCTGTAGAGAGGTGGGGAAATTGAAGAAAGCTAAAGTTTTAATTGGTGAATTTATGCTGATATGCAAATGGACCAAACCTATAACTGTGTGAAGAACTCGTGACCTGCCCTCCATCCTGGGGTCCATTTTGGGGGTAGCCTCAGGCTCCCCACGGTGTACCTTTGAAGGCCTTTCAGATAAATCCCTGCCTTTATTCCCTTACTCTTGTCTAGTCTCTGTTCCTGGGTGGCTGGAGAAGGCATCAATGGGACCCAGCTGGGAAGGGCTGGAGCATCATTCCCTGTGTGCCAAAGGTGCTTCTCAGGGTTGGAAGAGTGGAGTCCTCAAAAGAAACCTCTCCACGCCAAGGCTAAGGGTGAAATACCCTGGTCAAGTCTCACTGGGGCAGATGAGGCCAGCTAAAAGGTGTTTCAAAGGGAATTTCTGCACCAACAGCTGCCAAAAACCTGTCAAAATAAACAGAAATCCTGCACAGGAGACACCTGTGTTTCCTCTGTTGGCTACAAAACGGGATTATTTAGGACTGGGCTTGGAGCTTAAAGTTAGAGATGATGAATTCCACTCTCTCAAAGCACCTGTGCCGACCCAGCGCATCATTAACAGCTCAAGCAGCAAGAGAGCAAAGCAGATCAATCCTGCTGTTAGCAGCAGGCCAGGACGTGGCCCCAGCATCATCCGGGAATAATAGCTGAGCCCACAGAGACGATGGATGGCGACATCCCAGCCTACGGACATCCCTCCCATGCCCTGGAAACACAGCCAGAGATTTATCAGCCCCTGGAATCACAGTGCGTCAGTTGAAAGAGTGAATCACGAGCAGTTTAATTCTATTACCCAGAATAACGAGCAAAATTGATTACAGGCTCCTAAAACACTAATCTCTTACAGGAGGATTTGTTGCTCCATGAGAACAGAGGATCCCCAGGGTGTGAGGGGTTTTCTGCAGATGGGATCTGCACTTTAACTTCCTCGGGGGGGTCTCACATTTTAGGAGTGAGACTGGAGGTGGAGGCAGCAGTCTTGCCCTGCCCCAGCTTTCCTTTCCTGCCCTCGCAGAGCAAGGACACAGGATCTCATGCCAAGGAGCCTTTCCTCCCCAACATTTGGAAAACTTCAGAGGGGCTGGCCCAGGTTGGCTGTAGCAGGTGATTTCACGTTTATGAGTGTGAAACCAGACATATAACCAGTCTCCAGGCTCACATGGACCTGTTCCCAGCAGAAGCTACCTGACATCAGCCAGGACGATCTTTAGGTCCCTCCACTCCATTCCATTTAATCCCATTCCATAACCAAGGGTGGCTTTGGACTCTCACCCCAGGTAGCTGGGACCAGCAGCCGTGTCCCTGCATCGCTCCCCTCAATTGCTCCTCACTGTTATTACCCTGGGATGTCGATAATGTGATTTGGAGACCAGACTGTTCCCTGGCAACACATGGCTTGAAACTATTCCTGCAAATTTTCCCTGCCATTTGTGTCCAATTGAGTCAGGATCAAGTGGCTGTTTTCACAGCCTGGGTCGGTATTTGTGTTTTGCCTGCCTTTAAGTAAATTATTTACTGTTAAATTTGTTCAACAGCATTCAGCTGAGCATGTTTAGTGCATCAACCAGGCAGAGGCAGAAGCCAGATCTGCTGTTCTCTGTTAAAGAGCTCCATGAGACACCCAACTTCCTCACAGGCAGCTCTCACAACTCATGTCCTCCCTGGATTATCCCGCCAGGACCACCAGGTCACTCCATGACCAGCACAGTTACATTATTTGGAAGGAAGCTGAGGTGCATCTCACAGCAGAAGACCTTTAAGAGGGGAAAATCTGTCCAAATACAGGCTCTCCCTTGCCCAGATCCACCCTGGGAACCCAAGAGTGATGGATCCATCCTGACTCTCTATTCCACAGGACCACTTGGCTTGGAAAAGGCCTCTAAGATCACCAAGTCCAAACATCAAACCCGATCGCTGGGATTTGTAGCACAGCCAAAGGAAAAACAGTAGGCAGGTTCCTTGGCACAGTTTCCAAGTTCCTGGTTTTCCAGCAGAAAGGTGGCAAATTCAGGACAAACAAGCGTTTCTGCAGACTTCAATGAAATTCTATTAAATTATTCAGCAACGTTCTTTAAAAATGAGATTGAAAACAAACAAAAACAAACAAACAAAAAATCAAAACCAGATAGTAGAGATTTAACTGTTTTCACTTGAAAATCCATTTCACATTTTCCATTTCTTGGTCTGGCATTTCATTTCCACTTGAGTTAGGATTTATACTTATCCCTGTCCTGCCGGTGCTGTTGCTGGATGAGCGCGCCCCGTTCCCGGCCGGCTCAGCACAGCTCCCTGGAAGGCTCCAGGTGGTGGAGGATGTATTTGTGGCTCTGCCTGGAGCTGTGTAATAGACCAAAACCCATCTTTGATGATAGAAATATAACAGCAGCCTCATGGGAGATGATCCTCCCAGCACTAAAGCAGACAGAATATTCACGGCCATGGTCTCAAGAGCCCGTTTGGTGTTTATTTTATGGCCATGGACAGCAATCACCAGGGAACAAGTCCTGGGAGGGGCAGCTGAGGGAGGCTCAGCTGAAGTGGGGCTCAGGCTGGAGAAAAGGAGGCTCAGGAGGGACCTTCTGCCTCTGTACAACTCCCTGACAGGAGGGGGAAGCCGGGTGGGGATCGGGCTCTGCTCCCAGGGAACAAGGGACAGGATGAGAGGAGCAGCCTTAAGTTGTACCATGGGAGATTCAGATTGGATATTAGGAAAAAATTCTTCACTGGAAGGGTGGTCAGGCATTGGAACAGGCTGCTCAGGACAGTGATGGAGCCCCATCCCTGGAGGGATTTTAAAACTGTGTGGAAGTGGCACCTGGGGACAGGGGTCAGTGGTGGCCTTGGCAGTGCTGGGGGAATGGTTGGACTCGATGGCCTTGGAGGTCTTTTCCAACCTTAAAAATTCCATGAATCTACCCCCAGTCACGCAGCTCTGATGCAAATTTTCAAATCTGGTGTGGGAAACAGCTCTGCCAGCTCTAACCTGTCGTGAGATCCAGACTGTCACCCCAAGGCTGTGGACATCGGGTCTGATGAAACCCACAGGAGTTACACTGCAAAAACTGCTATGCATGGAGAAAAACCACATGGAAATCAGGGACCTGCAGGATAGTGCCTAATATCCCCACTGCTTTCCATGAAATCACCCCCTAATTCCAGGAGCCTCCTTTTAAGCCGACCTTTGGCATGTTTGTTTAGAAGAGCCACACAACTGCAAATATCCAGCTCCCAGAAAACTCCCCTGGAAGTTTACTTTGGCTGTTTCCTCCCTCCACGGGGAGCCAAAAGGACTTTGGATGCTCTGTAGGACCAGTTGCTTGCAGCAGTGGATGCCTCCCCAGCTCCAGTGGAAGGTTTCCCTGCCCGCTTCCAGCATCAGGCCTGCAGAAAGAGCTCTGGCCAGGCAGTTTAAGCATGGATTTTGGATGTGGATGACAAGAAGTACCTGGAACACCTCCCAGCACCACACTTGAGATGCTCAAGTCACCCTCAGAACAACCCAGTCTAGGAGAAAGAAAACATTTCAATTCACCAAGTCCAGTAATTTTTCATCAGGATGTTTTCCCTACCACTGCAATCCCATTTTTCCCCAATACACCCAAACAGGCTTTACTGCCTAAAAATAAATCCCAGTCTCTGATACTATAATTTCTTCCCAAAGAATGCAGAAAAATCATTATAATGTGCTGCTTGACTCCTGAGCTTCTTGCATTATGTCAGTGCAAAAATTATTTATGTTAAATATTACTTGTTGTCCACTATCAGCTTAAACAAATAAAACATGAAATAACAGATAAGAACTGTGGATGACAGAAGTCTTGAAGTTGTCAGGTCTTCAGGGTTTTCTCTGTATTTCCCATCCCTGGTTGACATCATGACCCTTTTTTTTTTTGTTTTCTCCAGAATGACCCACAGCCACTGCTAAAATAGTCTAATAAAACTCTTCTTATGCTAAAATTTAATGGTTTTTACCAAAATCCCACTCAAATCTTCAATCTACAGGTTTCAGTGTTTAAAGTGTGTTTTTAACGGAAAGTCAATTGCCTTTTACAGAACCAAAGAATTGTTAAGGTTGTAAAGGATCTTTAAGATCATCAAGTCCAACTGATGTATTTTCAGTAATAATCCCAGGATGGTTTGGGTGGGAAGGAACCTTAAAGCCCACCCAGTGCCACCCCCTGCCATGAGCAGGGACACCTTCCACTATCCCAGGTTGCTCCAAGCCCCATCCAACCTGGCCTTGGGCACTGCCAGGGATCCAGGGGCAGCCACAGCTGCTCTGGGCACCCTGTGCCAGTATGAAGAGGAATGAAAAAAGAAAACACTGAAAGGATGTGCAAACACAAGGGAAAAAAAGAATTTCAGAACTCCTCAGTCTCAGCTGTTATGCTAAAAATTTACATTATTTTAACTGATCTTAGAAAACGTTTCGAAATTCGAGCTTGCTTCAAATACCTTTATTAGGCTTAGTGCCCTGTCTCCAGAGCAGGGTAAAACCAACTGACTGCCTTAGGGCTGGCAGGCAGAAATCTGTTTACTTTAATTACAACTGCAAAGGAGACTCCACCACTTAAACAAAGAAACAACCACATTTTATTTAAAGAAACAAACATTACAGAAATAAACACTAGAAACGTTACAAGTTCTGAGCACTTTCTGGACCCTGCTGAGGCACAGATTGGGAAAGCACCTTTGCACAGTCTGGAATGGCTTGGCTTTGCACACCTGGCCTTCCTAACTCAGCTTCTGCTCTGGTTTTCCATCCCTGCCCATATCAGGCTCTGCCACTGCCACAGATGTTGCAAATGCACCTTAACACGCTGCTGGTGTTCACCTTTCTTCCCCTCACACCCATTTCCTTGAGTGTCTTACTCTCACAGGCAGTAGAAATGGTAGTGAAGCCATTATTTTGCCTCTCTAAAACCACAGGGCAGATTTTGAATGCAGTTCACCCTGCCCAGAAGGATTAATCTGCATTTAGCACCCAGTATCAGCAGTACCAAGGCCCACAGGGTGTGCCACAGCTACACAGCCCTGCTCAGGGCTGTGCTGCCAGGGAACAGGCCCAGGAGCAGTAACTTGTAAGAGATTGTGAGAGGGGATTCAACATTTCTCTCAAAAACTGATAATAAAACACTTCCTAACAGACTATTTGGAGCCAGGCACTCTTTTTGCCAGTGCTCTTCGAGCATGGCAGCCAATTCCTCAACACAGAGGAATTTCCTCCACGAATGCTTTCAGAACACAGACACTGCGAAGGCACCGCTTCATTTAGCTCTGCTTGAAGGCAAAAGCTGACAGTCTGCTGTTTGTGGATTGATCTAAAGGCTTGGATTTTTTGGATACATTTGTGTCCTCGGATTTCTCCTCCTGGTTCTTTTTCACTTCATCTTCCTCAGCTGCAGGACGCTTCCGCTTCTTGTCTTCTGCTGAGTCATTGACTCTTCCTCCTCTTGCTTTCTCAGTCCACACCTTGGAAGGAGAACAGAAAACTACAAATTAGGCCACAAAAGTCACCACTTTGTTTCATACAACTTATTACTCTGATTTTAAGGTACTGAAATAATTCCTGTGAGGAACTAGTAAGGATTAAGTAAGGAACTATTTCCTCACTTTCCTTCCTTCTAACAACTTTCTCCTTCAAAACTGGACTTCTTTTGAAACTGTATATGAAACTGAAGATCTTAATTGTCTTTATGGAGAAAAGAGAAACCCAAAAGGCCCAACAAGTTAAATTGGAACAAATTTAAGCCCCAGCGAATTAAGCCTGGCTGTGTGACTTTAAAATCACTCCTTTCTCTTTTGTTATTTGTTCATTGATTACATTCCTCTCAAAAGCCTCACTTTGGAAAAGGTGCTTTCTGATATTGCTTATAATTCAGTTTATATTTTAATAAATTATATGTCATAGGTCATGGCACAATTCAAAATTGAAATCCATAAAGATGGACGAGAGTGGAATTTAAAGAAAAAATTCCTAACTGAAAATAACCCAGGGATTCACTGGAGGGAAAAAATTCTCAAAACACCAGAATTAGAGAGTCTTTTCTTACCATCCTTTCCTCTGATGTCAGCATTCTAAATCGACTCGTGCCTTCTTTTATTACTTCTGCTTCGTTCAGATCAGGATTATCTGTCAAAATGTTTGCTCTGTTCTCCTCTAGCCACATCTGGAAACCTGTCTTTGGTCTAAAGCAAGCACACAAAAATTGTCTGGTTAAGAAGATTATAGGAAAACCACCTCCTCCCAAAGCAACATTTCTGAACAGCACCTAACTGGGCTTTTTTGTTCTCAGAAGACAAGACCTCTCAAGCCAGCAGGCTCCTCTCTCCCACTGCAGGATGCTCAGAGAACATGCTGGCAAGGCAAGACTAAGTCAAGCATTTTTATTAGAACTGTGATATCTATATGGAGATTAACATTCCAGTTTTAGAATGACAGAGCATAATGGTTGTCTTCCTTCCCGACAGGGTCCCATCAACCTGAAAATAGAGCACATTCATTAGCACGTCTCAGCTCATCCTTCTCACAGCTCTGCTTGCCTCTTGTTGTAGAACATCATCTGTAAAGGTTAATGAAAAGAATGCCAGGCCAAATGAGTAATAATTACCTTCATCTTCCTCGGCTAAATGAAGCCTAAATGAGACATGATTGGAATAATGCAGGTTTCATGAGGACTGGGATTGTTAGGAAATACATCTGCTTCCCAGGAACAAGACAGATTAGAGCCTTAGCTAGGAAGAGATGTGCTCCTCAGGTGATTCCAGTTTTTGTTGACCTTCTCTTTTAAAAAACCCACCAAAATAAAGCTTTTACTCTTTCATAAGACCCTTAGCTTTGAGACTTTGAGATTTTCTAGTTTCAGTATTTCCTGTACTTGGAACTGACACAGCAGCATGGTTTCATTTATCAAAGGTATCAAGTAGTATCAAGGCAAAAACCATTGCTTAGAGCCCCAAAATTACATTTTGAATTGCTCATTTATTACTCACTCCCACATTTCTGAAGTGGGTTCAGAAACGTGACAACTTGTGAGCTAAACTTTAATCTCCATGTTATATTTCTTTGGCCAGTCCAACACCTTCAGAAATAAAACAGATTTTGGACTTGCATTTCTATCAAAACTGGAATATGGCACTGAGATGCAAGTGTCTCTCACCTTCTGTTTTCAGTGTTTTCCTGTGCAGTGACTTTGGCTTCTTGGGACTCATTTCCTGCTTTTTCTTCTTTTTCTTCCACTGTTTTTTCACCAGGATCCGTTGTAGGTGTGCGAGGCTGGAAGAAGGAGGCTGCTGAAACCTACAGAAATGGAGAATAAGAAAGAAAAAGGTAAAAACACCTCCCTCTCAGACAACAGGTACCATGTAGCCCAACAAACCCCAAGCCTTCCCTAAAGACATAATAATCACTTGCATTAATAGAGCATCTAATCCATCCATTGTCAGCACAGCAGTGTTTACACTGTTTAAAATAAAAGCACAAGGCTCAGTACAGAAAGTAATTTCTACAATTGATTTTTTTTTCCTGCTGTTTCATGTGCTTTCACAGTTTTTGCACTGCACTTAAATGAATTCTGCTGTCTAAGCTGCTTTACTCACAGGGTTTCATACTTGATAGAAGCTGGTAAAATTCAATTTTTTTGTTCTTTCCTCACTGAAATGATGCAAGAAAGACTACAAACATTACCTGCTTGGTCTTGGGTTTGGGAGTCAGAGGCTTTATAACCAGAGGGTTCTGCTTGTTTCCAGCTCGGCTGCCAGACAAAGATGTTTTCTTTGAGTATTTGGTCATATTGTCTAAAACATTTGCTGAGGGGACCACTGGGTCCTTTTTGCCGGATGACACCTAGCAAAACAAAACAAATAGGTGTTTTATTTATTTTCTGTCATGTTCCCCTCCAAGGTATCTGTTATATTGGAAACTTCAGACAGAATCTGTTGTGATTTTCAGAGCATCGCAATCGACCCAGCTGCAAAATTCTTACCTTAAATGGATTCACTCGTCCTCGGCTGCTGGATGCAACCAGAGCTACTTCAGAGGAGAGAAAAAAGAAGGTAAAAATGTGTGCACTCACACATATATCAAAATCTTTGAAGCAATGTGCACATTTTAGATGAGTAGAAAGACACTTTAATAACCCTGTGAAGGTTATGCTGTACGTGCTCAGCTATTCTTAGTTATCAGAAATGCCACACAGGACCAACAGCTTAAAATACAAACCCAGAGGAAGACCCAGTACTTCCTCCACTCCCAAATCCGTTTCCACTCCTATTATTCTTGCTCAAGGGCTGGCAGGTTGCTGGAGGTCACATTCTGCCCCTGCCTGCCCACACTCACAGTTCTACATCAGGATTACTCACTCTGCCTTGCAACTAATAAATATGCCTGAGATTAGTGAAACAAATCCATTGACCACCGTTCTCATTTTTCCCTTGGCCCAAAGAATGCCTTCATGGCATAGCCAGGCAGGCACTGATCCAGCATTTGGCACAGCTAAGGCAATCAGAGCAGTGTTATGGAACATCATTAGGTAATGAAGACAGGAATAGGGAACCTCCTAAAAACGTGAGAACAGCAATCAGTGTGACCAGGCCAGGCTGGATGGGGCTTGGAGCAACCTGGTTGAGTGGAAGATGTCCCTGCCCATGGCCAGGGGTTGGAATGAGAGGAGCTTTAAGGTCTCTTCCAATCCAAGCCATCCCATGATTCTGTGAATTTACCACTTGACAACACTGTTATGCACTAAGTTTAAGTAGTAATGGGAGAACAGAGGATAAAAAACAGGAGCAGATATTGTGAAGAATGACAAAAGTGTCATCGTTTTATCCTGGAATAAACAATTTACTCACCAGACTTTGGAGCAGTCACCTCTGCTGAAGTGACACCTTTGGAGAAAGGATTTGGCTCTTCTGAAAAAAGAAAGGAGTATATATTTAAGCATAATAAAATATTATAGCATAAATTCTTTAAAAAAACCCAAACCAAACAGACAAGGGAGGGGCTTGGAGCAACCTGGTCTAGTGGAAGGTGTCCCTGCCCACGGCAGTGGGACTGGAACTGGATGATCTTTAAGGTCCCTTCCAACCCAAACCATTCTGTGATTCCATGATTACAGTAAAATAATCTATATTTTAAAGCACGACTTTTCATTTTGAGACAGCATAAACACTTTTACAAAACCATCTGTCACCTCTACCTAAATTTAGAGCTGTAAATTTATTTCTTAAACCTTAAAGTTTATTCCTTAAAGTGTGCCCAGCAAACTACACATCTATCAATCCAACTCCTGCTAGATTGGAGCTGAAACCAAAGTAACTGATTAGAAGGTGAGCCAGTCCTTTAGGAATAAAATCAGGCAACAGGAAAAAGTCCCCCAGGGCCCCTCTAATGGCTACTGAATACAATGCCCACACAGCTGTGACACAGCAGATGACACACAGCAAACTTGTTTCTCTGCAGCAACTGCAGGCACAGGCTGGAATATGGAGCCACTTAATTCCTTGTGAAGCCTGCAAAAGTTATCTGGATAATTGAATATTAATCTGAATATTCTATTCACAGAATACATTTTTCTTACTCTCTTTAAGCACTTCTGGGGTTTCTTCTGCCTCCTCATAGGCATCAGTTTCTTCAGCATCTTCCACTTCTTGGTGCTGCTGGACATCCCTGCCTGGCAGCCGACCCCGCTCCGTGGCACAGCTGCTGTAGCTAAAAGGAAGGAATTCAGCAGAAAGGAAGTGGTCACCAAATTTAGAAGGAAAACTGAAACAGACAGCAAGCTTACTTGCCTAACTTGGGCAATAAGAACAGTAACGTTTGGCATTTATGTGCATTATCCCTTGATTAAACTGTGATGATTAACCACTCATAACTTCATTATTCATTAACCACTCCATAACTTCATTGCCAGAACACCTTACAACAAATATAAATGCAAATATTAAAGATCTTCTGTAATCTCCATGTAAACACATATACCTCCACTATCATCAAATTACTTTTCTGCATCCATGAATATACACACAGGTGGTAACATGGATATATATTTTCATATGGAAGATATCAAGTTTAAACATTTAATCTGATTATTCTCTAAATTCCCAGTATAGTAGGATGTCCAATTCTTGAATTTTCCTCCTAAAATTTACCAATTACCAAAATCTGTATAATATGCATAAACAAAAGGCTCATTTCTGTCAACCAAAACAGTCACTATTAGATTACTCTGGCACTAAGAACAACACAGTGTTTGTGATGGATTTTAACCCTCAGAGTGGTTGAAGTCGCAGACATGGGATTACAGCTTTCATACACGATCCAGAAGAACAAGCCAGAACATTCAGAAATGAGTTTTGACTGTGCAATTTCACACAGAAAAATAAAGGGAAAAGACTACAGATAAGTTCAGGGACTTATCGCTTCCTCTTGCTTAAATAAGTCCCAAACTTCATACATAAAATTGATATAGGAAGACATTGTTTCCAACAATATGACATAAATGAATATAAATTTATATTATTATTATAAATTTAAATACGTTAAAAAACAACCCCACAACAATTTTTTAAAAACCCAGCAAAACACACACACACACGTCCTTTGCCTCACCATGTTTTACAAAGCAGATGCAGGTAGGAGAGGAAAGATGGATAGCAGATACAGAGAGAAAAAGAATGCAGAGCCAAACTTAGAATGTTCCATAGCTTTGAAGAGCTGGGATTAGTTAGGAGGAAATAAGACTAAATAAAATAAACTGAGACAGGTTATTGAAAAAAGGGGATGGGTGAAGAAAAATAGGATTTTAAGACAGACAGGTGTAGAATGAATCAAGACTGAGAGACTGAGACAAAGAGGAAAAAAAATAGGTGGGAGTCAAATAACCAAAGGTAGTGAAAGGTGGGAACTAAAAATTCCAGTCAAGAGCAACTTGGTATTGAGCCTGCTTTGGCTCTGAGGCTGTTGGACACAGGCACACAGAAAGCAAGGAGGGGAGATATTTCCCTCTGTGTTGGTATCCTGGGACCAATGAGTCCTCACAAGACAGGAACAAGGATGTACCATTTTACAAGTATCACTTACAAGCAGAGCAACACCAACTGTCACTTCACCACAAGCACCCTGCAAACTGTGGGCCAGAGAAGTGCACAAAACGTTAACAGAGCAGTAAAAACCATCCCGGTCTTTTAGCCACGGAAATTCGCGTTACCCAGCGTCCGAGCGCTTTCGGAAATCCTCTTCCTCCTCCTCTTCTTCCTGTGCTGCTGCCAGCTCAGAGGCTTTTTCCACAGCCATCTCGCTGAGGCGCTGGGCTAAGTTAAGCCGGCGGGAGCGGGAGGCGTATTTGATGGCCAAATTCACCACGTTGTGTGTCATGAGGTCAGCGAGCTCCACACAGCGGAACTCACGCTCCAGCTTACAGGAAAGCTGCAAGAGAAGGAGCCTGGGGAGTCACACACCTCAATTCCACAGCTCCCTCAAGACTCCACTGTTGCGGTGCATTATGTTATTTTTCCCTTGGTTTTATGGTTGTTATAAGATGGTTTAACCCCCTCCCCCTCTCTCCCCCTCGGGTGGTAGGTCCCAAGTCCCTAGTCCTTCCCCTGATTCCCTTTTAAGGTTATTCCCCCTCCCTTACCTCCCTATCCATCACCTGGGGTCCCTCCCCTTGTTCCAGCACCTTCCCTATCCATCACCCAAACCCCTCCTGTAGCCCATGTCCGTCTCCCTTCAACCCTTCCCCTATCTCCAGNTTTGTGGTTCAGTCTGACCAAACCCTGAGGAATAAAGAACTCTTTGGACTAATTGGTCTGGCTGGCCCCTCCCTCGCCTCTTTACTTTGGAGCTTCGTCCTGAGCACCCCTATCCTATCGCGTCCCACGCGCGGAGCTAGCCGGGGACGAGAGCAAGGATTGGCGCGTGGCCGCGACACTCCACGAGTAGAATATCAAGGTCTTGGTGGAGCGAATGAATAAAGACAAGGCACCAACAGTCACGAGCTACAGAGCGAAGGAAAAGCTTTTTTATTTCCTTCTTCCCCCCACCCTTCACACTGATGAGCAAGATTAACTGCAGCCCACTTTTTATCAGAGTGTGAACTGGCTGGGTTGCCAGACTCCTAACAAGACAAATCACATCAGCATTTACATCAAATGCCATCTACAGAAAAATCCCAGAATCATAAAATGGTTTGGGTTGAAAAGGACCTTAAAGCTCATCTCATTCCAACCCCCTGCCATGGGCAGGGACACCTTCCACGCCAGGTTGCTCCAAGCCCCGTCCAACCTGGCCCTCAGCACCTCCAGTCTCAGGGATAAAGTCACAGGGATTCTTTCGTACTTACTGCAAACAGCTTCATTAGAAGTTCCTGCTGTTCTTTCACTGCCTGATTTTTAGCATTTTCATCAAATTCATAGCCATTTTTTGATAAGTAATCCACGTGGTTGTGAAATACAACAGAACGCCAGTACTGTTCCTGAAAAAAAGGGAGAAGGATGTGTGTTGGAATTGAGAGGGGAAAAACCAGTCCATAACACAACACCTAACAATTTACAGTGTATTTTATCAACTTGTTCTTAAATGTTCCTTTCCTCTGATAATGAGTGTGAGGGGTAGACAATTCTTCCTAAAGTCAGTGCCTACCACAGNCAGAACGCCAGTACTGTTCCTGAAAAAAAGGGAGAAGGATGTGTGTTGGAATTGAGAGGGGAAAAACCAGTCCATAACACAACGCCTAACAATTTACAGTGTATTTTATCAACTGGTCCCTTCTTAAATGTTTCTTTCCTCTGATAATGAGTGTGAGGGGTAGACAATTCTTCCTAAAGTCAACGCCTACCACGGAAAAGATGGATAACAACCACACTTATACAAACTGATCGAAACAGTTGCCATATATGTTGAATTCCATTTATATTACAGGCTTGCAGCAGGATGAGACCTACATGTTCACTATTATACTGTCAGGATAGAGAATTCTAGAACAAGGTGATTATTTTATCTGCTGTCCCACAGCAAACTGGAAGCATTCCAGAATAACTCCGTAAACTTAGGAGTTTACCAGTGAGACACAGAAAATATAATGCAAGGATGGCTATCAGACCAGGCTAGCCCTGTTCAAAATAATTATAAACTTATTCAAAACCAGTATGTTTTCATCAGATGTATTAGAATAACTTTTCTTTACCTACACATATTCCCTCAAGCCAAATTAACAGTTCCTGGCATTCTCATCCCATTATTTTGGGTGGAGGGAGGAATGGAAAACATACTCTATCAGATAAAGAACAGAAGACTTAACCAAATGAAGGAGAATTCATTAAAAATGACAGTGTGTTTACTATTGAAAATTTTCATCTAGACTTCTATCAAAGAGAATAAATTTCAAATAGCATTAAACTGTTCAAAGGCTGAGGTTAGAATTTTATGTTCATTTCTCCTTTGTGTATTACAGCTGAGCATCACAAGTCTGAAATACTGAAACCAATAAAAATTGAAGAATAAATAGTTGTTTTTCTAGAAGTTGTCCACAGGCACGTCTTGCTTCAACCAGCCTCTAAATAAGCCAAGCCAGCAGACCTGTATTTTCAGTGAATATGAATTTGAATACTTCGTACATCTTCCAAAAAATTTTTTATGCCTAAAATAGTAAAACCCAGACATTTTCAAGGGTGTCTTGACTGGGATTCCAAAATCACAACCCTCTAAAAAAAATGAGAGTGAGAAAGACTTCACTGGTCAGAAACAGATCACATGCAAATACGACTTTGCATCAGCTCTGCCAGTTTTATTTTGTGTTCTTCTAGAAATAGTTGTGAACCAAAGCAGGAAAGCTACACAAAGCACTGAACCCAAACAACCCCCTTGGCCACGTGTTTTACTCAGGGTTTGCACTATCCTCGTTCACAGCAGAGGTGATTAATAGGAATCTTGCATAATCCCCACTACAGGGACACCTGAGACTCCCAGCTGTGGACTCCACACCATTCCATACCTCCATCTGTCCCTTCTCTGTTGCAACTTGACAGTAAGGAAGTTTAAAGGACAGAATTGCTACGGCAGGCCGCGGCAGGGTGGGAGGGAACCGCGCTCCTTTACAAGGAATACACCTGTGCACAGGAAACAAAACACACCTCCAGTCACCACATGTTCCACATCTAAACCAGCTCTCCTAAGCAGCAAGACACTTTAAGAGGATTTGTCCTTTGGAAAGTAGTAATTAAATGACTGGCTTAAATACAGCAATGTGTAAGATTGCATGATAAAGGGTTATTTTTACACGGCAAGCAAGAAAAGATTTCAAAACCAAGAAGGCACATGCTGCTCTTGTTCATACTTTAAACTCCAAATGTGGCACGTAACACACTCTGATCTTGATCTCACATAATGTTTGATTTAACAGCTGTTACAAAGAGTAAATGCAATATGTTAAAATCAGAAACCACTGAACAACTGAAGGAGCAGACTTATTGTTTCATTATATTTAAAGGAGTAGTTTCTGGTAACAATCACTTAAGCAAACCATTGACTGGGGAAGAGCTATACTTCCTGCAGCACCAGTGCAGCATTGACAAAAACATCTGGGTTTCTAAGCTGCTGTTTCAGAGACTTGGGGAAAAAAAATAGAACAGGAAGCATTAGTGTTCTGGCTATCTCTTAATTAAGGCATGTGGTGTTGCTACAACAACCCTCCCCGCTCCTTATCTTCATTATGCTGCTGGTTTGAGGAAAATGTTCTTTGCAATTCAGAGAGCAGCACTCTCTTTCTTGGAGTAGAAGGAAAAACTCAGGATGAGAGACCCACAGTTGACCATCTTATCAATGTGATGTGTCCTGCACATTTTTGGTGAATTTTCTGGAGGCCAACATAATGACTTGGAGGAAGAAACAGACAGGGAAGTGACATTTAACAGAGATATCAAATTATTTCCCTTATTCCAAACAAGCAGAGGATTATGAAGAATGCCACATAAGTTTAAATAAAATGCAGTCTCCCACCAAACTCTAAAATTATCCATGATTAGTAAAGTAAGAGAGTCTAAATTTGAGTAAAATAAGTGAGCTGATGGATTCTGCCCTAGTAGGAAGACACAGACCACTGAATAAAAAGGGCTACAAATAAAGCTTAGCAACAGAATGTCCAGCATGCATTTCACACTAAAGAGAAACAGTTATTTAGACACAACAGTATCATGTTTTATAAAGAAATGGTCAACTTTCAGCTACGTATTTGAGCCATTTTACAACCAAAATGGTTCTTCAAGGCCACAATTTAAATATTAATATAAGAACAGACAGCTCTGATTTATCTATGTCTGATGATGTAGATTAGTTATAGGATTGGATTCTTTTCAGAGGCACAAAAGGGGAAAACATAGAGGGGGAAGAAGCTACCAAGAACCCCAAAACTTGGGAAAAAAAGAAAAAACCAACCAAAATCATCAAAAGCAGATTTCTAACAGCCACCATAACTTTAGGAAGTTTCTCTACAAAATGCAGTTTTATGAATGTGTCGATGAAGTGCACACACACCTCTCAGCCAAGGCAAAGAGCCACAATTAATCAGTTACAAATTATAAAACGCTAATGAGTCACTCAAAACCAGTTTAATAATGAATCCTCCATGCAGAACTCTGTTTGGGGAGTTACCATTTGCTGTGCATATTTACCAGCCACCTGTTTCAGCACAAGCTGAAGTTTGCAGTTTCCCTCGGTAAAAAGGGATTGAAAAGGGATTCTGTGGGATTGGAAACCAAGACAAACAAAGCGTTTCCTTGTGAATTATCTGACCTGAGCTGCTGGGGATTTTCATGGATGCCAACGACCCAGTAATGATCATATTTCCCTTTGCAATGCTCTCTGGTGTTGCACACTGGGATCCAAGTGTTCCCAAGCCCTCGGTTCAGCATCCGCACGATTCCCTCGGAATCCACGTAACAAGGGGTGCCTGTTTGTGATAAATGAGAACATTTCCTCTGACAGGGCAGCAAATTACAACCCAGCAAGATGGGAGTGCTGCATACAGCTGGGAAATGATGGTTTACATATTTCAGATACGACATCCTCTCTCCCAAACACAGCACAAATTTGTTGGGAAAAGGCAGTTTCCTTGGGAAGATGCGCCACCTTCTGTCAGCCGACACCACTGCTGGTCAACTGACAAGCGCTAAGTTACAGCATTTCATGGAGAAATCGAATTCATACTGCTTGGGCAGATTCCCAAAGGAGATCAGCTATTAAACAATTACTTTTTATGTTTATTGTGAAAGGTCCTCCCAAGGTACCAACTTTATGGGGTTGGGGAGCTCTTACAGTGGACTAACAGAGTTTATTTCTTTTGGCTGAGTAGGAAAACCAATCAGGAGAACAAGTTCTGATAACATTTGAGTGGGAAAATATTAAAGATTTCTGACGAATATACTGAAAGAACAGAAAAATAGAATTTTGTTTATTGTTGAGGAGATGGGAAGAAAAAGTGCAAGTCCCAAGATCCAACATTATTCAAAGGGCATTAATTAGCCAAACTCCTCCACAGAAAAACAGGATGGTTTGGGTTGGAAGGGACCTGAAAGACCATCCAGTTCCACCCCCTGCCATGGGCAGGGACACCTTCCACTACCCCAGGTTGTTCCAAGCCCCATCCAGCCTGGCCTTGGACACTTCCAGGGATGGGGCAGCCACAGCTTCTCTGGGCGGCCTGTGCCAGGGCCTCCCCACCCTCCCAGGGAAGAATTCCTTCGCAATATCCCATCTAACCCTGAGCTCTGGCAGTGGGAAGCCATTTCCCCTTGTCTTGTCCAAAGTCCCTCTCCAGCTTTCCTGTAATCCCCCAACAGTGTCAGTATTTCTCAACACCTCTCATGCAGGTATTTCATACCTTCTGCAGAGAATCCAACCCACACCAAATAGGATTTCCTTGTAAGAGAAAGAGGGTCTCCATGCAAAATTTGTCTTTTCTTCATTCCTAGCTCCATCAGCTGCACCCCGAGGCACTGGTCCCCATCAAACCCAGTACCTAGGAAGAAGTTGTTCAATGACTGTGTTAGAAAACAGAAGAATTGTCTTGGCTCTTGGCTAAATTAGTTTTGAATCAAAAATTAATTCTAATGCAGCGTTACCCATGGATACCCCTGTCAGACACACAGCTATGTGTTATTTTGGACACACAAGGTGTGCATAACAACAGCTTCCTAAATTTCCTGTAGTAATTCCTTCTGGCACACCTGAAACACAAGTTTAATCTATTAATTTCACTGTTGCAAAATTCTCCCCTTCCCCACAGTTTATTCTTGGCACCCCAGTATCAAATGTAGGCTCTGCTGTCAGAAGTGAAAGGTCCATGGGTTGTAAAAGCATCACCCGGAAGAGAAAAAGGAGAAACACCATGAAGAAAAGAAGAAAACACTCTCTGGCGATTACAAAAAAATTAACCAGTGTGCGGAGCCGGCCAGAGACAAGGATTGAAAACAACCTCAGTTCACCAAAAGACAAAAGGGAGAAAACTACCTCTGTGATAAACAATCATCAGCTGCTCTCCATGTCCTGCCATGGACACCACTGGGCCTGGGAGACTGAAGATCTCTTTCTGAACTCCTCCAACTGTGAACACACGGACCAGCAGGGCCGTGGTGGCACAGGCAGCCCAGCCCTGACCCAGACAGATGGCCTCAATCTCTTCATCCATTGGCATATCCACAGTCCACTCCTTGTTGGCATCCCAGGAGCCAAAATGGATGCAGTGGAGCTTGCTAAGGCAAAGAACCAATAAACATCTCAACATGAAGCAAATACGCTATCTGAAAATACATCAGTATATCACATTTTATCAGAGATCTCTGATGGAACTCCAGATGGGACAACAGATTTCAAGTGGTCATTTGGAAAGGTGTTGCTCTTATTACTCAGGAACTGAAGAGCCAGCTTGACCTCCAGCATTGAAGATTTAAAGACTCTAAAGCCTGAAGCAGAAACAATTGAAAGGTCTGAGGGGAGAATTTTTTGAAGGAAGCAGGTAAATGTCCTCCTTGGCACCCTGAATATCAGCCCTCATCAGAAGTCTGTCATGTTATGGTATCTTTCAAAGGGAAAAAATATTACAAACTTCAGTTCTTAATAATTGACAATTGCCTATGACCAATCCACAGACATCATGTCTTTTGAGAGATTACTCATTCCCACTGAGAAAAACACTGACACTTTCAGTCAGACAACCAATATATAACAAATAATACTTTTAAAGGGTGCTTTTCAACTCACCACAAGGCTGTATGTGTGAAAATGAGAAGAAAGCTCTTTCTTCAAGATATTTCCACAGAAACCAATAATAAAATATTGTTGAAATTGTTCTTAAATGCAAGAACAGAGTTTAGCTGGCCAAGCTGCTTAAACCTTTCTGTGGTTTTCATAAACTTGTGTTCTTTACACTTGAAATCCTTATGGGTATCTCCAAATGTCTCCTTAGCAACAGTGTGAAAAGAAATAGCTGAACCCTTATGACTGATCTTTGATCTGAGCAGACAAAAACTATTGTTCATGTTTACAATTCCCTTTAAGCCTGCGATGTGTGAAGTTTCCAGTATATATACATTTGAAAAAGGAATTAAAAAGAAATTCTCAGGAAACAAATTACATTTTTCAATACTCTTGAAGTCTTCAAGTAAGTGGAAGCGAAAATCCTCCATAAGTGGTCCCATAAATAAAAAGCATGATCAAAAAGCCAAAAAGCTCAAAATGGATAGAAGCTGAAAATAAAAGTCAGAATATCTGAAACGAGTTAAGAGCAGCTCCCTGGGATGGGTTTTGCAGAGCAAGGCCATGACTTACCTTGCAAGCTCCTCTGTACTCTCACAGGCCAGCAAAATGGCCTCAGTGGAGAGGTCAGCCATGGTGTGGCTCAGGGAGTTGGGGAGGTGCGTGGCGTGATGCACGGAGGTGTCGTGGAATTCAATGTCTATGGCATTGTCCTGCTCATCGTTGTAGCAGCGAATGATTCCAACCGAATTCCACACCTGGCAAAAGGAACCACACACCCCCCAAAAAACCATCAAATCAAACGCCCTAAATCCGTCAGAGATACTGCTCTAAAGCAGCCTGGTGTAATTGTTTTATCTGAAACAAGAGTGGGTGGGAGGCTGCAGGAAGACTGAAGACCTGTGTAATCAGGACTTATGGTTCCTAAAACAGCTGAATTAGGCAGGAAGTTTCACCCTCATTGCTCACCCATCTTTCTCCTTACCAACTCAAATGTGAGGAACTTGCAGACAGAAGGAAATAGTCAATGATTAACGTGCAAGCCTTAACAGCACAAAAATATCCACAGTTCTTATTAAAAAAGAATTTTTAAACGAATTTGCAAGAATTCAGTAGCACGGGTACAAACTGCATAGCTGCATTTTGTCTTAAAGCCAAGTATTTATTTCTAAAGCAACTGAAATGTAAACCAAAACGTTATGGAGTCCTTGCATGAAAACAAAGCTACTTTCCATTATTTAGCTTCACACTGTAAAGAATTAAAAAAAAAACCATCTTGGATTAGATTAAAACATGACACGAGCTGGACAATATTAAATATAAAAGAAGCATCTACATCTAAATAACCACACAGATTTACCATGAATCGATGCATGAGATGCACAGGAGTGGAGCCAGACTGGAAGGGCTTTTGCCTGGGGGTTGGCATTGGTCCATTATAGAAAGGCTGTTGTGTAGATGGTGGCAAAGCTGAAAAGCCACCAGTCTGATCATCACCATCATCCTCCTTTTCAAGAAGACCAGAACTAGCCTTTATCAACCCAATATCTAGAAGTTAGGAAAAGATGTACATCTTACACACAGAATTATGACAGAATATAGGTTAAAAAAAATTTTAAAACAGTCAAGATTTCTCTGGAAAAACAAAGCAGAACATATCTGAGCAGAGGGTGCTAAAAGATCATCCCAGTAAAAGAGCTCTGGAAAGTAAGTTCATTGTGTACCTAGTGAGTTATCATCATCATCATCAATTACTGCCCGTCTCATGTGGCCTGGGGGTTGCATCAGGTCATCAGCATCATCCTCATTATCTCCAGTTTTTGGGGAAGAAGGTGGTTCAATCATATCCCCATTTAAATAATCATCATCATCTCCATCAAACAGATCGTTGTAGTCCTTGGCCCCTGCACTGGCAACCTAAAAACAGATTAGCCATCAGCACAAAACTTCTTTTGGACATGGAATTCAAGAAATAAATTTGCAAAGCACAAAACAGAATGTTCCACATAACTTATAACCCAAAGAATGTTATTAATTCAAGAAATCAGTGGTACTGAGCACCTTGTCATTTGGCTTCTCTACATCACCGATATTTTCCAACAGCCCCAGATTTCCTTCAGTGTCTGTGTAAGCAATTTGCTTATACTTAGGGTGCCATGCCAGTCCACAAATTGAGTATTTTTTCTCATGCTTCATCCTAAAAAGAATACGAAAATAATGGATTTTTACAAGCTACTCAGGGCAGAACCCTCCCCTCCAGAGTTGCAATATCCACTAGTACAAGAAAGTGATATTACACATAAGACAACAATTAATAGGTCACCTTCAGAGTAAACAGCTGCTATAAAAAATAGAGCAATCTTCCTTTTCTGTGAAGGAAATCATTTAAGGTTTAAAAATCAATCAGAATCATATTCTTAAAACAGCAGCTTCCTGATACACGTACAGAAGACAAAGGAATTCTTCAGTGCTCATTTTTCTGGAACAATGCAGTTACAAAAGAAAATTATTTGTTTCTCTTGTACTAAACTGATAAATTAATCCTCTATCTTTTCCACCCTTCATCCTCACAAAAAAAATCACCCCATTAATTATTTACATAATCTGTCCATAGTTCTTAACATAGACAGCACAGCTACAATCAAGTTTCTTACCCAAAATATTTAGATCATTCTCTCCTTCTCTACCTCACTTAATAACGTCTTTTATTTTAACTGGGGGGATATTTAGGGTTTTTTTAAGAGCTTTAATTAACCAAAGTGCAATTTGCCAGTCTGTCCTTTTTGGCCTACAGGTGAGGATGGCTGACCTGTATTTCCCTCTCTCTAGAAAATATGTTACTGACAATGATCTTGGGGTCTGGGATGTGGGGGAAATTTGTTTCCATCAAAGCTATCCTTTAATCAATGATCAGATTTAAAAGTAATAACAGATAACATAAGTATATACAGAAGTCCCTTCCCTAAGCTACCTGACAGGTTAAACCACAAACCCCTGTAAATCTTATTAGGGTTTTTCAGGAGGCAGAGTTCTACATTTGCACAAAAAAGTTTCACAGAAAAGACCATAAAATTCTATTTCAAGTAAAAAGAGATGAACTTGGGCATTTATGGAACAACACTGAATACCTCTCTATGCACTGCTGGGTCTCCACATTCCACACCACTATATTCCCATCCACACTTGCAGCTGCCAGGAACTGCCCACAAGGAGACCAGACCACAACATTCAAGGGCTGAGGGAAAAAAAATAAAACAAACAATAATAAAAAGTGACCAATGCATGCACAGCATTCCTGTTCTAGATTTTAAAACAGACAGATATTCTGGAATAAAAAAGTTAATAATAATCATCTTTAGCAAACCATATCCAGCCTCCTGTATATGGGCTGGGGGTAGGTAGCTCTTTTTCTTTAAAAACTATTATAAAAATAGTTGCTTTAAAAAAACTTAGATAGCACACCTATTTTTGTTTCAGAATATCCATCTTCTGTCATTAAACACTGCCATGAGGCCAAACAAAACCCAATATTAGACATGCAAAAAGAAGCAGAGTGTATTTTGCAAACTCAGCACTAAAGGTAGCTTTATTTATTTTGAACTTAATACAGCCCCATAAATTAAAAACCAAGACTGTGTGTTCTGCATCTTAATAACACTAGAAGGTGGTTCTCTTCAACCCAAAGATTTCCAAGCACATAGTGAGGCCAAAAGAAAGAAGGTGGCACAGTCAGGTCTACTGAATTTCAGCTCAATAAAATCTAAAGTGAACAACTGACATCTCTGCTCGGTACAGAAATAACACTCCTGGCATTTTCTCTAAAAAGCTCTGTATTTAGAGCAATTTGTGAAAACAGATGTTCTTCAGCTGCAGTGGGTGAGTCACCAGGAGACTTTAGAGGCCTGGTGGGTTACTATAAATGAAAGAGGGGAATCAGAGCCACATGAAGCTGTTTGACATCAGTCAGCATCTCTGCCCTGTTTTCCAACAGAAAGTAACAGGATCAGAAATCAAACAGAAAATTTGAGCAATCATTACCAAGAGAAGGGGGTCAGGGAAGGGAGAGGTACTGTGCAGAAGGCAATTTCTAGCAGAATAACATTTAAATTACAGGGTATTTAACAAGCCCCTCGTTCCTGCACCTACCTGTGTGATGGAGGCATCCGACAGATCAAACTGCCTATCCCAGGTTTCTCTTCTGAACAGTTCTACAACTTTATCTACAGGAACTGCCAGCAGCTGCTCAAAGGAAAAATACTGCACAGTTTAGAGCAAGTTACCTGTCAAACAGAACATTCCAACAGCACAGCTCCTTCATTCAGAAGCCTCACAGATGTGACTGCCTCAGTACTTCACAGCTCTCTAACATCCAGGCATGCCAACTGAGAGAGGAAGCTGAAGTAATTTAAATTACAAGGTTCTTTAATGCTTTCCACATGCAACAGAGCAAAACATGCCTGTTTTTACTGTAATCTTCATTTCCTTCTGGCAGAAAACTGCACCATAAGGTTAGAAGTTCTTATTTATCAAACATCTGACACACGCACACATATAGTTTTCAATGCTCTGAGCACAAGGCTTAGGTTATTCTTCACCCTCCCTCCCCAAACCCTCTTCGATCAGGTTACAGTTTCTCAATAAATCTGATTTGAATAGCTGATTCCTACACCAGCTCATTTCATCTTCCATAAAACTACATAAATGTTACTGGCTGTTTATTTCTTTAGGATTTATTTTTTTTTAGGAGTCTAACAATTTGCTTTGTAAGAGAAGCAAGACAACTGCTTACATTTCAAATGCACGTGTGTGTGAAGAATTAGCTTGAAGATGGCCAGTATTTGTTTTTATGCAATATGGATATTGAAACAATTTGTACTGAGGGTGACGTTCTTCTTCCACAGAAAACTGATACATAACACGGGGATTTTGAAGAATTATGGAACCACTTAGGTTGGAAAAGATCTCTAAGGGCACGAAGTCCAACCATGAACCTGACAGTGTCATCCTCACCACTAACCCATGTCCCCAAGTCCCACATCGACACGGATTTTAAATCCCTCTGGTGATGGGAACTCCGCCACTGCCCTGAACAGCCTGTGCCAGGTCTGACAACCCTTTTGGTGAAGAAATTTTCCCTAATATCCAATCTAAACCTCCCCTGATGCAACTTGAGGCCATTTCCTCTTGTCCTGACGTTTGTGACCAGGGAGAAGACACCGACCCCCACCTGGCTACACCCTCCTGCAACTTTGTTCTTCGGGTGAAAAGAAAGGGAGCAACTTACTGAGGAAATATTTACAGACTAGGGCAAAATTTACTCAAAGCAGAGAAGGACAGGACTCGTTTGATGCTCTGTTGTGAGCAATTTGATTAATTCCCTCGTGTACAATGTTCCTTCCTATTCAGCACACCAAGACTGTTTAATGATGGTTTGGGCTGACAGCTGGACTCCTGCCAAACACAGTCTGGAGTTTAAACAAGGAACCATTTCCAGCTTTTTATGTTTCCTAAAAGGGAACTTCGCCCCAAATATTTTCCTTACTCCCAGGAGGTGCAATTTGGGCTTGCCCAGATTGAATTCTACTGTTGGACTCAAGAGGCAAAAGAAGGATTAAGATGTGATAAAACAATGTCACTTACCTTCCCAGTGCCAGGTTGCCAGGCAAGCCTGCAGATTGATTTAGCATTTATCACATCATTACATTTCTGCAGCAGCAGCCAGCTTGTCGTGCATGTCTGAAAACAAAATTTAAAAAATAAGCTTTCTAGCTCAGCAAAAATCTGCTGTTCAGTACAAATTCTTAAAGGGTGGGAAAAACAAACCAAAAGGAGGAAATATATCTGAACTGAAATAATCTCTTTCATCAAAATACAGTAGTACATACTGCCTTAAAAATACTTTGTCAATGTAGCCCTGAAACTATTTTAATGACAATAAAACTACTTGTAACAGAAATAAGATCACAGAACATGTATTTTTAATCAAGTACAGAACAAATGAGCTCATCTATTTTTAGGTTATAGAGAAATGTGGCCAAAAAGCATTTGTCAAACCCAGATCAACTGCAGCAAGGTGACACACAGCAGCCTGAACGTGGTCCCAGCAGTATAAAGAATGAATGGGTGTAATCTCACAGCACAGCACAGATTCATGCATCAAACTGCCCCAATCCTGGAACATTCTCAGTATAATTTCCCCAGAAGGCACCCACCATCAGTCTGGAACATGAGATTTCACACAACTATGCTTGTGTCTTAAAAAAGTAACAATCCACAAGCGTGGAGGATGTATTTTCAACTGTACTTACAGGAATAATTCCATATGGATTCTTATTCCAGTCAATGGCATTTAGCAAAACTAATGCCATGTCCATACGCAGAACTGCCTTATTAAAGCCTTCACCTGCAACCCTCTTCTCAAGTTCCTAAGGGTTCTAAGAGCAGAGGCTAAATATGTTTACTAGAGTTAATAAATTGTTTATTATAATCAAAATCCCTCAGTCCTGAAAGCTGTGAGCTGAAATTCTGAAATGAGGACTCTGATGTCAGTTGCTCTCCTTATTTTGCCCCTGGCACTTACAGAGTTGGCCAATTAGGAAAGATGAATGGAAGGAATCAGGGATTTCACAGACAGGAAGAACAAAACGCAGCTACCCAGGCAACATTTCATAATCAGGCCTTGGAATTCCTCCCAGAAGCAGATAGAAGTATTCTGTGAAGTGTAGCTAGATTTCATCCCCAAAATGAAAATCCTACTCCAGGAGGGTTATTTCAGTCCAGCCCTCCTTGCTGTCTGTGAAATCCTGGATTTCCTTGGAAAGATTGCACGTGGCAAGGGCAGCCTTTACCTGATCTGCAACGTTCCAGACTCTGACAGAACCGTCACAGCTCGCCGAGGCCTCGGTAAGAGAACGGAGTAAACAAATTAATAATTAAAGACATGGAGAAATTAATGCTACAAAACAGAAAAAATCCATATAAGCAGTGCTACAGACACAGGATACACAGGCAGTTTTAAGAAGAAAACCTCCCTGTTTAAGCCACTCTAAGACTTCAAACTTTCCAATGCTGTCATCTTGATAATTGTACTCAGCTCCAAGCTGCTGTAATTACAAACCCTCATAATTCAAGTGAGCTATATATTTGCAAAAGAGGCTCCAAATTAACATTAAATTTCTTTAGTGAGGCACCTTTTCTCCTCTACATCAGATTCCAGAAGAACACAGACAGTAACTGAGTAGTAAAGCAAAGACTGAGTTCTCCTGGGAGGCAACAAGTTGTGACACACTCCATCACCAACAAGGGCAGCTGAAATGAAGTTGTCTCATCTGCCCGGTCACTGGTTGGCTTTTTGGTAAAAACTACATTTTAATTCTTTTCTCCTCAGGAAAAATGAGATTCAAAGCAGAAAGCAAATAGGAAAGTTGTTTTTTTACCAGGTAAACATCCTTGGGGTCAAAAGACAGGCTTAAAACAGGAGCATCGTGTCCTCGGAATGTTTTCTGCTTGCTGTTATCAGTCACCTCCACAACTTTGATCATAAAGTCACTGCAGATCACAATGACATAAAATTATTAACACTGCTATTAACAGTGACAAACTATGTTTTTATGGCAATAAAAATTGGGCATTAAATATCTTCTGGGGAAGTTACAGCTCTCAACACTGTATGATGTAATGGAAAATGAGAATCTTGAGGTTTGTCACAATAGAACTAAGGCCAGACTATTTTTATCAGAAAATTATTTTTGTTGATGTCAAAATTCATAAAATATGGTTGTTTTTTGAAGAAGACATTATGCACACACAGACCATATACCCATTTCACATAATATTCTACATGATCTAATAAAAATCTCAGCTCAGATAGCAGAGAGCTGATGACTTAACAGGAACTATCTGCTGAGTGGCATCAGCATTCATTACTGTAATTATTTGGTCATGTGGCTTTTTAAAAAAAGATGGTGCAGGCAGTTTATTTTGTGACTTTTTAACTGGATTTTGAAGACCATTTAGTGCATCAGATGCAAGGAGGGAATTTTTACAACTTGATTCCTTCTTCCAAAATTGCAGCCATTGCTCAAAATATCAGTCCTAATTCCTAAGACACAGAGCTCCTGTGACAAACTTCCAGTACCACTCCCTCTCAAACCTCATTGCGACACCCCCAGAGAAAAATTTCCTTTTAGGATCTACTTCTATAGGGTTAACCATTATTTTTAACTCTTTTCATATAGTTCATGTGCAGCCAGTTGGATGTTAAATTTATATACAACTGAAGTTTGCAGACTCCACGTAAAAATGGAGAAATCTGGGACAAATAAAAGCAATTCTTCTTAGCTGCACTCCTTCACTTCATGGCTTTCACCATTCTCCTTCAGCAGGACACAGAAGACCTCACTGAGGGGTGGCCTGACAGTCTTGTGAGCTCTTTTTCCTAAAAATGTGGGAGCCCCAGCCAGGCTACAGGAGCACTGGGGGGTTATAAAAGTTTTAGAAACAGCAAAGAGTTTGTTGTCTGCCTAATCTCTCTAATCAAAGTCAGATCCTGGGGCAGAGCTGTTCCCTCAGAAACAAGCACTGGCAGAGGGCCCAAAGCCATGATCCCTGTCAGATTTGGAGATTACAGTGGTTACTGCCCAGCCTCCCAGTTTTCGTGGAGCTGCTGCCAGAGTTCACAGTCCAGTATGTTCATCCAAAATGCTTTTCTGGTTCAATTCACACTTAGAAGAGTCAGGAAGAAGATCTCTGCCATCTCCCCCGTGGAGCAAAATTCCAGAACAGAGGCAAGCAGACAGCCTGAATTAGCTATGACTGCCCAAAGAGTTCACCAAATCCAATTAAGAATCACCTGAGCCTTAAATACATGAAAAAAACCCACAAAACCCCCATTTCCTGCTGGCTATTTTGCCTTCTCTGTTAAAGGACCAGAGTATATTCTGTACAAGCACACGTGCTGCCCTAAGAAAAGAACTAAACTACACATTAAATTCCCCTCAGGCAAGTCTTGAAAGTGTCATCTGTTATCGTTTGGCAGATTGGTGATGCTTATGCCAGAGAATGACTCAAAGCTCTCACACAAATCAGAACCAATCTAACTTTTAGATGTGCACATTCATCTGCAGCTCCATGATCCTGAGCAGTCAGGACATCATCCTCAGCTCCCTGTGACAAAACCCTCGATGAGAGGAGACATCCATAAGGGTGAACACTTGTGCATCAGACTGAGAGCTGAAAACACTCAAATCTCGCAAAGAAAAGAAATTATTTCACAACACCACACTTCTGTGTAAAACTACTTGGCGGATCAAGTATCTCCCAGAGCATTGTTTCCCAAACTCCTTTTCACTCCTTTCTTCCCCTCCACCCCCTTGAAGGCATTTTCCAAGCCTTTAAAAAGCCCTCAGAGGTTTGTGGGTTCATGACCTCGTTGGTAACAATCAGCCCGGGAGGAAGTTTCCAGATCCTGAAGGGCAGCAGTGCCTTTCCTCGCGGTGCCCACATCACCTGGATCCAGCAGCAACTTTGGTGCCATCACGGCTGAAGGTGACGTGGTTCACGTGCATGGTGAAACGAGTGAGGATCCCATCCGGAGCGCCCTCAGGAAATGTGTGGATCTGGACAGTGTTGTTGGAGACTGCTGTGATCAGTTTTCCGTTCTGACAACAAAATCAGCCAGAAAATTTGCTCATTAAAACACATTTACGCCACAGGGACAAAAATACTGCTCTGGTGTCCCAAATATTTGGGGAGATTAACTTCATTCATTCCGAAAAGGTCTGACAGTAAGAGTAGTAAGGGAAAGGCTCTTTAACTTACATTTTTTCTCAAAAAAATACTAGACGAGCATAGTAACTTTAATAATTTATCACTTTAACCAAACTAACTTGCATGCTGTTCAGATTCATCTGCTGCAGCATCAGGAGAGGGCACCCTTGGACTGGAATTCTCAGTTAAATGCCACCAGGGAAAGACGAGAAGTTCATGAGCTATAGCTCAGTTCTTTGCAGAACACAGAAGGCTGGCATTTACTAAAATTAATCCAGATTAAAAAAATTGCAAAACAAAAGAAATAATTATCCCATACTTGGAAAATAATACCTCTTTGAGTGACAATACTATTCCTCAGTTGTACACAGCAGTGAAACTTTAAAATAAATATGAAGAAATGCCTTATTTTCTTTTTTATTGTGTGTATTTTGCGGGGGGGAAGGCAGTATTGTGGTTGGGGTTTTTTGTTAAGGTGTCTAAAATTATAGTAAAAATCCTGAAGGTAAAAAAAGTCGGTAGTGAACAACCTAAAAAAATGAGAGATCAGATTTATTACTCAGATTGCAACAGCATCTCAGAACAGTCCCTCATGACATTTCATTAATGAAGAGTAATTTTTGAAAAATGATTTCCTGACATTTGAGTCTCCCACTGTTTAAAAACAAAAAATCTCTCAAAACAAGGAGCACTTTTTCAATTTTTCCCAGGATTTTTCCTCATCTTTTCTTTAATAGCTTCAGCAATTTCTGGCTCTGCCACTGATTTGCTAAGAGAACCCAATCGAGTCACCTCACTTGGTTTGTGAAACAATAAGTAATGTGATGAAAATCAACAGCAAAATACTCTAAATATCAATGATGAAAATAGATTATATAGGTATTGAGGAATAGATACATGAGGTATGTTAAAAGGGACATAAGAAAGAGGATTCACTTAAGGGAGTAGTTCTGAGTAGGATTTCAAATGATAATTCTTATAATGCAATAAAAATATGTTAATACTCATTTATTTCCTCTTTCATACTCTTCTCCAAAATCACAAGTTGTTGAAAAACAATTTTAAAATTTCTCTTTAGCACTGCCAGGTTAAATACACGATATTTGTAGAACTGATGTAGGCTTCTGGAAGTCTTCTCTTCTAAAATTGCCATAAAGACAATATTTTAGGCCCACTATTATTAATGTAATATAACAAAAATTGGACATGAAGGAAACAACGTGACGTTCTCAAGCTAAATACATGAACATGCATAGTAAAAATAATTATTTTCTATTGTATAAATCCTCTTCTCACTTTGGGGACACTGGGTCAGAGGCATCTTTAGGCCAAACAATTTTGAGAGTGAAACATCAACTGATTATTAAAAAAAAGAAGTGTTACCAAACTATTACTCACTTTGTGAAAGGGAGTTTTGATTAATACAGATTATAATTCCTTGGACCTTAACACAGGCCCACACAAAACAACCTCTTGGCTTTCTTCCTAATACTTGATGATCACATCCTATGCTGGGAAACCTCTTGCAACTCACATGGTGAGAAAACACTGGAACAACCAAAAAAGTTCACTGCATGATTAGCTTAATCTGCTGGGTTTGATTCTCAGAAGGGAGATTAAAGTCAGAAATTAATATAACTGAACATGATGGAGAGGAGGGAAAAAAAACATTACAAAAGTTTAGTGTAAGGAATAATTCCTCTACAATTGCGTATGGGGTAGAATGAATTGTCAGAGGTGATTCTTGTTTAATGTGACCCACAGAAGCAGCATCCCTGAGCTGGCAAACCCACAATCTGTAGGAAAATCCACAGATTGTGTTGTGATGTGAGGAGTTGTGTGAACAGCCATACCTTCAGAGCACACGAGTAGGCCTTTTCTCCCACATTAATGGACTTGGGATCATCGTCATCCAGGTTTTCCCAAATCCTAACGTCTCCATCACTGCCACATGTTACAATGCAGCTGTGGAAAGACACAGGATTTGTTAACATCCAGGAATCTGCATCCCTTCTTAAGCATTTGGTTGTAATGCCAAACGAGGCTTTTTGTGGTTTCAAGGGATTGTTACCAGACCATCTCTTATGGACAGTTTTTGCAATGACAATGAACTAAAGAAAGGAATAAAATAATATGGACTTCAACCATACCCAGTATAAAAGGTGTATCCTTTGAGTTTATTTTGATAGGGCTTGGGTTTTTTCTAGTTTACCTTTTCATCTATAAAAGGGTAATACTAAATATATCATTTATATTCATACATTCAAGAACTAGCACAAGGAAAAGATGAAAAGACAGCAAGCCCAATATTGCATTCCTTCAACTATATTTTTCATTTCTTAGTGCATACATAAACATATTTACTCCCACGCTACACTGATTTCTGCTGAAATCTATGAAGTCACTCATAAAATGTGCATATAGAGTTTTTATATCTATAATACTATATATATACATATATACACACATATATATATATACATGGGGAGATATATATATGCTTACATTTGAGTTATAAATCAATCACTTCTAAATTCAGAGCACCTAAATATGTCACACAGCCAGTTCTCAGCACAGGCAAAACCCAAAGGATTTCTTGGACCTTGCCAGGCCATAAATCCATCCCAGTATCCCACATAGCAATGGCTGATACAAACTTAGAGAATCATTAAGATTAGAAAAGCCCCCTAAGATCACTGATTCCAACCATTCCCCAGCACTGCCAAGGTCACCACCGACCCACGTCCCCAAGTGCCACATCCACACGGCTTTTAAATCCCTCCAGGGATGGGGATTCCACCACTGCCCTGGGCAGCTGTGCCAACGACTGACCACTCTTTCAGTGATGAAATTTTTCCTAATACCAAGCTCCTGGGAAAGCATCAGACAGGAACAAGCCCATCCCTCTCTTGTCTCGTAGGAACGGGGCTGTTACCTGCCGGTGTCATCAAAGCAGACGTCGGTGTGTCCCTCAGTGTGGCCGTACCGCATCGGCTTCTGCGTTGACGGCATCTTTGCTCCCACCTGTCTGTTTATGGAGGGGAAAAAGAGGTGAAATAACATTGATTACAAGGAAACACTTCAGGAAGAGCATCAGATGGGGGTACAAGTTGAGAGCTGCTGGGACACCCACCCGTTCAACCACCTGCGGGGATGGGGACACGGGGATGGGCGCACTGCCAGGATGGGAGCGTGGGGATGGGGATATGGGCTGGGGACACCAAGGGGATGGGATATGAGGACACTGTGGGAATGAGGACACAGGAATAGGGACATTGCTGGGAGGGGAGCACGGGGATGGGAGAGGGGGACACTGTAGGGATGGTGACATC
>WEIT01030476.1:2022-20079 GCA_013389985.1 Dryoscopus gambensis | reverse complement strand
AGATATTTCCTTAAAAATCTGCATATTTAACTAACTGATTCTGCATGGTTGAGCCTGAGGTGATGGTGAATAACTTTCCTACTTTGTTAGAAGGGGGGTTGGTTTTTTTAATAAGTATAGTTAAAAAAGAAAAAAAGTCTGCTGATTTTTCTTGCAATGTGAAGCATTCGGTTGAATGGCTTCCTGCCAAATTCCATGTACGGGAAAACCATGCATGGATAATGCTCCTAAAAGCATTACTTACATTACATGGATAGGCAGATCTGCTGCTGAGTTGTTGGTGGAATCCCACTGAGACTCAGTGGATGTGGGTTCAGGCAGGAAACTCCAGGCTGGCCTCGGGGTGCAGCTCCAGGAGGTGCAGCAGTGACCTGCAGTTCTGTTCCCTGGATGTGCTTTATCTCCTCTCCCAAACTGGGCCCGGAACTCCTCTGCCAGAAGAATGTGAGATGGTGTAATTGTAACTCCATCAACCACGTTGTTTCCTCTCCATTGATCACAGGGAGCCTTTGTATCCTCTCAAAATGCTTTTGAAACTGAGCCCCAAGCCTGCCGAATTACAAATGTGTTTAATTTCATGCATGTGAAGGATCCTATCAAAAAATCAGCAATGGCCTGTGGGTGAGGTTATCACAGAATGGTTGGGGTTGGAAGGGAGCTCTGGAGATGATCTAGTCCAACACCCCGGTCAAGTATAGGATCACATCCAGGTGGGTTTTGAACACCTCCAGAGAAGGAGACTCCACAACCTGTCTGGGCAGACTGTTCCAGGCCTCCATCACCTGCACTGTAAAGAGGTTTTTCCTCATATTCAGATGGAACTTCCTGTGTTTCAGTTTGTGCCTGTTGTTCCTTGTCCTGTCTCAGGGCACCACTAGAAAGAGTCTGTTCCCATCCTCCTGACACCTGCCCGTAAGGAATTTGTGTGGATTGACTGGTTCTCCTCTCAGCTGTCTCCTCTCCAGAGCTGAGGCCCAGCTCCCTCAGCCTTTCCTCATAGAGGAGATGCTCCAGTCCCCTCACCACCTCCACAGCCCCTCCACTGGGCCCACTCCAGTAATTCCTTGTATTTCTCGTACTAAGCAGCCCAGAACTAGACACAGCAGTCCCAGCTGAGCCCTCAGCAGGGCTGAGGAGAGGGGCAGGATCACCTCCCTCGACCTGCTGGCCACACTTTGCCTCATGCAGGCCAGGATACCCTCGGCCTTCTTGGCCACAAGGACACAGTGCTGGCTCACCCCAGGTCCTTCTCCGCAGCGCTGCTTTCCAGCAGCTCAGCCCCCAGCCTGGACTCGTGTGTGGGGTTATTCTTCTCCAGGATAGGGGGACCCTGCTTGAACTTCCTTAGGTTCTTCCCTGCTCATCTCTCCAGCCTGTCTGGGCCTGGCTGAGTGTCAGCACAGCCTGTTGGTGTGTCAGCCACTCCTCCCACTTTTGTATCACCAGCAAACCTGCTGAGGGTACAGTCTGTCCCTTCATCCAGCATGGTGAATAAGCTGAACAAGACTGGACCCATCACTGATCCCTTGGGAATCTGTGTGTAGGCAAGGAGCAGTAGAGCACAATGCTGCAGAGTCTTGCTCTGAGATTGTACACTCAGACTAAGCAAGGCTCCTATTTGAATCTTTTAATTTTACCTTGTACAGAATCCTATGGATTTGTGGACAGCAAATCCATCCTGCAAGGTGGCTGCTCAGGAGTTACCAAGGAAGCTTTGCCATGCAACTCCACCAAGGACCTGCTACCCTGCCCTTACCCTCAACCTGAGCAGATAAAACCCTTTCCACTGAGCTCCTGCCACTGTGATGATGTAAGCAGATTTCCAGGGACATCTGCCTCGAGACCAGCCCGTTTGTTTTCGCTGGGTTTAAAATAGGTTTGGAACCAAAGTCTCCAGGGAGAAAATGCTAACACATCAATCCATGGCATCGCACATGGATGAACGCGCTCCGGGACGAATTCTCAGCTGCTATAAATCAGCGTGGCTTTATTGATACACTTATAGTGGCTTATCCCAGCTGAGATCCTCCCTCCTCCATATCCACATGGAATTGTGGGACTGATGTCAGAAAAACGGGCCTGGTTTCTTCTGTAATTTTTGTCTTGTGCTGCTTCCACTCACTGCATTTTGCATAAACTGAATTTTATCAAGGACAGCTTTATATTCATAAGTCTATCTTTCATCCTATCACTGCCATTTTCCAGATGCAACACAGGGATCATCATTGCTCTGCTCTTGTCCACTGTGCCCATCATGGTGAGATGGTGGGCTGGGATTTGGGTGGCTGCAGTACGAAGGAAGAGCATCTGGTTCAAGATCTGGAGTGACATCAGAGATATTTGCAGTGTGCTTGATTAAAATTCTCTTTCAGAAACTCCTAATGAAGGCGAAAAGCTTATAATTTTAGATAGGGATTAGCATCATTTTTATGGCAGGACCATAAAAATTAGACTTTGACCAAAGGTTGTACTTCAGAAGTTAGTGAAGGCCACCATCATTTTCAAAATCAGCAAAGATTTTGTCCCTTCAAAATGAATGGCCAGGAGAGAATATTTTTTGGGGTATCGTTCCCCAAAACACTGCATTTCAGTGTCATTCTGCATGCAGCCTACATTGTTTTGACATGAGTTGATGCATCACTTACCCCAAAAACATCTTGAGCACTCCAAATTTAGGAGACCTATATAATACAGCAGTTGGGGGAAGAAGGTGTGGCACATAAAAATAGCCTTTGGACTGTGGGGCAGTTAATTGCATTAGTTTAGAGAAATCATACGTGGAAAGTACTGATAAATGGGGTTTTGTGAAAGTTCCCAATATTTTTTCCTGGTTTGTTTGTCCACCTGTGTGACATTTGTCCCACAGAACACTGATGTTACACATGTTACACAGTCCATGGAAGATCCATGGCATGACCCGGACATGTTTTAGGAAACGGAAGAACTCAGAAGGTCTATTTTGTTTAAATCCATTTGCCTTTTTTTCTCTTCTTTCCCTCTCTATTTTAAATAAAACTGGTAGAAGTGGTTTTACAATATGCCGAGAACTGTCATCCCAAAGTTTTCCTCCCACTGCTGTCATTAACAGTCCTACCAGTGCTGCTCATTCCAACACCACTTTAGAACACCTTGACCCAAAGATTACTAAGCCTTGAATTCAGTTTTGAAACCCTCTTAAAAATTAGCCTCAAAAACAAGGTAAGAACTTCCATTTTCTAGAATCCCAGAATCCCAGAATGGTTTGGGTTGGAAGCGACCCTACAGATCATCCAGTTCCACCCCCTGCCATGGGCAGGGACACTTTCCACTAGACCAGGTTGCTCCAAGTCCCATCCAACCTGGCCTTGAACACTTCCCAGGATGGGAAGTCCACGGCCTCTCTTCTCAGCCCAAATTCTGCCAAGACAGAAATCCCACATTCCTCAGGATGAAGATTTAAAGTGGAGCAAGGAAAGAAAGGTGCAGACATGTGCCAAAACCCACATGTTCAAGACTATGCAGCAGGCCAGTGGTTGAGCATGGTCATAATCCAGAGATGACCCTGGCCACAGCTCCCCTGTTTTGGGGCACCCAACCAGCTTTGCATCAGGAATTGTGCCTGCAAGATGAGCTTCGAATTGTTTTGAAGGCTGTCCCATAGCAGGACGCTGGAAACAGAGTGTATTGAATTGGTGTGAACAGCTTCTGGTAAATAAAAGATCTGATTTTCATAAATTATTTTGATATAAGGGAGGGGGAAAATGATCAGGCTCTTGATGCACACTGGGCAAACTACATATACATGCTATTTTTACAGGATAGTTTAGAAAAAAATTAAACACTCTTTCCATTAATTGTGTCCTCTGCAGTTTGCTTTTGCCTGGAATGACTTTTTTGCAGCTCTGTAACAATGTCACTTACTGGCCTGGGGCCGTCGATACAGAGCGACTCAGCTCCAGCAGAATCATTGATGGGCTTGGGGTAGTTTGTGTGTCTGATAATTGGGAATACACATTTCTTCTCGATTTTCCTATTCTCAGCATTTGTCTTGATGAAATCCAGGGTGTGTTGGATATGTGTATCTATAGCAGCACATCCAACTTAAAAAAAAAAAAAACAACAACAAAACCAACAAATTATCATGATTTAAATGCTTTCCTTTTCAAGATGCTGGTGGGCTTCCAATAGAAAGAAGAAATCCTTGTATGATGCAGTCATACAGGGCCTTACTATAAAATTGACATGCTCTTAAATAATTAAAAACGGGGATACTCTAATTTTGAAAAAGGATGCCGGAGGAAGGAGGTTAAAGGAAGCTTTTAGTCAGATCCAAGGTTAGATTTATTGATCTAGTGATCAATCCCTTTCTCTTTCCTGAATTTAAAGCTAATGGGAGACTGTGGTCAGAGATGAGTGGCTTTTAGTTAAGGTTTTTGACTCTTATAAATAATACAACAAATGTCCTAGTAAGTAATAAGAAATAAGATACTCCCTCATTCTTTTTAAATAGAACAAATGTGGCAAACAAGACTCAGCTGTAATTTTTGAAGTCATTTATTAGACAAATTGCTCTTCTCTACTTCTTTTACAAGAGAGACATAAACCATTATATTATTTATTCATGAATCATAGCCATTAAGATGATAAATCAAATTATCAGCTTCCTGTCTCTCTTCAGTTTTAATCATTTTTTATAGTTCATGCACTATAAAGACAGCTTCCTTCCTATGAAACAAGAGACCTTCAGAGACCTTTTTATTGTAAACGTACATTTCCTTCCCATTTTTAAGTATATCCTAGTGATTTTCCCTGTCAATTTTATCTGCAATAAAAATCCAATAAGGAACTTGTTCATTGATTCAATATAGCAAAGTTAGCTATGAAGTAAGTGATTTTGGTTAACCTCTGAAACAACGGAGCACTGGAAAATGCAGTTAGAGGACTTTTTTCTGCCACCCCTAAATGTGCACGGTGGCATCATATATTTAATAGAGAGAAATACTTAATAGAGAGAAATCTTGACACAAGCTCACCTACTGATAGTCAGACCCTTCACAAAGGGTTGGACGCAAGCTCTGCTGTGGTACCACTTTTAAAATGCATTTAAGCTTCTTTTTTCTGCTCTGTTCACACAGCCAGCACGTCCTCGCCTCTGCCCATGAGGTGGGGGAGCCGAGGCTGCTGTGTGTGAGCCGAGATGGTTTCACGCATCCTCCCTTCGCTCGCTTCCCGCCTGCGTCTGTCGGGCCCGGCATCTCGACGAGCCGCACGTGACGCGGCGTGGGTGGGGAAGTGTCCATTCAGAAGGAAATGCACATTGATTTCCATCCCCAACAGCGGCGGCCAACTGGTTTTAAACTTGATCCTCCTCGTTAAAGGATGCTCCTTGCTCAGGAAGCACCGATGAGGTCAGAGGTACCGAGGGTGGAAGAGGGGCCTCTGCATCACTAGAAATACTCATCCGTGCTACAATGTAAAAATCAATACTTGTTTACTCAACGCTATGAATAATAGAGTTTTGAACGTAAATATATAATTTATGCATCTAAAATCTATAGCGTGGGGCTGACGGGAGGTGCAATAACTTCCCTATATCCCTTTTAAAAACACCCTGGGTGTCTGGGTGATGTGTTATCTGGACAAAACACATCCTCAGCCCAGCCTCCCCACAGACAGGTCATTGCAAACATCTTCCAGCGGGAATCCTGTAGGAATGACTGCCAAGTGCCCCATGGATGGCCTTGTGCGGGTATTCCAGATATTTTATTGCTGGGGAGAATCCCTTGAACAGTGTGGGTTTGGGACCAGTCTGAGGGATGCCTGCATCAAGCACAGTTCCGGTGGTTGCCACAACAAGATCAGAGGGCTGGAGCAGCTCTCCTGTGAGGACAGGCTGAGAGAACTGCAATTGTTCAGCTTGGAAAAGAGAAGGCTTCAGGCTGACCTAATTGTGGCCTTCCAGTACTTGAAGGGAGCCTACAAGAAACATGGAGAGGGACTTTTTACAGGAGCATGGAGTGACAGGACAAGGGGGAGTGGATTCAAACTGACAGAGAGTAGGTTTAGACGAGGTATTAGGATAAAACTCTTCCCTGTGAGGGTGGGGAGGCCCTGGCACAGGGTGCCCAGAGAAGCTGTGGCTGCCCCATCCCTGGCAGTGTTCAAGGCCAGGTTGGACGGGGCTTGGAGCACCCTGGGACAGTGGGAGGTGTCCCTGCCCATGGCAGGGGGTGGAATGTTATTATCTTTAAGGTCCCTTCCAGCCTCAACCATTCCATGATTCTGTGAGGAACATTCCCACAACACAATTACCATCATTTCCCAGGAAGGATGTCTGGCCTGCGTGGAAAGCCAAAGCCAGAGCCCCCCTGCTAAAGCTGGTCCTTGGGAATATGGATCCCTTTTCCCTGTCCTCTTGTTATTTCTGTGATTTTGCATATTGAAATGATGCAGCAGAAAAAACACTGGGCCCATGTTACGTCCTATAATCGTACATAACTGGGAAGTGCCAACTTAAAGCTTTGAATCCAAATTCAAGGTGGGAGACCCTTAGGCTATCTCAGAGCTCTTCCATCTTATTTTCCTTATTTTTATTTTTAATTCTTTGAGGGAAAAAAGTTCTAGTTATTTCTTAAGTCTGATGTTGAGCCACGAGTTCAGAGCATCTCTAGAGTTGGTCTCAGCTGAATAGTTTCATTGCCAGACCTTTTGTTCTTAATGTGTGTCAATTGGCCTAGACCACAGTCCATGGCTTGTGCTAACGTGGGGTTTTTTTGTTCAGGAAAAGGCTGGGTTTGTCCTGCCTAGCAGGGTTTGTCCTGCCTAGCAGTTACATGATTGTATTTCTAGGTCAGGTCTTTATGTGTAGCCAAATGAAGTTTCAAATTGGACAAAACACCTAGTAAGGGTCTTGATGTTTGATGCTGTTATGATTAAAAAGTTGTCTGATCAAATTTTGTTTCCAATTAAAAAAAATTGGATTAGCTTTCAGACTGAGACCTTCGCTGTTATTTTTAGTCTACAACTAATGAACCCCTGAAAATAGAGTGTATAATGAAAATACGGTGATTGGTTCTGCTGGGATGGTTGAGAAACTACATTAGCAGATCAGAAAGGGTAATAAATCTTCCGTCACAACCTTCCTCATTAAACTAGATAATTTGAAATTGCCTCTGGTGTATTAAACAGTTCATTATTTTGAGGGGAGCAACACACAAGACAAAAGAGTTGTGTTCTTCTAATTGATATCCAAAGCCTGGAAAAGAAAAAAAATTAAGCAAATTTAGTCAAGAATAATCAATCTGAGCACTGGCTGTGTTGTTTGGAGCCATCCAAAACTTCTCATCCTCAGGGGAAGGAGAAAATGCCTCTATGAACCCTGGGACAGTGAAAAGGGAGTAGCTGTGTTAAATATGACATTTGCACAGTTGCAAAATTAGGTAATTTCTAGTTTGTGGATATTTTTTGGATGGTTTTAGTGTATTAGAAATCAATCCACCCACACACCTCCGAACTTAATTTCTTTATCAGCATTGTAGTTTTATTCCAGAAGTCTTTTATGCAACAAACATACAAAGGGTGCTGTCAGCCTGAGGGAAGGGTGTCTGCAAGAGCAGGAAGGATAACCAGACTGGGACAAAAAGGAGCAAGAGAGGGGAACTGGGGTAACAGCTGAAGCAAGGAAAAAAGCCAGTGCTGGGGTGCAAGAGAGCCTGCTCTCTGTGGGGCTGGCTGTGACCTCGCAGCAGTGGGAACGGGAACCCCCACCCTGGTGGTTTTTCAACATCTTTAACCTGGCAAGCTGGAAGCTGAGGACGAGCTGAAGGCTGTTCTTATCCCTCTCTCGACAGCAGAACCTGTGGCATCAGACTGGGAGCTGCCTGAGATGTCGCCGCCACCAAGGTACCGCAGGGCTGGCCACGGGGACATCCTGTCATTTTTACACTCCTGTCATTTTTATGCTCTCCGAGACAAATTATATCCCAGTGCGATGCTGCTGGCTCTGGTATCCTTGCACACCAGGAATCTTGGTCCTGTGCCCAAGGAGAGGGCACACGTGAAGGGGAAATAGGAGAATATTTTATTGGGGAGGATATGGCCAAGGTGGGCACTGAGTGGGAGGGTGTGAGTTGGAGCACTCAGCCAGATGAGGCACTTTGTTGTCTCACTAGGAACACACCCATTTTATTAAGGTAAGATTTTAAAAAATTCCCTGTTTGAGCAAAAGCCTCTTCCCAAGTCTTCTCCTCTTCCGAAGGAGTTCAAAAAAAGAAAATCAGCTCTCCTCCCCTTCCCAGCCAGCCTTCCTCACACATGAGCAATGCCTGGTTTCTGCTGGATATTCCCTCCTGACAGGATCTTCTGCTACCACAGGTATGATCTGTTGGTACAAATTACCTGAGTGGGCGGCAGATTCTTGGCTAGACAAAAGGCCAGCCAAGGAATAAAAGGATCCTTTATTTCACAAGGAGCTGGGAGGATGCACGGCATACTTTGATATTGTGCTTCGTACAATAGCAAAGGCATAAGGAAATAATCCCTTGCCTTATCTGATGCACTCCTTTTATTGATTCCAGACAGGCAGGATTATCGAAGGATAAAGGAAGGGGAGGAAGGAGAAGACGGAAGGAGGAGGCAGGGAAACTGAGGAACCGGAGTCACCTCTTTCCAAGGGCTTCCCAAGCTATGAGTTATGTCCCTGCTCTGTAATCTTCTGTCCTCCTTCCCCCGGCCTGTACTCCTAATTATTTTGATACCCACACACTGTCATCAAATACAGCTCCCAAAAGCACACTCTGGAACTTTGTTTGCCAAGTGTTTGGCCACGTTAGGGTGGAAATTATTCCAGATAAATTCATTCAGCACTTTATGAGCTAAAAATGGCACATTTGTTAGCACACAAATAACATATGGCATTAGCAAATGAAATTTAATACTGTAACAGCTGAAATCACAAGTGAGGCTTATCCACCTTAACCTGAAATGCTCAGTGGGAGGGAGTAAAGCAAAAAAAAACTATGTACACTTCCCTACATCACCCGCTGGCTGAAGCACTGTCATGAGCATCCAAAATTCCTTCTTGTTCTCTAACACAAGACTTACTTGGCTTTCTCTAAAAGCAGAACATGTGCATGGCCACGCCATGCTGGGCCAAAAGTCCATAT
This sequence comes from Dryoscopus gambensis, assembly GCA_013389985.1. NCBI lineage: Eukaryota > Metazoa > Chordata > Aves > Passeriformes > Malaconotidae > Dryoscopus > Dryoscopus gambensis. The sequence goes on along the minus strand of WEIT01030476.1, from coordinate 10,936 downwards.
GGACAAGTCCTCTGCATCCCACAGTGGCCACAAATGAAGGCTCAAGAAAGAGGAGCCCAGGCAGTGCCCAGCCCAATTTATCAATGTGTGCTTTACTCATCTCAAAATAAAAATAAGCATTATTGTTTGAAGTTGTTTTTGAATGAAACACTGAATTCTTGCACTGGACAGTGCTCTCAGGCACGTGGCAGGATTCTTGGGGCTGTCCTGTGCAGGGCCAGGAGCTGGACTCGATGATCCTTGAGCGTCCCTTCCAGCTCAGGATATTCCATGATTCTGTGATTCTGGATTTACAGGCTAAATGTTATAATGTGTCGGAATTTCTGTCAGTAAGGGAGAGTCATTGCAAACAACCGACTGCACATCAGGGAGTGAATGAGAGTGGATCTCCACAAAAGTGCACTTAATTCATTTGCTAATTACAGCTCGTTTTCAATCATGAAAATACATTTCAGCACGCATGTAATATATACATTGCATAAAAGGAAAGTAATTTCTAGCAGTAGCAGACCTAACCTCGGAGAATTCCTTGCTGGGGGAAAGGAAAGAGTGCCTTCATTTTTTACTGCATTTTGGCATAATGGCTTTGCTGGAGTCTGATCCTGCAATCCTTGCTCCTACCTGCGTGTTCTTCAGAACCAATGTGTGTGATTAGGAGCTATTCAGAAGTTTAAAGAGCACTGCACTGGTTGGTTTTACCTCCTGTTACTTCATTAAACCCGCAGTTCAAGCTGGGGGAAGGCCTCCTGTTTGGGGAGTTGGTCCTCTCTGCTATTTTGGCAGCATATCTTGTTTTCCCAGAATGTGTTTAGCTGAAGTCGCGCCGAGGGAAGGAGTGTGACACGGTCCCGAACAAGACTGGTTTTCTCAGGTCACCAGCCGGCCTGGGCGCTGTGACAGCGGGCTGGAATATCACCGAGGAAGTGTTATTCATGTTATTTGTGTTGCAACAGGCGCTCGGTGCTGCCGACCTCGAAACCAAACCAAGGAGATGCTCCACGTCCCGAAGAAATTCCGAATGGGAAACAATAGACGGCTCCAGGAGCGGTGGTGGAGGCGGGCGGGCTCTGCAGCAGTGCATTAACCAAGGCCGGGGCTGCAGTCATGGGATGGGGAATCAAAGGACGGGAATTTCCCAGAGGAGGAAGAGGAGGAAAACGAGCTCCTGCCAAGCGGAGCAAAGGCAACGAGGGATCTGGGAAAGCAGGCAGCGGGGAGCGGAGTTTGCTGGAGGCACTTTTTAAGTGCCCGTTCTGCTAAACTGCCTCCAGCACAGCCCTGGGGAGCACGAAAATAACAAGGCAATTATGTCCTCAGATCCCCGCGATGCTGTTAGAGCTGAGCCCGGGATGTTTTGCCGTGCACTTTATCACAACAGTCAGCCCCTTTGCTTTCTAAGCGGCTGTAGAGAGGAGTGTTCCTGCTAATTAATTAGGCTGCCTTCGCCCCCGAGGGTGGGCAAAGAGCTTACGGTGGGGATTTGGAATCTGTTCCTTCAGACAGTATTGCAAACGTTCACAGGAGGAGGAGTGCTGGCCCCAGGCAGGGAGAGCTGAGGTAAGGTATGATGCTCACTCACAGCCTGGAGCTGTAAGGCTCTGCTCTGGCGGGGGAAGCACTCGGGATGAATTCTAGATGTAGGATTTCCATGCAAAAAAATCCAGTGCTGGGCTGACGTTATTTTGCCCTACTTCAACAAGAACTCCCCAGGGTAAACCTGCACAAAGACAAACCTGCCACTCAAAATCAGCAGGGTTGAGACTTTCTCGTCTCAAACTTCATCCAAACAGCCCTGAAATCAGCGAGGAAGCTTGGAAATGAAGTTTGGATCAGGCTTATTCCAAACCTTCCGCTATCTCACTTGCAATTTATCACTGAAATGGCTGTAATTCTCCCTAGGGAGAATTTCTAGTATTTAAACAGCTACTACCCTGCATAATTTCTTCCTGTTTCCATAAAAGAAAGAGGAACTGAGAACATTATGCTAAATGCCTCAAGAGTCCAAAGAATAGAGATTTTCACGGAATTTTCTGAATTTATGGTCATTGTGAGAGATGTGGCTGGAAACAACCCCAAGGTTAAAAAGTTCAAATTACTGGTTTTTTTTTTTTTTAATGACTCTGGAAATGATCTTGACTTCAGTTAATTCCAACTCTATTTGCACTTTAAAGGATCTCTGTCAGGCAGATATTAAAAATATATATGTCTCATTTATTTATAAGACTCCTTCACAGTTGGGTGACTATTGACTTGACAAATCCATTTGACCTAAAATATGACTAAGAAGTGTATTTGCGGTTTGTTTATTAGTTGAGAAGTCCTTCCCGGGCTAATCTGTTTTCTGGCTGTACTCTTCCAGCAGGCTGATGGAAAAATAAGACCCAAAGAAGGAAGCAGATTCTTAACAGTGATCATGAAAACTGCTTTATTCTCAGGGCATTTTTGCATGGCATTAGCAACTAAAAGGCACCACTTCAGCCTGGCACTTAAGCTATTTGCTTAATCAGGGCCTGAAAGCTGAGGAGAAGGAGGAGGAGGAGGAATAGCTTGGGTGTTATTCCCACAGAATTTCTTGGAGCATTAAATGGCTATTAGCTGATGGGACAAGATTTAACTGTTTGAAGTTGCAGTGAGTGAAATTCGGGGTTTTTTGATGGGGTAGCCCAAAACTGACAACGGAATTGCAGCCGTCAGATCCTGGCCTGGCGCAAGGAGGGTAGAGGTAAGATACAAAACTCAGCCCTGGAATAGAATAAACTCCCTTAGCTGCCCCAGGCACTTGGTAAATGCCCACCCCAGTTCAGCGAAGAAATGTTGGGGGAAAAGTTCTCCCACCCTGAGAGATTCCTAAAACTACTGAAATTAAGAGAAAGACATCCCGGAAAGCGGAGAATGCAGCTCAGCCCATGCTGCCACACCCCCCCCATCAGCTCTGGATGTAACACTTTGCACAGAGTGTTTTTTACTCAATACTCTTGTCGATAATTCATCACATGCCCTTCAGTAACACCTTTGTCACATCAATGACTTAGAGATCTTTCACAAGCTCAAATGATCCTTCCGTGCCTCATTCCCTGCATTACTACAAGCCATTTGCCTGTAAATGTGTTCTTTGGCTCCCATCAGTGGAACATTGACCTTGCCAGTATGGCCACACCATCAATACACACCTGAACTAGAAACACGAACAACTTGGTATCAAGCATTTAATTTCATGTAAAAAATGCTAGAATAATTTCAGTTGGAAAAGAGCTCTAAGATCATCGAGTCCAACTATTACCCCAGCACTGCCTTATTCACCACTAACCCACATCCCCAAGGTTCGTGTCGGTGGCTGTGCAAAACCAGACACCTCAAAGGCCCTCAGAGGTTTGCAGAGAAAAGTGCCCGAGCACGGAAGCATCTCCCACTGAGCAAATGGATCCCAACACGGAAAGATAAAAACGAGGCACGAACATACAGCCACAAATGGAGTCATGGGGAAGTGATGAAAAACGGAGTGATTGAGATTTTAGCAATCCAGGCACATCCTTCCTGCTGGGAGCTGCTCACAGGACAGCAGAGATCACCAGCAGGCATCCCATGGTACAAATGGCACAGTCACACAGCCGTGCCTTGGGTGGGTCTCCCACGGCTGCTGCTGCAGATGTAAGCCCAGAGTGCCGATTGCCAGGGGCCTGGAGGCTTGGCAAGGGGAGGATCATTCCGCATTCCTTGTCTTTCTCCTTTTCCTGAGGACCTGGTGTTGCCCACAGTCATGATGCCAGCTGGACCTTTGGGCTGTCCCACTGTGACTATTCTAAAATCACTCCCCCAGGGATGTGTGAATGTGCCTGCATGTTTATATCGGTCAGAGCATCTGGGCCACGGGGGAAATCAACTCTGCCCTCATTGCCAGGGCAAAGCCTCCACAGCCAGTTACTCCTCACCTCCTTCTCCTCCTCCCTCTCCAAAGAAAAGAGCTTTGTTTAAAACTGCAACATTAGAGTGAAATAAAATAAGGGATCCTTTTATCTGCTTTTCAAGCTTTTGCATAAAGAAATTTTCCAGCTTTTTCTCCACAGCACTGAGCACTTGAAAGCATGATCCTTCAGAGAACGAAGGGTCATAATTCTATATTATCATCTGCCGGTTGGAGCCATGGCTGTCAGCCAGACAGCAAATGTCACACAACTCATTGAGAGGCTGCGAGGATTGCAACACCATGCTGGGAGCCACACTCTGGGATTGGGCATGTGGAGCAAAGGGGAAGGGCAGAAACAGATCAGGAGGAATCAGAAGGAGTTTTGGACATCAGAAGGAATTTCTTCATAGAAAGGGTGGTTAAACACTGGAAAGGGCTGTCCAGGGAAGCGATAGAGTCATCGTCCCTTGAGGTGTTCAGAGAATGACTGGACTTGGCACTCAGTGCTCTGGTCTGCTTGACAAGGTGGTGACAGTCACAGGTTGGGCTCAGTGATCTTGGAGGTCTTTTCCAACCTAAATGATTCCGTGATTCCATGACAGAGAGCAGTGACAAAGGTTTGGATCGCTCCAGGAAACCGTTGTTCTCAATTTGGGGGTGAGGAGAAGGTGAGCACCTCTCTGAGAGGACAGAGGATGAGGTGGGTTCCATTGCTGTCACCCACAGAGGAATTTCCTACTTCTTATTCACTAAAGAAGAAAAAAAAAAGTGAAGAGAGCTCTGTTTTCTGCTGCCAGACATAATCGCTAACTCCAAAACCTGAAAACAAACTCACACAGTAACTTGACACATGATCAAGGCTTTACATATCCACCACTGTGGGAAGAAAATGTACCCAAAAAATTCACTCCTTGTCACAGAAAGCTCATGTGTTAGTACCAAAGAGACTGTCGAAGTGTCTTTAATGACAGTTCACCTGCTCATAATTTCACAACAAGCAGACAGCTACGCTTCCTTTCCAGTTCAACCCAGTTTATCTCCTCCCCTCAATAGGGTGAATTTGCCATCCCGACGCACTTTGAACCAGTTTTATGATTTTATCTTCATGGCAACAAGCCTCTGCTTTGAGGAAGAGCACTTATTAACTAGAGACAGCGTCGTTTTCAAAGTGATTTATTTTATGAGATTTTTGAAATAAATGATCAGTCAGTGATTGGCCATAGGGGAAAAGCATATAAAAGCTTCTTACCACATGCATTGAACATACCATCTGGTATCCTTTAAAATCTAGCTTCAGGGTGGCTCAGCTAATTCTTCAGAGCGCTTGATGTTCGCAGAGCACACTGAGGCATGAACAGAAAAGCGAGTGACATCGCCCTGTAAGGATCAACACTGGAACTGAAGATTATTATCTTATATCTCACTGTTCCGGCCCATCAGCAAGAGACTGGCATTTCCTTAATGAAAGCTGACGTTACATTCCAGAATTTTAAACTTGTTAAAAAAAACCCTTTTATTTTCGGGTTGGATAGCAAAGTGATGCCTCCACTGTGTGTTGTTCCTCCTGACTGGCTGATGTAAAAGGGAGGTACAACAAAGATATTGTTATTGTTCCTTTGAATTTACTGTTCACGGCATGAACAGCCCTCCGGGTGTGATAAAGTTCCCTGCCTCTGATGCCTGTCACAACTTGAGATCTGCGTTATTGTCCCTGAAAAGTACTGAATCGGACAATTTAAGTATTGTCTGTTGGTCTTTTACCCCAAAACAAAGGCTGAGGCAGGCAATTATGCCCAATTTTGTCACTGAAAGACAAGAGAGATGCTGAAACCGGAGGGAGTTCAGCAGGGGCCAGTGGCACAGTTGGGGGCCAGAGCATGAAGAAAGGCTGTGGAAATTGTATTTTTGAGCAGGGAGAGAGGGTAGGAAGGACCTCCCGGCAGCCTCCAGCCATCCAGGCGGGTGGTACCGAGTGGGCAGGGGTACGTGGCAGGAGGACAAGCCACAAGCACAGCAAGGGAAAGTCTGACGGGATGTGGGGAATAATGGCAGCACTCACGGGCTGTATTCAGGGATGGAACATCCAGAGAGGTTGAGCAATCTCCGACTTTGGAGACGCTCAGAACTCAGGCGGACAAGGTTCACAGCTATCCCTGTTTTGAGACAGAGGTTAGACCAGAGCTTCCTTCCAACCCAAATATTTACATGAAGCTGAGCTAAAAACAGAGGGGCCAATACTTGCAGCACACAGGCAGCAGCACAGGCTCTGCAATGCAGGCCTGCAATAAAGAACTGCCCTCACGTTATTACACCAAACAGCCTCTCTGAATAATTTAAATTCACAATTTCAACCCAACATTTTTTTCATTACATAATTTAGCGTGCACAGTAACATCTTCCAATAGGATGTGGCCAGGCCTCAGTGTTAGCCCCTCCCAAGACCTATTTCTGGCACTAAGATGAATCAATTGAATGTAAATTCCACGCTGGCACAGGCTGCCCAAAGAAGCTGTGGCTGCCTCATTCCTAGAAGTGTTCCAGGCCAGGCTGGACGGGGCTTGGAGCACCCTGGGATAGTGGAAGGTGTCCCTGCCCATGGCAGGGGGTTTGAAGAAGGTCTTTAAGGTCCCTTCCAATCCAGACCATTCTGGGATTCTTTTTACAGCTTTCAGCATATACATACACACAGCTGAAGAGCTGCATTTGCCCAAAGGAGGGGGAAAAATTCAAAGCTTCACCATCCTTTTCTGCTTCTACCTACTGTGTGATCCTAATGTGAAGCCCAGCGAGGTTGGCTTAGTGAGATTATTGATTAAAAGTGCTACTGCAGTCCCAGTCTGATATTTAAAGTGAGACATCACCACCGTTGTCGGCTGCATGTTTGCTCATTAATTAAGGTTCCTAACTACCAGATTGCTCAGGAAGAAGCATCAAGCTCTGGGGACTGCTGCTGTCACCGCTGGCAGCCCAGGACACGGCATCGGCCGCCCACGGCACTGCCCTTTCAAGCGTGGAAAAGCAAAGGTGCCCTGAACACAGCTGGGAGGAGGATTGATTTCATTCTTACTTGCTCATTTCTCCCAACGAGGCCACGCCGCAAGGGCTGCTCCTACAGGAACTCCCAGTGATCGCTGGGCTCGGAAAGGCAATTGTGAAAGAGCTGTGAAATCAGCCTAAATTTTCCGTGGCTTTTATTTAAATTCAGAGGGCAGGTTGCCATGTCCTTATGCTGTGGGGTCTATAGCAAATGCCCATTTAATTTTGGAAGTAATTATTTATGAAAATTAGTCAGTAAAAATATTGCCATTTCATGCTTGTTACAGCTACCATAGAATTTCAGAATGGTTTGGGTTGGAAGGGACCTTAAAGACCATCTAGTTCCAACCCCCTGCCATGGGCAGGGACACCTCCCACTATCCCAGGGTGCTCCAAGCCCCCTCCAGCCTGGCCTTGGACACTTCCAGGGATCCAGGGGCAGCCACAGCTTCTCTGGGAAACCTGTGCCAGAGCCTTGCCACCCTCGCAAAGAAAAATTTCTTCCCAATATCCCATCTATCCCTGCCCTCTGCCAGTGGGAAGTCATTCCCCCTTGTCCTGTCCCTCCGTCCCTTGTCCCCAGTCCCTCTCCAGCTCTCCTGGAGCCCCTTTAGGAACTCGAAGGGGCTCTGAGCTCTCCCTGGAGCCTTCTCCTCTCCAGGTGAACACCCCCAGCTCTCCCAGCCTGGCTGCAGCCCTTGGAGCATCTCCATGATTTCCTCTGGACTTGCTCCAGTAGCTCCACCTCCTTCTGATTTTGGGGGCCCCAGAGCTGGACACGACACTCCAGTGGGGCCTCAGGAAAGCGGAGCAGAGGGGCAGATTCCCCCTCCTCACTGCTGCTCACGCTCCTGGGAACGCAGCCCAGGACACCGGCGGTTTCCGGGCTGCCAGCGCCCAGCTCCTGCTCCTGCCGCTGCTTTTTCCCCATTACTTCAGAAATGGCCGAATAATGACCTTGACAAGCACAAATAGATGCTCACTCCCGAGGGAAGGGCGCCAGCGGCATGTGCTGGGCATCGCCTGTGCCCGTGTTTCTGCTGAGTTTAACGGAATTATCCGGGCATGGAAAGGCTCAGGATTAGTGCCATAGCTGGGAAGGGCAGGGCAGGGAACCACGCGGCGTGTTTGGGCCCTGCCACGGGGGCTGGGGACACGGAGGCACACAGGGAGAGGGCAAAGGGGAAATCCAGACTTCAGGCGCAACTTTAGGTTTGAAACGTGAAAATTGGATCATCTGGGATAACTTAAAATGAAAATTTGGTGGGATTTTGTGCAAGCTGAGGGGAAATCCAGGCCAGTGGTCATGGCCCCAAGGCTGACAGAGCTCAAGGAGAGTTTGGACAAGGCTCTCAGGAATGTGGGGGAATTGTTGGAGCTGTCGGGATTGCTTTCATAGGTTATTATGGGGCGAGAAGAAAATCAGAATTGGATTTTCAGCAGTCATATAGATCCACGAGAATTAGCTGTTTATATGGTTATTAATTACACTGTTAAACATGACAGGAGTCGTGCAGCTTCTACTGAAGCATTTGTGCTGGCAGCTGTTGGCTGTAGGTCTGAACAAATCAGTGTTCTTGGAGCTTTTACTGGAACCATCTATGGCAATTCAGCTTGTACATAGGAATAATATTTTAACTTCTCAGTAGTTAAATTGATACTTTTTTTTTACACGAAGAATACTTTGACCTTTTTTTTCCGTTGAAGGGACAGAAACACAAGCGCTTTGCTTTGTTGGTTTCTGCCGCTGGTCTTGAACTACACGGCGGAGTTTTTGATTCGCGGACGAGGGGGGCGACAAATCAAGCTACTAATTTTTTTTTTGTTTTTAATGAAAGTGGTGGAAATGGCGGTGAAATGCTTTTGAACAGCAGCTCTCGGAGCCCGCGGGACGCTGCCGGGGGAGCGCGGGGCCGAGTCCCCTCAGGGGCCGCGCCCTCCCCTCAGGGAAGACGTCACGTGACCGCGGGGGCG
>WEIT01030473.1:2350-14942 GCA_013389985.1 Dryoscopus gambensis | reverse complement strand
TGAGCATAATTTCTCCATCCTGTACTGGGTGATCTATACATATGGAAAAAAGAAAAACTGTTTACTTGTCTTGGACAAATTTATTCTTGTTGCTTCTTGGAAACTCTGTGCCACAAAATAAGGATGGACAGTTTGTTTCATGTTTCTTTAGGTATAAATGATATGTAAATGATAAAGATCCACAGAGAAAGGAAATTCCAGTTTGTTTCTAGAGATATTTTTACAAATATTGGGCTAGTTAGGAGCCTGAGCAAAAGCAAAATGAAGCACTTTCCAAAGCCAAGATCATAATCTGAAATGGAGTTCTGATAGTTATGAGTTAACTGGGAGTCTTCTATATTTATGTCAATGCTTTTGAGCACAATAGATGTGGAGTCATAAATGAAGTCAAGGCAGTTGCAGGAAGGGAGTGTATGCAGTCCATATGATAAACCTGAGACCAGTTTAAAAATGAATACCTCTTACTGTTATGAAACAAAGCATATGCATTATGTATTATAGAACACTGTTTACAATTTTATCATAATATAAAGCACAAAATATGATTAATACTGCTACTGATAAATAAGGTCACTTGTAAAACCTGTAAAAAGAACAATTTCAACCAAGAGCAGAAAATTTCCAACAAATTCTAGTGGAACTTTCTCTTTAGAATTTGTTGGCATTTTCATAGATATACAGAAGTTAATCCAATAATCTACTTGTGTTAATTTCCTCTACTTTTTGTCCGTCCTTCCTAAAGTTATATCTCATGGTACTACTTTTGGTACAGAATACATTATTTCACACATTATTTGGGACCAGTCTCCCATTCTGTTAGTTTTAAACAAGCAATTTGATCTATTAGTATTTCTGATAAATTATACACTAGGCCACACCATAATTTGTATTCAAAGCTACCATGATTAGGCTCATAAAGCTTTAGTTTCATCTGTTTCATTTTTCAGAATTTTAAAATAGGAGTTTTTCTTGTTGAAGCATGATGATATACAGATGTAGAAAAAAAAAGGTACCTATTTGTATGGAGTCACGTGAGTCTTGGGTATATTCATCCTGTAACTATGACATAAAAAATCTTTGTTTAGGAAGTTAAACAGTCCAATAAACTGATTAATTCTTCATGAGCTGTGACATTGATGGCACTTTCCGGTAGATTGCTACCCTTTTAAAGTATCAGAACACACCATTCTCACAAACAAAATGGATCAGTCCTGGCATGTTTGCCTTAGTCGAGTTATCTCTCTGACCTCCCTCTCCTCGAATCCCTCTCAGTGGCAGAGGATAGATCTTTTCAGCTTTGGAATATCCAAGCCAGGTAGTCTTCTCAGCTATGTGATTTTACTGAATAGTTTTAAAAATAATATTTTTTAAGGGTCCTTGCCTTTCATAGCAATGGCATGTGATTGTTCAAATTTGCTATGTTACCTATGAAAAAGCTTTCAGAAATAACAAAACACTTCTTAGGGCTTGCATATCCTTTTTATCCCCTCTGATTAATCCAATTTGCTCCTGTGATTTTGGAAAATGAAATGTTACTCTGTACCTGTAACAAGTCTTGTTAGAATTCAGTCTTTGACATATTGACAAGAAAGCTTCTTGGCTTTCTTTCTTTTTATAACACTCTAATTTTGCACCAGTAAATAGATTGTTTCTATTTGCTGAGAAATATTTATTACCACTGAAAATCTAAAACTCCCTGCCACTTTAACCAGTGAAAGTAGATATATGCACTCCAGACAACTGCTAATAGCAAGCAGGAAGGTTTTAATTACTATTAACAATGGATTAGCATTAAATCCTTTCAACTCATATTGCAGTCACTGTCATCTCTCTTACCCCATAATCTGACAGGAGGTAAACCTTTTCCCTCGGTTTAGTTTGGCTACTGAAGCATCCAATGAGGGTTCATCCCAATATACCTCTAACCCCAAGAGGGCTCATTATGACATGAAATTCCTCTGGCACAACAAAGGAGCTCTCTGAAATTCTCACCCACAAATATTTGCTCTTAGTTAAGTTGCTCACTGTTCTTGATGCAGTCAGTTAGTTGTTGCAGGTATCACAAGATGCTCCTGTGACCCATACAGCACTGTGAGATAACATCTGTGAACACAGATGTTTTCCTTCTAAGCCAGGCAACCTGAATACAACCTGAAATTAATTATTAACCTGTGTTGTCCCAGAAAAATGTTCAGAGTTAAAAAACCAAAAGAATTCTGGAGCAGTCTGCTCCACTATTCCTACTTCTTTTTTTTTTTCCTCATTTACAATACAGAGATTCACCATGCATGAACAGGCAAGACCTATAGACATTTTATGCATAAAGGAGGATGACCTTTATGAGGTGAGAAAAAAGCAAAGAGCAGTTTCCCCTATACTTGTGGAGTATTTTCAATACTTCCCACAGACTTTCCAGAGAGACTAGCACTGCTCAACTCTTCACTATATTCTAGACAAATTAAAATTTACCTGTTTTCTTCTGGCAAAAGTAGAACCCCAAATATTAGTCAATATTGAAGCATATAGGAAGCTTTTGTTATCTGATATTTATCCAGCCTTTTTTTTTGCCTGTAAATAGACAAACAAATGATGAAAAGGATAAAAAGATGTAAATGAAATTCAAGTTAATGCAACAGCAAAACCTTAGAGAGCACTACACATTGGGGGTAAATAAATAGCTGATATATTTTTGCTTCCCATCTTTTTCTGTTCCATTTTTCATTCTACAGAAAGAGAATGAAATTTTCCTTTCCACTCACAAATCCTTTCCTTCATCTGCCAAAATCAGGTATCATAAAATACTATTGAAAATTGCCTCTGCTGAGAAAAACAAAATCAAAGCAAACCCTGTTTTTTCTCTGAAGCATCTCATTGTAATATTCCTTAATATTTCAGCAGTCACCCACACATTCATCCAGAACTGGATTTTGTAAGCTTGCCCTATTTTTCAGTATTCATTTCACAACTTATAGCTGCAATCTCTAGTGGCCCAAAGTTTTCAGGGGATATCACTGATTTGATCTAGCTTTGTTGAAGTTAAACAATTTCTTTCTTCCAGGCCCTTATAAGAACACACAGTCATCCATGAAAGTTCNTGTAAGGGCTCAGACCAGAGGTATTTCACGTTTCTTGCATATTGTTGCTCTGCATTTGTCTTGTTGTTGGTACTCCCACTAGTGCATAGGTCTGTTCATTTTCCTTCTGACCCGTTTAACTACTCACTCCCAGTTGATCTCCCCATTCCCAGGTCCTGAAGTTGCTCGGTTCTGTAGACTGCTCTTTAAATTCCTTTTTCATTTCACCTAAATTATGAAATGTTNGTAATCAGCTAATGCAACCAGACAGTTCTGTAACGATTCCCTTCCAAATCCCATGTAGATTGCCAGTTTTGACTGTTTCAGCTGGAATATTCCTGAGGTATTTCTCACTCTATAATTCCTCTACTCTTTCCAGCTGCTATTTCATTATTGAGGGAAGAATTATATCGTTTTCCATGAAACCATATAAAGTTCAGTTTCATTTTCCCAAAGATCAAATCTGATTGAGCAATATTAAGACAACCTGCATACACCCATGGACATGTACACCCAGCTAGAAGACATTTCCTTGTAGTTCAAATAAGTATTGCTCAAAATATCTGTAGCTATGTGGCATCAGACATCCCTTATATGATTCATCAGCTTGTGACTTTCTGGAGTTTTTAGCTTGTATGATTTAGATCACTCATAAAAATAGTTATTTAACCATCAATAGGAAATAACAAATTTTATACAAAAAAAACAGCCTTGCTTTTGGGTGTAACTGATTACAGATAAAATCCAACAACATGAAATAATGAAAACCTGCTTTTTTAGGCAGTCCCTGTCTCTGTGCAGTGTTACAACTACAGTAAACAGTTTGCCTTTCCTGACTTGCATGTGCTCAGGTAGATTTCATCATCTTGGTTACTGCTGCGGTAACATGTAAGGGCTCAGACCAGAGGTATTTCACGTTTCTTGCATATTGTTGCTCTGCATTTGTCTTGTTGTTGGTACTCCCACTAGTGCATAGGTCTGTTCATTTTCCTTCTGACCCGTTTAACTACTCACTCCCAGTTGATCTCCCCATTCCCAGGTCCTGAAGTTGCTCGGTTCTGTAGACTGCTCTTTAAATTCCTTTTTCATTTCACCTAAATTATGAAATGTTTCAATGTTATTTTGGGACAGGAAGGATCCTGAACAGCCTGGATTGATACACTTTTCACACTCGCTTTTCTCATGTTACTTACAACATGACCAGTTTTTTTCTAACATTGCGTGTAATGTATTTTTTACAGCCCTTGGGTTTATAAATGTGGAATTCATTGTCAATCCATTTCCTTTTCTCATAGTCAGAGGTCTGAAGAGGAGAAAGAGGTTAATCAAAAACATAACTTCAGAAGAGTGATGCTAGTTCCTTTTATAAACCATTATTATGATTATATGAAGTACAGCATCATTTGTTTGAAAAAAATCAGCGGTGCCTTGAAATTTAGTGTTCTACAGCTTAAGCTTATTTTAAACTCACTACAAAATTATAGCGTGATCATTGCTACTGCAGAGAACTTCTGATTCATGTATACTTCTATTATAGAAGAAAATTGCTACGGACTTGATTAAGGTTTGAAGTAAGGAGACAGATACAGTGCAATCTGAACATCTTGACATCTTCTGAACCAGCTTTATAAAAAATACTTCGTTCTAGAGATTTATCTCAAGCGAACCTCTTCATATCATGGCAAATAAGACATGGTTTTCAGGTGCATAGAACCAAACCCTGAAAATTTCAGCGAGGGTTCTACCTCTCCATTCCCTCTTCAGCAGTGTTATTGAGTTTATACTTTCATACGTCCCATCTCTGGCAAAACTCCTCTGTATTCTTGTACCTCCTGAAGACTTTATTCAAATGCTAATGTGGGAGAATATCCAATAACCCTCTCCCATTGCATGTGAACAGTTGCTCCATGTCTAGGCAGTACACATTCCTGTTTATTATCCCATCATGGGAATCATTCTCCCAGAGGCTTGTCTCAGCTCCTGCATCTGGTTCCCCATTCACACTCTCTATGGATTAATGAATCTCTGAGATGAGGCCCTCTGAGAAGTGTGACAGAATGTGTTGTGAGAGCTGGCCTTTGAGCTGGAACATCAACGATTTTATGGCTGACTGTTACGCGAGCAGGCAGTTTCTCTGAAGGTTTATATCCAGAAAACTTGAACTTGAATTACTTTAACAACATTTTCAAGTTTTAGCTGTTTGAAGCTATACTACATGATGCTATATTCCAGTGCTCATAGGCATAGGATTGGTTTTCTCCTTGCACTGGACAGAAGCAATACAGATGTGTTCCACTAGAGAAGATGGGTGACTTTCTGCAGATGCCTTGCACAGACCGATCAGAAGAGAACCTCCAGTGTTCAAAGGCATGAACTCTTAATTTCTAGAGTACATTAGTTTCATTCAAAAATGTGATGTAGGATTAGTTGAGAGCATTCTCTTTTAAAAATAGCTATTATTTCTATGTAATAACTAGCACTCGTGTTTTGTTCTTGCAAATCAAAATTCTGTTCCAGTAATCATCTGGAAATCCAGACTGAATATTGTCTCATGAAAATGTATTTCTTAGCACAGTAAACACCAATTTAAAATTAATATTTATTCTCAGAATGCCATTTTTTTTAAGATATAAGATAAAAGACCTGTGAAATATGCTTAAACTGAAAGAAGTTTTCCTGCTGAAGTTTCAGAAACCGTTATCATATTGAAATTCAGTTTACTTTGGTAGTGGTTTGTGATGGGGATACAGCCGTGTCTGGAGTGCTGTGTCATGCTAAGGACTCAAAGGACCTTATACCAACAAGAATTGTTCCAACGCTGCAAATTCAAGCATTGTTCAGTTCTAAATAGCTGGGGGTCTGAAATATGTCCCTAGATGTGAATCTGAATGGAATTGCTTCCCTTTACTTTGGCAGCCTATAAATCAGTTGTTAAGGATGATGCTTCTCTGTTATGGACAGAGTTTACTGACAGCTTTTTCTTACAGCTGATTGATAGAGTGTTTCCAGAGGTGGAATTAGTGTCCCAGCCTGTGTGGATAGACCTGAGATGTCTCCAGTTGTTAAAGACAGGTGTGGGGTTTTGTGTGTAACATTTTGCACAAAGCAACATTCTTAAGCTATAGTTCAAAAGTCCACAGGGAACTTCACCTACATAAAAGTTGCAAATGTATGTAATTGGCATGAAGATTAATTCAGTTCAAAGGGAAGCTGACTGATTAAAAAAACTTTGAGTTCCAGTATCTTATAAAAAATAAATTGGAGAAAATGGAAACTTGTTCCTTTGCATCCTTTGACTGTTTTGCATAATCAGTAGGAACTCCTGACAGAAGTTCAGGCAGTGAGGTGCTGTGTTTCATTATGCTTGCTTTCTTTAGGAAGCAGTAAGTTTACAATTGAAAAGTCAGCTTTGTTTATCAAACTCTGGTGTGTACTGTGCCAATTTGTGTTTTTTTCCCTTTGGCTCTTTCCTACTTTTTGCCTTTAGAAATTGTGTTGAATATTGTTAGATGCAGACCGTGTTTGAGAGCACAGTGTGAGGAGAAAAAGAGGGGAGTGGAAAAGGGACCACTTTGGTGTCCTGCCACAGGCTGGGCGCAGCTTCTGTTTGTAATCAGAGTGGCTCCCCTGGTGCAGTCTATGGCTGCTTGGCAAAGGGCTGCTGCGGTTGGCAGCGTGGGTCTGTCCTCAGCAGCAGTCATCTCCTCGGCATCTCCGGCTGGAGCTCGCAGAAGAGCAAACAGGAATGCTGCTTAGGATTCTTGCATGACCTTGGAGTAGCACCAAAGCCCTGAAACGCTGGGTAGGTTCCTTTTCTTCAGTTTGTAGCCACTGAGTAGAGCTTTGGTTAGGTCCTAGTCAGTGTTGGTTGTTGCTAATGGCCTCCGGCTTCTTCAAAGTGTCAGTCTACTAAGAAAAATAATGTCGTGGAAATTTATTGGTCTGCCTCTGTGAATGAGAAGGTAGTGTAGAGAAATGGTCCCCAAGCGTAGAACTGGCTTTAAGTGGCTCAGCTGCTTTTCTGAGTTTGAGTGACAGTGGCATTAAGGCAGCACAGAATCCCAACTATTCATCTTTTCTGGGTAGAGCAGCTGTCTTTCAGTAACAGCTAGAGGAATGCAGCTCTCCTCTATGACACTGATGTAAGGCAAGCTAAGATAGGAAGGATAATAGGTTCATGCATAGAGGATTACATTATTTCCTTTACCTAAACAACTGACTAAGGTAAGAGGTAAATATTTATTTACCATCTAGAGATATTATATAATTTATATAATTTAAGTTAAAATCAGAGTTTTAAAATTAGTAGATAAAATCTGATTTGACCCCATCTGTATATTTTACAAATACATTAATGTTCCAGATAAATAATTAAAACCAAAAAATAAAAATACACTAATTCCACTTAATTAATACTAGGAATGTATGAGCTGAGAATAATGGTTAATGAAATTCTAAACCTTTTCCCTTTATCCCCAGTCCGTCTCATCTCTTCTACCCCCATCTCCCTTACCCATAGTCTTTGGATTTAAGTTGTGTACATATCCTGCAGGAAAACTAAAGGTTAAGTTTTTGTTTAGGATGGAAGTGTTAGCCCCTGAGAAGAAAACACATGAAGAGAATGAAGATTTGCAACAGTATCCTCAGAAGCCTGCAAGCTGTAAGAAAATGCTTAGGAATTGCTGCCTGATAAAGCGAATTTTTGCCTGGAAAAGTTTGAGCTCTAAAGGTACCTTTTCTATTGAAAATTTTAGTGTGGGAGAAATTGTTGTCCTTCCAAGAATTCTGAATTTTGATACAATGGTATTACTGAATTTAACATCAGTCAAGTTACAGGTAGAAGTCTCTACTGTCTTGAGTCTATTGTGCACAGAGATTAAAAATGGTATAGCTTTGATTGAGGTGCTTTATCATAATGTGATAAAAATAATTGTACTGCGTGAGTATTCATTTTGTAGCACATAAAAATACATGGTCTGCAGAAAAAAAAAATGCTTCAGTCAGAAGATAGATGAGTAAATGTAAAATCCCAGCAATTAGATGTATCAATTTATCAGGGCCCAATACAAAATTCTGTTATGATGAGTAAAACCTCCTTTCATTGTTGTCAGAGTGTATTTGCATAGAAATTACATGATCAATCCCTTTGTCTTTGAGGAAATGGAGAAAGGCAACATGCTGTCACTTTTATACATAATGATGTTATGTACTGTATTTATTAATAAATACTGAAAGAAATGCTTCTTTTTAAATTAGAAGTTGGCTGTGAAATATCTCACCATTGAAAGTTGAACTCTTTTATGAATAATAAATTAAACAGCAACCATCCTGAAATGATGGTTAATCTGCTTCACATTATTTCCCTCAGGAACATACAGACAGTTAAGAATTTTATTCAGCACAGATGCCTCTTTTTTACCATTGTATTTTTACTTTGCAACATTATGTAGAAACAGAAGAAAAAACACTGCCCCAAACAATTCTTTTGCATTTTGGCAGCATTTTTCATTCCCTTGTACACAGTTTATGATAGAAAACAAACAAACAAACAAAACCCAAACCAGGTCCTCAGTATATTCAATTTGTGTCAAACAGAATGAAAAAAAATGCATGACATTGCTTTGTCATGAACAGCTAAATTACCATAACCTGAGTGTGTGATATGTTACTTTATTTACACGTTTACTTTAAAGGCTATGCTCTAGTAGCTTAGTTGCATCTTTTAGAAACAATGTTCTTGTTAAATACAATCTACCTCTGGTTTTCAACTGCACTGACATCTGCATTGCCCAAGTAAATAAGTGCTTCTTATGCCTTTTAATCTAAACACAAACATTTAGCTATTCTCAGCTACTCATTTTAAAAGCTTTAAGTTAATAATTCCCACAAATGGCTGCTTTAATCACATGCATATTATAGTTTGCTAAATACATGTTTGATTTCCTATTATTGTGTCAGGTTGTACCTATAATTTCCTGCACTTTCTTTTTTTCTTTTTTTTTTTGTATTGTCACTGGAGCTAATGAGGCAAAAATAGATTTTCTGTAACCCTTTCAGAACACTCATCCTTTTGTTCATGTGAATTTTTAGAATTTTTTTCATTGGATTATTTATCATCAATCTCAGTAACTTGAAGCAATCACCTTTCTAGAAATGAGGTGAATCTTAAAGCAAATTGTGTTCCAGTTTATAGGTCTGATTCTTCAGTACCTTCAAGCTGACTAATAATTTGCACCTCCAAAAAGGGTCTTAAAATGGTCAATAGGTGATGATAGAATTAATGATTTGGGTTTTTTTGGTAAAGTGAATAAGCAGACAGATGAATCACTGTAAAATAGGGCTCAATTAAGTTACTCTGGACTACTCCAGCAGGGAAAAAATCAGAATCTGACACACAGTTAACTCAAAATGAAGCTATTATTTTTGCTTTATGTAGAACCCAATGAAAGTCAGCATATTCCCATAGGACTACCTGTACAAGAAGGTTTGAATATTTATCAGGATCAAGAAGACAGGCACCCTGATGTACTTTCTTCCATTCTGTGCTGTTGTCCAAGGTGACCTCACTGGCCACATTTTGTTGGACTACAATGATAGAGCATTCCTAGTACTCATGACAGTGCTGTAGGAACTAAGAGCATGTGGATGCAGAGCTACTTGCTCAAAACCTACTGTTTCCTGTTGGAAGAATGAAAGTGGGTTTCAAAATCATATTCTGGTGGCTCATTCCCACTTAGATATTCTTTTACACAAATCAGCTTCCCCACTGGTTTTCTTAAGCTAACTTTCACTGGTAAAGTATAAAAATAGTCACTAGGCAGTGGAAAATTGCACTTTAGTATTTAAAAAACAACTGAAATTTTTTTGTTCCTATTTCTAAAAAATCATGATAACTAAATACCAGATTATTTGGTAATTCATTGCTCTTATAACAGTTTGCAGCTGGAAATGCTGGAAAGTAATGGATATTTGATCTTTCTTTTAAAACAGTTACTGTTTCTCCTCTACAATTCATTTTTCATGTTTTAGTTTGTTTGTATGAACTTGCAGCTGAGTTTGTCAACATCTTTAGCTTCACAGAATTAATTATTCTTTCAGAGACAATTTCCATTTGTGAATTTGGTGCAGGAAAATAAATATTTGATTTACTGCAATGTTGGGATAATTTAACTCTATTTTCAGTTTGGAAAAATCTTCATTTTATGATAAAATTTTAGAATATCCTCACACTGGGAATGTCTTCTGTCTCTTCCTGTTTCAAAATCTAGGAATAAGAAGAATGTTTTGCCATAAGTACCGGAAAGATAATTACACTCAACCCTTTTTGATGCAGTATTTGAACAGCATGGATTCAATGCACGAGTGCATCCTCAAAAGGATGATCAAGAGAATTAAAAAAAAAAAAAAGGCACCTTATTGAAGTTCAAAGAAAAGTAAATGGAATAACATGGTTGTCAATGGGGAACATTTCCATACTAAACCCAGTGTTTTAATCAATGCTCAAGGCTTGGTAATTTGACTAATTCCATCAGACAGTAGTTTCAGAGAGCAGGTATCTTGTAACTGCGGCCAGAGGAACAGACTATGACAGTGCCAGGAATGCATCAGTGAGAGCTTGATACTGCAGTAAACTCTGAGCCCAAGTTCAAAGGATGTGTTGAAAAACTTTCAATTTCAAATGCTCACTTTCAAAAATGGGCAGCCCTGACGTATTCCCTCACTGAAGTGACAGCCTCCTGAGCTAACCTGGGGCAGTTATGAGTCTTTCATGATCATTCTATGCCATGAATATACATTTGCTGCAGATTTTATAAAATTCAAATGAGAGACACCAAGAGGACAACAAGTTGTCTGTCATGATGATAAATTTGGAGGCATTGTACTGCTGACTCTGCTTTTCATACTGCTAAAAATATTATACATTATCAACTGTTTATTTATGTTTTTTACATTGTTTGCTTTTCCTCATACCACATATTTATGATATGAGATATGACTGCTTTAGGGATGATCCCAAGCTGTCAATCATTGTGTGTGTTTTTCCCTGTCAGATAGTACATTTGACAAAGTATGTAAGGAAAAAATAGCTCAAGTTATTTCAGAGCTAGTTAAAATTCTTCTTTGCCTAGGGTACTTCATACCGCCTCAGACCTCGGATAGCTCGAAAAATTCCTGCTGAAGATTTTCAGTGCCAGATTTTTAAATATGGACTTCATGTGAACAGGGTAGTAGTTTGTCTCCTGTGACCCGTTTGCCTTTGCTTGTCCTATGTAAATAAGTTGACCGTTGCTTTGAAATCTAGTCACATCTCATGCTCTCTCAAACATCATGCAAAACTTTTCCTCCTAGTTGCAAAAAATTGACAAAAGCCGTTATTCATATAGGATAGGCATCCTTTGGACTGAAATATTTTTCAAATGTCTCTCAGCATTACTTCTTGTGTGTTTTTTTATTGAGCAGTGATGTTTCAAAGACAACATGTAAGGTAGAAAGTGATGACATCAGGATTACATACAGGGTTTGCATTCCACTATCAAAGGCCTTAACTGCCTTAATTAGAAACTATCGTGACTCATGAAACAGGACCTTTTTTGTAACTTTATTAATGAAGCAAAACCATCTTTTTTGTTCGCTTGTGCATAGAGTGATAGTTCCTGAAATCTGCCTGGTCCTAGTCAACCTTCCCCACAGGAAAAATATGAAATAAATGGTGTAAATGAAAATGTCAAAACCCAACAATAAATAATAGATATTCAGTGTCAGGAATACCAAATACTCCTGACTTCATTCCCTTGTCCCAGCAGCTGCTCTTTACTAACAGCCCTCTCCTACAGGATTGCTGATACACAGTTCAAATCTTAACTTGTCCAGTAACTGAATTTTTATGGCCTGTCAGATGTGTCATTTTTTACTTCATATCACTTCAAACTACATCCTGTAGTTTTTGTGGATGTTTTCCCCTTCAGCTTTCTCCCAGATCCTTTGAGCATTGTTTGGTTTCTGTTGAAATTGCAGATTTACATGAGAGGACCTTTATATGGGCACTAGAAAACGTTTGTCCTATCTGTCTATAGAAATGAAGTTCATAGGACTTTCAATTTTGAGTCTGAAAGCCTTTGAGAGAAAAAAAGAGGGGGAGGAAGAGGGCAAAAAAGAAGGAGGAATTGAGCAAGGGAGAGAGAAGTTGTGGAGGGACCGAGGACTGTGTCCCTTGCCAAACCCACTTCTCCTTTCCATTCTAGATGGTCAACATGTAAATAATTAGATCATAACCCTATGCAATAATTCTTGAATACTGAAAAAGAAGGCTTTGCAGTATATTACTGCATGTATTAATGACTGAAAAGATTAACATATCTGAGATTTTATGCTCTGAACACAAACACAGAAATCCATTTAAAAATGGAACCTTTAATGGTTTTAAGTAATACAGAAATCTTTATTTTGTAAAAACGACAAAAATAAATTTACTTGAGTATTCAAACAAAGCAGTGTTTATCCTGCTTCATCTATTTGAA
>WEIT01030471.1:25432-55573 GCA_013389985.1 Dryoscopus gambensis | reverse complement strand
TGAAGCATGTCCTCTATCTCCTCCCTCTAGGCTTCAGCTCTTTCTTCTTCACTGACTTTGGTGTCACTGTCATGGTGTCTATTCATGTGCCTTTGTCTTTCCCTTTCTTCTGACTTGGGAGAGGATTGGTGTCTGCAGGTTTCATTTCTTCTGAGGAACTTACAGCGCTGAAAGGGTTGATCTTACCCATGCCTGGGCCTTGCACAGCTAGAACTTTATCTTTCGCTGGTGGTCACACGATCTCTGCCAAATGGCAGTCAGACCGGAGAGGGGGCCATCCACGCTGCAGGACCAGTTTGCACGGAGCACAGCCACGATCTTGCCAACCTGCGCTTGGAGGGGCCGGCCCGCACAGAGCCACGGGCCATGGCCCAGCCCCCAGCGGCCAGGCCCAGCCCAGCCCACCGGGCCAAGCGGACACTCCTGTTAACTGTCCAAGGACCAGAAGCAAGAGAGTGATTCCCAGGCTTGTTCATCTTTAAATGTGTCTTTTACAGAGGCGTGTCCAGCTTCTTAAGTGGCTTAACAGAGTTGTCAATATTCAAATTAGGCAATTGATTAGTTCTGTCAGGTCTGGAGGAAGTTACAAAAGCCCCTTGCAAAAAACATCACTTCTGTGGCTGGTGGAATTTTTTTTTCTTAACTAAAACTCCAAGCTGTGCTAACTCATGACATTAAGTACAGCTGCCTTCAAACAGAACTGAATGTGATGGCACAGCAAGTACCTCCCAATCCCATGTGCCTGTGTTAGCAGAAGGCCTCTAATTATAAGAGTAGAAAATTTTATACAGACAAATAAATTATACCTTTCCTGAGTTCATGTATCCATACTGATGGCTAGTCAAAAATTTGTAATTACCTTTCTGGTTCCAGAAAACATTTCAGTACACAGTAGAATTCAGCAAGCTTTCGTGGTTTAAAGTCTTACTGGGAAGAAAACACCTCATGTACAATACATGTAATTGCATATGAAAGTGCACACATTTTCATTTGTTAGTGTTATTTTTTGTTTGAGTTTTGTGGGCATGGGAAGATGAAAGCAAAATCTGGAGTGCTTCCAAAAAAGGAAATAAACAAGGTAATCTCTCAAGTCCTTCACTTCTGTTCAGGCAAATGATAGAAGAGATCTGGATACACCACCAAGCAAAACTTGCTTTTCTGCAGCTGCTCTAAACTTTAAGGAAACCAAGGCTCATTAACCTCACCAGGCAGAAGATTTGATACAGCGATCACTGAGTGATCACACCAGGGCTGAGACATGGTCTGTATACGTCAGGAACTGCAGGAGCTTTTCAACACAGACATCTCTCTGCACTGTGATGCCAGGGAAGTTGAAATACTGAAAATGGACAGTTTCAGTTCCTCTTTATAGTGTTTCTGCATTTTCCAGGATTTAACCAGTGAACTCTCATAGCACCTCTTAGAAGGCGAAGTCCACACACACGGTTCCATGGAGGGAGAAGATGTAGACAGGACTCTTCTCACATCTGAAGGCTCTTTGTGCCCAGTTGCATGCCTTCTTACTCCTTTGCTCATCCACAGAAATGTATATATGTCACAGTTTAGGAAAGTCAGCTTTTGTCTCTCTCCTACCAATTCCAAATATATAGTTATGGGCTAAAGTGGCATCCCACTAGTCACTATGCTGGGATGTTTTGTGCATTTACTGATTTTGCCTGGTCTGATTTTCACTTGTGCTGTGAACACAGTGAACAGTGTTTGTGGTTGTGCTACTTCTCTCTGTGCTCTTGCCCAACTTTCAGAGTCCCAGACCTCAGCTTGCTTTGATAGTTTGCTGATATTAAATATCTTCCCACTATCATGCTGAGCCTTTTTTAGATACACTTTTAGTTGCATTTTTTTCAGTTTTATTTTCACATAATCCTCTTCTATACACGCTCTTGCATTTGCTCCCTAGTCCCTGAGTATGCACAGAGATGGGAGGAAGAGTTTGTATCAACTCATAAAGATGAATTTCAGGTTCCTGATTCCTTCCTAATCACTGCGTTCCACAAGCTGCGGCCTGATGAATGGCTGGTAAGACAAATATATATGCTGAAATATAAATGCTTATAAATGCAATATAAATGCTGAAAGTGTGAGATGAAAGCTCTGAAAGGTGAGAATGCCTACTTTGGAATAGAGAGACTCAGGGGAAAAAAAACCAGTGGAAAATGGGGTGGGGAGGCACGTTCCAGAAATTACCCCAAATTGCCTTTTTTTGGAGGCAGCGGAGCGCTTCAGGAAGTCATTAGCAGTCTGGAGAAAAACAAGTTTATTCTGAGGATTGGAAACAGTGGGTGGGGTAAGCCTGCCCCCAGTGGCCAGGGAGATGTGGGCTGGTAGCAAAGGTCTCTGCCCAGGTGCCCAGTGCCCACCCAGCCATGTGAGGATGGTGAAGAGGCTCTGGCATGTTGCAGGCAGCACTACATGCCAAGGATGAGCTGGGGGTGCTGCCTGACTCCAGTCCTGCCCCATGTGGTTTGATACAACATGCATTCAAAATCACTGCAATGATGTGCAGTCAAACACTGGTTTAGGGTATGTCTGTGGTGGAGTCACCATGAAGTATTTTACATTTCTGAAGAGAGCATTAATGAGAAAGTAGAGAGCAAGTTATTAGCCCTTTAAAGACAAATAAAGCTTTTCTAAACCACATCAGAAAGAGATGGGCTTGAGTAACACTATTTGCACTTTTTAATTTTGTCTGAACTTCCAAGGTATCTTGTTCTGGGCTCCTCTGCCCTAACTGATGGTTTGAGACCCAGACACCCCTTTATTTTGAAGAATAATGTCCTAAAGAAGACCTAAGAGTGTCTTCCTTTTCTAAATATTATTCTGAATTCCATTTCTTAAGTTTCTTCGTTTATAAAATGGGAGTATTATTTTCTTCACAACCTATTAGGGTTCGTTAATGGATGACCGTGCATGTATTTAACTATAACAGTGCAAGGCCGTATTTAATATTAAACTTACTCCTGACCCATTTTTAGCTGTGAAAACTGCCCTTTTTTTGTCACCAGGGTCTCCCGAAGTTGAACAAAACAGGTGAACAAAGATGAAAAAACAGAGCTCATCCTCACAGTAAGTCGGGACCCTTGTGCTAAATTCAGCAGGGCTATGGCAGACCTCAGCTCTGTACCTTTGCAAGGTCTAATACCTGCCTTTGTTTGGAAGAGTTGCCTGTAACTAACAGGGCTGAGGTCTGTGGGAATCCAAAGAAATAATTCAAAACCACAGTAGCTTTCATAAGGAATAATCTTCTATCTCTATATTTTAAGAGACTATGAAACCCCAGAGAAGCTTTGGACATCTTTCCTCAATAAACTGAACTATTCTAGAGCAATTCTGAAGCTTTTGAGTTTTGACTCAACTCTGACCCTTATTTGCCAGCACTGCGGGACACTGAGCTTGCCCCAGTGCTCACAATGAGAGAGATTTCTTTTTCTTGTGTGATGGGAACCATTGCATTGTAGTTACTACCTTTCTCCTCCAGAAGAATGACTGCAATAAGGCAAAGCTTATAATCATTTGCAGAAGCCTAAGGGCAAACCATTTCTAAATTTTCAGGAGAAGACTCTGTGTCTTGCAGGACTGCTGGCTGTTATTTTGTTTAAATACCAGAGATGTCCACCGAGAAGGTGGCCATGAAAATGCTACAGTAAAACATTTTTTCTCAAAATATTTTAAAATATTTCATGCTGGTGAGAGGAGACGCTTTAAGACACTACAGGTCTTTCTGCTCATTTATTCCTTTTCCAAGACCATCACCAAGGCTATGAATGCTCTGGCAGAATTTTATTGATATGGTCAAGATAAGTAGGTTGAAATATCAGAGTATTTCTCTTACAAGCATTAGGAGGGCTGATATTACCATCCTAAGGGTTGGAGCCAGATTTGGACCCTGGAAAGAGAAAATATACAAAGTGAAAACTCCTGTGCTTTGGGAATTATTCGTTGGAGGACTGTCTCAGCTACTGAGTATAGCTGAGTTGCAGGCAGGCTTTTCATAGAGGATTCCCAAATGATTCCTCTCAGTTCTGACTTATGGCTGTGCTCATGAACACGTGAGCTTTACCTAACCAGAAAATGTAGCACTCTCTCCTCTGCAGGCTTAGGCTTGACCCTTTGCCATCCCCACATGAACCCTCTCTAAGTGTCTTGAAGGAGTGATTCACCATGACAAAGGCTGTCACGTACAAACCAGTAACTGCCACCTCTCTGGGTACGGCTTAGATGAAATATGTTACTGTGAAGTTATGTGTGGTACCCAGCCAGCTGCAGTCAGAGTCTGGCAGTGCTGGGGAGAAGCTGCGTGTCAACTCAGAGCTGCACAACACTGTGAGATTTGAAGGCTTTCTAGCTGCAGATGTTGATAAATATACACATTTTCCACTTTGATAAAATAGTTCTTGGCAGCGACTCTTAGCAAATACAACTGATTATTGTCAGTCTGGCACTGAATAAGGGACTGTATCTTAAGGTATGAGATGAATACATATTCCACTGTTTGTAGGAACAGCGCTTAAGGTTCTGCCTTACACATATAAGAAGCTGACTCCATAGCAGATCTGCTGTAAGCATTACTGAAACTAAAGCCTCCAATGAATACAGCTTTCACAGAAAACAAGGCTGGATGGGACAAGGAGATCAGACCCTGCTGCCCCAGGCAAATGCATCCAAATTTATTGTTTCATAAACAGATTAGGAAAATGTAAAAACAGGTTTATGACCGCAACAGAATGAATAGATGTCAGAATATGTCACAATTGCAACAAAAATATACTGCTAATTCCTTGCTCAATTTTTTTTTCCAGGGATTGTTATTAGGTATTTGTTTTGTAGTCGGTATTTTCTCTTACCTGAGACTCTTTTCTATCTTGACATTAAACCACACTGCTTCCCAAGATATTTGGCCATGTCCCTTTCTTTACTGGCAGAGGCTAGAAGCTGGGAGTCTGGCCCCTAGGATCGCTAACCACTGCCCTGGGAGTCCTAGGAGCCTCTCTCTGCCCAACTCCCATCTGAGCTCCTTCCTAAACAGAGGAAGACTTATGTACTCATTTCCAGATGGGTTCTCTGCAGTATTGCACCCTCTGACATCCAAAAGATACTTTATTCTAATGACACCACTAGGCTAGGGTTGCATGTTTGTTTTTTTTTCCACAGGCCTGTTATATTTCTAGCTATTTTATGCTCAGCTGAGGGTCTTAGGATTTTCGTCACAGCCAACAACCTCACAGCAGAAATGTTTGTTCCCTGTGAGTGAGATGCAACAGCCATTCGTATACCACATCTGTTAGTTCCAACCACAATTTCATCTGGTCCCTCCTCTGAGATCCTGCTACCCCCTTCAGTGCCAGCAATGCTTCCTACCCCTCCAGCAGCCCCCACCCAGCCCTCTGTAATTTCTCATTCCTAATTTGGACAAAGAATGCCTTCACAAAAATAGCAAGAGGAAGCCTAGATTACTGACTGCATTTTTACACTCCTTTCATTCCCATTTGCAACCTTTTCACCACATACACCACCCCTACCTCCTCCTTTGCCACATTAACATGCATTCCATTCCTCCCCACATCTCCCACTCAGAAAGACTTTTGTCACCAAACTGGTGGCTATTACCAGAACTTGGAATTTGTATTTTCATTGTATAATCAAAGTTCATAAGCAATCTCACACAAACCGTTCAGCAGATACCAGATCTAGAGAAAAATATCTTTCTCCTATGCAACAGAAATTAAAAGAAAACAAACGAACAAACAACAAAAAAACCCTATAGCCAGCCCCTCTGTCTCCTCAGATTTATATTTCAAATATATATTTTAAACCCAAAATAACCAAACCAAAACCACCACCACCACAGAAAACCTCCCACAATGACAGAAGAATGTCTGCCACTGAGGACATTGAGCCACACTCAGCTGGAAAGTTAAGTTTCCAAAAATTTATGAGTTGACTAGGAATGAACTAGCCCTTGGAAAGAGTGAGGTTAGGATCTCACTCACAAGGGGCAGCTTTTCTCATCCATCCACTGCCAGCCTGATGGCTCAGAGCAGAGCAGAAAGAGAGAGGGATGGAGCTCTGGATGGAGCTCTTCACAAGGGTAAAGAAAAGGCAAAGGCAAGGAAAATAGACATCTGGAAACTTTAACAGATACTATAAAAATGAGTCCAGGATCGCTCTGCTTAGGGCTGCCTTCTGCACATTATGTTTTTCTTGATGGTATCCTTGTATCCTTCAAACAGCAATCTGCAAGAGGAGGGCAAGAGCCCTGCAGCACTGGGATGACAGGCACTGTCAGCAAAGAAACATAGGAAAGTCCCACCTGCACCATCTTGTCCCAGCCCTACTCGCAGCATCGGGGCTCTCACCACCTGCCAGCAAACCCTGTATGCAGGAAGGGTTTCATGTCAGTGCCACACTGCAGCATCTGTCACAGGGGCTTTGGACCATGTGGGCACACAGGAATAAAACCCCTGCAGAGGTTTATATGTGTTGGTCTAGACACCTCTGCAGACATGGACTGATGTTCAACCTGAGTGTCCCAGAGGCACAGACATTCCCTGATGCCTGTTGGGACTCCTGCCTGCTTCTTCAGTGACACTTCATCACCCACGAAAGCCAGGCTGGAAAGGGCTGTATCTCTCAGCAACAGTACACACTCAGAGAGTCACACACATACAAACTGTACCTTGGCCTGGAGGGTCGGGGATTCCCTCTAGGATCACTATCTCCCTTCGAGATGATGGTGATGGGCTTGTGCTGTCTGCCTTTTTGCTGAACAAGCCAGCAGAGTGGGCTCCAAGCAAGAAGCCCGTCTGCCTGGGGATTCACCTACTGTGTGCAGGTCAGGGGTAGTTGACACCCAGGTCAGGGGCTTGTGATAAGCCTGGTGTCATTAAATATAGGTGCATGACAATATGCAGCAGCATGCCTCCTGCCCTGTTGCCTGAGGTGTCAAGTGGGGCCTTCGTTAGTTTACAAGGGATTGCTGTTACAAAACATGTCAGCATCAGCGCTGTTCCCAGCACAGCTTCATTGCTTCTTCCTTGCTTTGATGTGTTGAGAAACCTGACATGAAAAAAATCAAAGAGCAAATTGTCACACACTGTAAAAGCAGGAGGGCTTCTGGGCTGTCTAGTCTCCTCTGAATAACACAGACTGTTTCCTCTAGACATTGTTTCAAGTCTGAAATCTGGACATATGATGCACCCAAGTGCACAGTGCCTGGTGCACAGGGTACAGGGGCTTCCTAAAGTCCACTGGCCCTACAGCTGAGCAAATCCTCATGGGAAGGCCATGGTCTCTGGCTGTGACTGCTGGTCGGGTCATTCCTTTGCATCTGAATCCCAGGTCTTTTCGCATGCACGAACTTGCAAGACAGACCAGTCTTCCCAAACAATGGATGAGCTTTTCTGGGTCCCACAGCAGCACCAGCATTTCCCAAGCCTTACCTCTCTCATCTCAGACCAAGTCTTTGCATATGTGGCAAACAATCACGATGCTGTAACTTCCTTTCTGGGGCTCTGTAGTTATTGTTGTGCACGTCCTGTTTTTCATAATTATGTGATAGCTGGGTCAGTGTGAACTCCAGCAATCAAGAGCAGAGCATAATATAGCAGGTTTAGCAGAAAAGGAATCCTGTAATGAGATTTATGCATTGAAAGGTTTAATTGTTTAGCACTTGTTTTCTCTGCTCATAACATCTTCTCCTGTTATACAACAGTTATCATCACAGAATAGATTGGATTTTCATCAGGGAAAAATAACTTAACCTGTAATTAACCACTAAAATGTATATTATCATCCTAGCCCCATGTACACAGAACACAACAAACAGCATGAAGTGCCCTGTGTTTTCCATTCCTTGTGCCACTGAAAATACTACAGGAAAATGTATTCCCCTGGTATGGTGTGTAGAATGAAAGATAATGGCATAGAAAAGACAAATGAACAAAACCCACCTGCTGGAATAAGCTAAAATACAAAATGTAAGGGGCTAATACTGGTCAAAAGAAAATTCTGAAAGCAAAAACTTACAGAAAAATTTAGACAAAAACTTTACTTCATTGATTTATTATCAGCATGAAAACTGAAAAAACCATGCAAGAAAAAGGTTGCTGTGTTGCAAGGCTAACTAGAGCCCCTGTTGCTATCAGAATTGCAGAGTAGTTGTGTACATACTAAAATAGGACATCCCTGTACCCCATATAACTCAATATTCAAAATATCTGCCTGCTTATAATTAAAATGCTTGTAATTATATAAACTATAATAAAAAAAATTGCAGAAGAGAAAAGATTTTTTTTTTCCGCTGGATATTTTCTTGTTTTGTGTGTGGCTCATATGAATGATAGTATGTTTTGATTTGTAGCAGAGAATTTTCTGTCTGGAGTAACGAATTTTCTCCTAACATGCTCACTTTTAGCATCCATTATGAAAAAGTGTATCACACTGTAGTGATGTACTGCAACAGCAGAGAATTTCATATTAATCATCATGTGATGCCAAAGGCACTGCTGGCATTGTCTGAGATGCTGCTGTAGAGCCACTAAGTTTTCACTGTCAGTGTTGATAACTTTAACTGAATGCAAATGTAAATACTATAAACAAATTCCACATTAAAATATGCCAGGAAATCGTCTCTCTTGTTAAAAAAGAAATCTGATATTTAATTCTTAAACAAGTTGTTTTCTTCTTAATGTCTTCACATACAGTTCACAAACAGCTTATCACAAGCTAAGCTGAGATGAGAACAAACAGGATGCTGTTGGCTGCTCTGGGTAGCCGCCCATGGGGATGCTCTTACTCCAGGGCAGATATACACACGTGTCTCCCCACTCAGGGAAGGAGTTGCTCCACATGGCCCACAGGCAAGAGCATGCTCACAGCTTGTAATCAAGAAACAGCTGACAGGGTCTATCCGCATGCCCAAAATTGCTCCAGAAGAGCTTTGTACTGGAACCGTATTCCAGGCAGAGATTTACCCTGGCGCCAGGGGGGATTTAATTTCTCTTTTTGTTCCCTTTCTGTTGCCCCTTTGCCATGACCTGTATAGTATGAGACTGTATCCAATTCCCCAGTTTCAAACATCCATGAAGGTGAGCTCAGCACCGGTAATGCGTGAGGCCCATGCAGCCACAGGGGAGAAGGGGTGGAAAGGGAAGATACTGATGCCTCTTTCTGGCTGAAGATGTGTGCCACCAGCCTTCCCCATCACGTGAGCCATCATGCAAGGGTACAGAATAGCATTCAAAACAAGGCATGCTTGCATCAGCCCGCACACCTTCACAATCTATTCACATACAGAGTTATGTTAACACCTATGTGCCACTAGGTATCTCATAAACACAATACAGACTTTAAAAGGCAGAAATTAAGCTAAATCACTTAGAGTAGTTACATCCTTCTGTGACTGTGCAGAGCTGTTCCTTACAGTTTGGAGCTGAAAAACACCAAATTATGGGCTTCACACGAGTTCTTGGCATATTATTCTTCTTTCACAGGCAGGAAGTATTTGTTTTTAATCTTCATCTAAATTTGCTTGAGATGGTGTTCCCACAGCGCTGATAACAAATCTTTGGAAACTAATACTCTGCAATAACTGCTTTGTAGAGTTCCCTCCTGAAACTGCAAGCCTGGATTGTGGTGAAGGAAAGATCTTGCCTTAAAAGTGTGCCAGCACTGCGGGAACATTACTGTGGCAGTCAGTGCTGAGACCAGCCTCTCCTGCAGCCACATGTGGGCACAGCAGTCTGAAAGCAGTTTGACTTCAGTACAGCCAGCAGGATGCCACAGCAACATGAAACTCAACATGAAAGCCCTGGATGAGCAGTGAGGTTTACAGCTAACTTGGTTTCAGTCTAATTGAAATTAGTCAAAGTCATCACAGATATCATAAAAGCTAGAGAAGCACTGAAGGAACATCCCTAGGAAAGAGGCTAGCCTGTTCCAAATCTGACAGTGATAACTTTCTGGTGAGGTAAAGGACGTTGCTAAGGAAAATAGAATAAAAAATTGTTGATTGCTTCAGCTTAAAAACTCCCCAATGAAATATTGCATTGTTTTAAGTTTACTCTTGTCTTTCCTTCTTCCCAAGATATCATAGCTATTTTGAACTAGAAGGTAGAAGAGTTTCAAAAGGGAGAGATTTTCTTCACAACTTTTGCCTTTTAGAAAACAGACATTTCTGTGTTCTTTTTACATCTTGTTTTGATGTCTGTTTGGTTTAAAAACCTGCTTTTGAAAAGGAAAGTAGACTTTTGGAGGGTTGATATTAAGGATTCCATACCTAGTCTCATATTTCCATTGTTGTTAACTCTGACAGAATGACTTTCATAGTTTCAATAATGGCTGTCCTTCAGCAAGCAGGTAAAATTCTGCTAAGCCTTGAACTCTGGCAGTCTCTCTCCATGTTGAAAGTACAAAGAAAGGATAGACCATGCCTTTGTAATTTTCCCTAAATAAACTGGAATAACTTTATATTTTATTTTTCTTCTCAATTTAAAATTATTCATCTCTTCCATGGAGAGAGGTTGCAAAGGAACTGTTTTGGTTAAGAAACAAACTTTGGGGGTAGGGATAGGGGATTTTTTTTTGCACCTTTCCAGAAGACTCATGGAGCCTTTCTGTATTTCTATGGCTTCCGCAGAATTTGCTGTTTTATTTTTGTTCAGTCCCAGGCTGAATTTCTCCAAGCAAGGACAACTGCCAGAGCTGCTCAGGATACCAGATTTTCTAAAAGGTATCCATGCTATCCACATTTTTAGTGACAGAGCAGCTGAGAATTTTCCAGAAGTGGCCATGGGAGCTCTGTCTCAGACTCCTGGAACAACAATAGTGTTAAAGCCCTACATTTAAAGGCAGTAGCATAGGTTCTTCCAGACACCCAAGCTCTTCCCCTCAGACACCTTTCTCCCTCCATAAAAATCCAAACTCCCCTCAGCTATAGCTTCTCAAATAAGGCATTACTGACCAGAACAGTTTCAGTACCAAACCTCAAGTGAAGGTCACGCCTACTCTATAATGGAAATCAAAATACAATTTACAGATATGGCTTCTTCACCAAACCACTTGGCAGACAATTCTTCATTTTGACATGCCTCTTACAGGCATGGGCGCAAAAGATCCCACGGTGACTGCATGGCACTGCAGCCTGTGACAACACACATTCAGATAACAAACATACTTTCTTGCAGCAGGAAAAAGCTGGCGGTTGGAGGGAGGGAAGACAAAATCATCCAGCTTTTCCCATCCAACTCCATGGTTCTAGTAAAAACACAAACTGATCCAGATTTCTGAAGTGTTTTGAATAAAGCCTAACAGCTGGGCAGCCACAGTATTTTGGAGCTCTGTAACAGCTAAAGTAAAATAAAGTGTGCATCATGCCACAACATCCCAAAAATTCGAGGGTTTGCATAAAAATAATCTGGGTACTTCAAAACACCTATGATTTCAGACCACCAAAACCTGAGAAAAGAAAATCTGCATCAACTTGCCTCTTTCATTTTTCCATTAATAATAAAAGCCTGTATCAATGCCGAATGCCAGCAGATTGTGCAGGCTGAATATCTGAAAGGAAAACCTTTATTACAGACTTACACTTCAGAGCTTTTTGGAAGCAGCAACTCAGCAGGGTGGTCAATAAGACTTGTAAATCCATTTACCACATGTTTTAGATCAATTTCTCTCTGAGTTCTTGTACAACATTTCAAACCTGCTGAACCCCTAAGACATTCTTCTCCTGTGGTACCTTTAGAATAAACCAATCATCAGAAAACATTGTGTATTTTCCTTCAGAGCCATGACTTGTGACTGGTATTTTAAGCACTATTAAAGCTAAGGAGCTGAATGGTGAAAATAAAGCACTAAGGAGATCTTTCACAAGTTCCTTCCTTTCCCTCCATACTGTTGCTTTTGTCTTATTTTCAAACAAATGACTAATTCAATTTCTTGTTATTGTTCTTTTTTCCACTGCCAGGTCTTAATTGCAAGCCAACAACACACTGACTGCATGGACAAAAATAACAATGCATCAAAAATCAATAAAACTATGCGCAGATTTTACTTCAATTCACTTACCTATGTTTGGCTTTATGACAAGTCATGGCTTGGCAAACATCTTACCAGGGTCTAGTTTTTCTTGTTTACATATAAATCTGCTGTTATTCCCCACTGCCCTTCAGCAACTTTCCTGCAGTTTTGCCTTGCATCCAGTAGGAACGTTTTGAAAACAACAGAGAAATTTGCTACAACAGCTGTGAGCTTTAGCCCCTCTCCTCTAGATTGTAATGTGGCAAATAAAATTCCAATAAGGTGTTGGTTGTGAGTTATTTTTGCCTCAATGGTTCAAGGGTTTTTATTCATATCCTTACTTTGAGGGGTACCTTAAGGGATGAAAGAGTTATTGCTCTGCAGTATTTGAGTATGTGCTACAGCTCAGAGTAAAACCACCAAATGCAAGCAAAGCTGTAATGTGCCCAGACTGATACCTGTTAAGCACCTGTAGCTGTCTGCAAGAACTGATTCAGATTATAAACTCTATGTTGCTGTTAACTCAAGGCTAGTCTACACACAAAGGCAGTGTGAAGGGGGGCACAGGCTGCAGTCTGAGTGCCCACAGCCCAGCAGCCACTGCCAGGGTCACCATGAGCTGCAGACACCAGGTGGGTGCCATGCCAACAGGTTCCCAGCTGGCTGCAGTCAGCTCCCAAGGAGCTGACCTGGAAAATGGAAATCACTTAGAAGGTGACTCTACAGTGAAGGTAGCCTGTGGGTGAAGATTGTGTATTCCCGAAACCGCTTTTTCACTTTGAATGATACCTACCATCAACTAGTGATTGCTGGATTTGGATTACTGTTGCTAGCACACAACAAATTCATGTTATGCAGACCCACTGGTCTCTGAGCAGCTGGTGCTGGTCT
Source organism: Dryoscopus gambensis (assembly GCA_013389985.1). NCBI lineage: Eukaryota > Metazoa > Chordata > Aves > Passeriformes > Malaconotidae > Dryoscopus > Dryoscopus gambensis. The sequence goes on along the minus strand of WEIT01030471.1, from coordinate 42,646 downwards.
CCACTGGAGCTGGGTCAGCTTCTTCTATTAAATAACACATTTAATTTGGTCCCCCATATTACATCTACACACAGATTTCAGTGTTTTCATTATTTAGAATTATTCACTGAATAATGCATGGGAACATCTTGCAGACTGTGTACTTACTTGTGAATGCTGTGCCATAGCTACTGCTTGCTCAATAGCTGGACTGTGAGATTGGTCATAAAGTCAAACAGAATTTTTTTATCCCCAGACCAAGAAGTATTTTCAAGTTGCATGTTTTAAAAATGAGAATAATCAGTCACATGAACTTTTTACCAATACCTATAACATTTCCAATTCCTTTGCACATTCTTAAGAGAATAAATTTTATGTGTTTACGTGTACCATCAATAAAATGTGAAACACAACCGCAATTGTAGGTAAATAAGTAAAGTCAGCTCTTAGCCTAGTGGCAGAATGCTTACCTAGGAAATGGGAAATCTGTGTTCAGTTTCCTTTTCAGCCTGAAGGCAATGGAGTCAGATCCCTGCAGCTCCTGCAGGTCCATCCCTCCCCAGCTGAGTCTTCCAGCTAGTCACATCCTTTACCCTACACTTATAGTTTTCCTCTTATGAGTCAAAATTATGAGTTTCCTGAAGCTGGAGGCTGGCAACAAAAAAACCCCCAAAAACCAACTCCAACATCAACAAAGACAAAAACACACCAAAGAAGGAAAGAAACCTTAACCAAACAAAAAACCAGCCAACAAAACAAAACCAAATACAAACTAACAAACAAAATCCAACTACCAAAACCACTTAAAAACAAGAAAATCTGATTTTGTAACCTTGTGCCCTGTCTAGAGGGAGACCTAGACCCAAGGCCCTTTTCTGGAGAAACCCTCTGAGCTGCAGCAAGGACAGTGGCAGAGAGTAGCACTGGCATGGTGGAAAACACCTTCCAAACAGCAAGACATGCTCACTCCAGCACAAAGGTGATCACTACACTCTGTGTTCTGAGGGGATGTAAAACATCCAGGATACAGCTCTGATTCAGGCACTGGGGAGGAGCAGGGAAAGAGGAAGACACCTGGCTTAATTTTTCCTGCTAAGTGACTCCTGATTGCTGCTTAACCCATGCTGGAAATTTGGAGCTGTGTTGCTTTCACATTGATTGACCAAACAGGTCATGTTTTGACTCTGAAACAGCCTGCCCATGATGGACACCTAGATTTTTAGATAGTGTATGGTCTACACACAAGTCCCAAGCTCTGCATCTGGCCCCTTGGCCCTATTTTCGATTACTTCTCTCTTCTGGAAATAATTCTCATGTGACTCTCCTTGACAGCAGAGGGGAGATGCAGCACACTGTGCGGCCTCAGAAGACCTGCTAGAAACCTTGCCTCTCTCCAGCTCTCTGTGCTGCAGCTCTGAGTGTATTGAAGGGGGCGGGAGAGCACTCCAAGGCCAGACACAAGGAAGAGTGTGAGATTGTCTTTCACATTTCCAGTGAAAAGTAAGGTTAACTTTGCAACAGATACCTTTCTGGAAGGAGGGGGAAGGTTTTCCAGAGCTGCTGTAGGAACAGAAAATCCAAAGGTGAAGAAATGTCAGGGAGAAGCTGTGAAGGTAAAAGCTTTATAGAGAGAGAGAAGTATAAGCAATATGTGATGGGTACATTTTTAATACAAAAAAAGCAACAAAACAGTGGAATGTGACAAAACCCAAACCCTCTGCAAGACCCTATGTTTTTAATAAAAGTTACTGATTTTGTAGATACCAGGGGTTCAGCCTTAAAAAATTACGGTGGTTTCTGCACTATATCCTGTGCTTTGTTATCCAAAGCATCCAAATATAAGAGAGAGTTACAGAGAGAAGGAGATATTGAAAAACGTGTTTGCATTTTTTCTCCAAGTGTGCATGACTCATTTGAACTACAAGGTACAACATGGTATGAGTTTTTGTGTCTTGAATAACTGAACTCACACATATTTTCCATTGTCTACCTTCACCTGTGGTATCCACTGAACAAGAAATCTTGAACATGAGGACAAGGCTGTGCAGCAGAAGGTGCTGTCAGAGGAGCAGAGCTACTCAGTGATTTGCCCTTGCAGCAAATCCACATCCCCAGAGATTTCCTGGTATCACTCCCTCTGTCATTGGGTGGGTTTGTTTTCACAGTCACACCTTTGCTTTATGGCAGCTGGTCCTTCCTTCTGCCTCTCTGTTTTTCTTCATCTTTTTTTTTCCTGCTTCATCTTGGCTTACATTTCCTTCTGCACTTAGGATTTCTCTTGCTTATTGTCCTTCAGAAGAACGGGAAGTCTCCTGTAGGGAAAGGTTCAGCTTGTCTCATTTCTTCCTCAAAGATGATGGAATAAGTCATCCCCTGGCCATGCTGCCCTCCCTTATCTCTGAAGAGCCAAGAGAGTAAGTTGGATACAGTTAAATACATGCTTAACAACATCATTCCAATTTACAAGGCTAAACTGATTTTTGTACAGACCCTAATGCAAGCATGGCAGTAGCTGATTCCCTTTTCCCGGGCTGCCACTGAGCAACAACCAGGAGAGAGAGTGGCCACCCAGAGCTGTTATTGTGGCTGAGGACCCTATTCAGATGAGTGTCCCAGTAAAAATGGGGAGTGAAGGGCAAAGGAAGCATCCCAAACCACTCTTCATTCTGCCTCAGAGACAATGGAAGAAATCCCATTTTCCAGAGGTTTGAAACAATAGGACAATCACAACTTTCATAACTTCTGCTGGTGAAGCTACAGTGACATTGCAAGGCATGTCAGACTTGATGGCTACACAGAGCCCAGATCTCCCTTTAGGTGGAGGAATCCCACCCAGTCACGTGCCACCCTGCTAGGATGCTCAAATGCATTACCTCGAGCACATTCCTCCTCCTTTTTTGCTGGCATTGAGATGTATTTTGAGCCAGTATTAAAATGCAAATACCCATCCAGACCTGGGTGGTCTCCTGCTCAGTTGCGGACATCAGCACTAAAGAGCTTCTTGAGCAGTGCAGGTTCCAGTCACTCTTTCCCTTCACTTAGGAAAGTTGTGGAACACAACCCTGTGCACAGAGATGCAGATGCTTTTAAATTGCCACCTGCACTTGGTTTTGTGACACAAGTGCACAGGAACATTCCCAAGTTCAGGCCTCTCAAGGCTTTCATTTGAAGACAGCTCCTTGTAGGTGCCCATTTCCTGTATGTAGGGCAAAACCCACCCACCAGCTATTGAGAAGCACAGCCGACAACAACATACCCTGAAATTAATAAAGTTTGGAAGTGAAGCAGCAGGCTCCAGCCTAGTAACTGAACACAGGGCTCTGTCAAAAGGCAGGCCTGGTTCAGATAATCTTGGGTCACTTGCTCACAAAATCAGTGGGGCTGGGAGCTGAGGTAGTGGTCACTTTTGGGGAAGAACACCACACTCACAGCTCACTTGCCCCTGGGCACAGGGAAATTGGAGGCTGCTGTGGCAGAGCTTAAGATCTGGATGTGAACAGGCACTGCCAACCACACCTGTGCCCCCAGCATGGCTGGCTGACCACTTGAAAAGATCACCAAGCTGTAGCTGACTCAAATGTCCTCTCTAAGGATCACCAAAGCGAAATGCAGCATCAAATCAATTTTCCCGTCCTGGACTCAAAGCAGGCCTTTCCTTCAAGCTGTGTGCATTATGGATTCAGTCAGTTTGCTGGTGACACTGAGAACATGTTTTTTGTTACAAGTCATCCTAAAACAGTTAATCTTGTTTTTGGTAAGGGAGCATTTACAGTGAATTAAAATGTTTAATTCAACCTGAAAACAAGATGTTTCTTGGGAGGGAGGGGGGGAAGGAGAACTGTGTCTTTTTATCAAAATTAGGCAAAAAAGGTAGAGGGGGAGTTGAAAAAGCCTTCAGTGGCTGCCTTAATATGAAACAAATAAAGTTGCCTTACAAGTAATTTTCCTTCCAAATTTTAATGCAGTTCCCTATTCAGCATGAGAAGAAAATGACTCTTTCTATGATTCATTCTCATATGAAATTCAAAGGGTTTAAAAATGTGCCTGATTTTGGAAAGTTTCCTATATTTCTACATAATTTTAAAGCTCAGGCTAGTGTTCAGTCAGAAAGCTCAGCTCTGGCAAAGACTGCTGACCATGGGCAAGGAGAGAAATCCCGGGGTACAGACTGCCCTAACAGCGAGGCCAGTGTGCAGTAGGGTGTGCAACCTCAGAATAGCTTGTGTAAGGCTGTAGAGGGGTGAGGAGGTGGAAAGAGAAAGAAAAGGAATGGGGAAGTTTAAAGAAACACAGGATGTGCGAGAGGCACCAGCAGAGTGATTCAGTGTGATTTTCCAGTAATCATGAATTTGAAGGAAGGGTCAAGAGGTGACATCCACCCACAAACTTCCAACTCCTGAAACCTTCAGAGAGGAGAGGGTTGGTGGGACTCAGGCCACAGATTTGAGGTTAAAGTTCTTACCTCTAAGTAGCACGGCCATTTGAAGAATCCGCGAACTGTTTTCCTGCCTTGATGTATCAAAAATCTGTATTTCTGCTCTTTGAGGAGAGACGTTCAACCATATGTGCTTCTACACCTAAGAGAAAATATGATGAGGCTAAAAACCCCAACTAAACCTGTTACATTACATTACCTGTTACAGCAAATTACCAACAATAATAAACATACTACATCACTGTATGCCTTTTAATGGCACACACCAATGAGTACAGGATGTATCTCTGGTTTCCTCAGCCCTGAATATGATCTAAGAGCAGGAGCTGAGTTGACAGCCTTAGCCAAAACAGCCAATAGGCCTGAGATGGACCTGAGGGTCGATGGTCACTGAAGAATGTGCAGCACAGCTGTCTCGTCTATGAATGACACTGTAGACACAAGAATTACATCTCTGAGGTGTTAGAAATATGAGCTCTTGGACAAAATTTCAGCAGGAGGATGGGGTAAGGATCTGGAAAGGAAATTGCTGAGCAGAAACACAGGGTGAAGTCTGAGCTGGGGCTGCAAAAGCACAGCAGCCCAGTAATTCCAAACAGTGTTGCTAGTCAGGCTGGGCAGCTGCATTTCAGGCTAGGGGAGTCTCTTTTCCTGCTAGCACAAACCAGAAGGAGTATAGCATGAAAACATGCTCACTCCTGTCCCTGGGCCTGCAGCAATGTGAGCTGTTCCTCCAAAATTATATTCCTAAATTCTGTCCTACCTCCTTGACTAAAGTCAAAACTGGTTTGCCAAAGTCCTGTTTGAATCACCCTTGCTAAGGGATTCTGTGCAAGTCACTGTGATACACATCTACAGCCTAAGTGAAGAACAGATGCCGCATATTTAATGTTGCAGGAGAAGTACAAATTTCAGGCAGTAAGAAATATTTCTTGATCCTATATGTGGATAGTATTTCAGTAGAGTAAGTAAGAAAATATCCTGGAAAGTAAAGACTAGAATAAAACACACCAAAACCAGGGTCTCAAAAAATTGTTAGTAAATTCTCTACTTCAAAGCAATAATGGGGAAACTACATCATCCCTTTGCCATTGCATACAAAGAGTCCCTGTGTGGGATCAATGAATAGGCAAGTGCAGCCAACCTTCTTTCAGTTGCCTGCAGGTTAAGAATTTGGAAGTTGGCAGAAAATTTAAGATTGAGTCTGAACATTCACTTGCATCTGGACTTTAATGTAATAGCCTAAAGGAAGCATTGCTCTAAATTTTGAATCATGGTGAACTTGATGAAGGGCTTGAGATGATCTATAGCAAAAGGTCAGAAAAGCTGTAAATGTTTATTTCCATGAGCTTAAATGAGTGCTTTCAATCCTGCTTTTACACTTTCATTTATGTTTTCACTCAGAGTCTCTGCATCACCCTTCTAGGGCTTTTCTGTCCTAGGAAATCTTTAGCATACATGCACTGAAAGGCAATGTATGTGGCATATAGCCCATAAGGGACCAGGGTAGTGAAATCTCCAGGCAATTGCATTGCAATTGCTAACTCCAGCACAACAGCAGAAAAACCAGCTGGGCAAGAAAGGGGAAGCTTGGACCCATTCAGAAACATTAACTCTTTTGGCAGGAAGGCTAGGGGCTATCCTGCTTTCAGCAACACATAATGAAAGATACCTCAACTGTTGAGAGACTGTGAAGAATGTAACGGACAACATAACCTCATGTGGATCATCTTAAAGACTTTGCAAAGGGGTTGTGCACATGGGAAGTCATCACACTGCGTTGCAAGCACCTATAATTTGGGAAGGAAAAACTTAGAGAAGAAAATGAGAATAGACAAGCCAGATCATTATATGCTTCTCACAGGAAGAGATGTTAGTAGGTTCTGAGTCACATGTGAAGGGTGGCAGAGACTTCAGTGGCACTGAGGAAATGGGAACATTTTATCTGTAATTTGGGCTAGCTGGCTGCATAAATTGCAAAACACAGATGTGCCTGCCCTGCAGCATGCGAAGGAATAACTCACTAGGCGTACCTGAGCTTCAGCTGTGCGCACTCTAGGCTATAAGCAGCACTGCCAAGCTGTGTTTGAACTCTGCCTAAATGGTTAGTAATTTCTATGGCCAAACTGCCAGAGTGGGAACTCAGAACCATGTCCGGTACAGGAGTTTGGAACCATTGTGTCTACAGCCAGCTGAAGTGTGCACCATCATGCTTGAAGCTAGCTGCTAAAATGATCTGGTATAGGGAGAAAAATAATGATGGGTGTGATGGTAAGGTCTAATATTAATAATGACATGTACTTGTACATCTGAGAAAGAGACAATTAAAAGATTAAGGAACTTTGTGTTTAAACTGCAAGAGGATGACAAAAACCCCTCACAAAACCTGAGTTTAACATTGGTCTGTTTGATCCATCTATTTTACAACTGTATGGAGCTACTTCACACTGACACGTGGTTCTTGTTCTCCTTACAGAACTATTCCATATTATTTGCCGTGTGCAGTTTCTTGACTGAACTGAATTTTGGAGTAGTTACATAACATACAGCTCCAAACTACCCCTCCAGTGACACCTACTTTTGTCTGAGCCCAGCTATTCTCAGTGGCTTGAGAGCTATTTAAAAGGCCATAGCAAGCATACTTGGAGAGCATGTGCTTTCTGGGGTTTAGACCCATGACAGGTGAATTCTTGGTTTGGTTTTCTCTAAATCCTCATCTTCTTTTTTCCATCCATGCTCTAACGCATGGAATTCCTGGTCTACAAAGCAAAGCAAGTAACCTGCAGTGCAGCAGGAAGAAGAAAACAGGGAGTGTTCATGCCACAAATGTCAGGTTGAAGAGGATCAAGTCCAGGCATGAATGGCTGCATACTTATAATTTGTTAAAGTGATGCTGCTTCACAGGAGTATTTGCCATTCCCAGTTCAGGAAGGTACACGTTTGTTTATTTAGGCTTGCATGCAGAAGTGAAGTTAATAGGTAATACTTGGAAAACAACTACCCAAATTGGCTCACTGCATTTCCATAATGACCACTGAATATAGGTAACAACCATTTTTTTAAGCCATTGAGTACTTTGTTCAATCTGGCCAGTTTCTGTGAAATGCTTTTCTTTGTAATGGCTACTGAAAGTGAATAATGGCTGTATTCTCCCAGGCCAAAAGCAAACCTCACACAATGCCTACGGTGAATTAAAGGGGCTCTCATGCTGCAACAACAGGTCCACAAAGCCAGGGTGCTGTGGCTAACACTACTCATCATCCAGGCCATCTCCAGTAAAAAGAGGATGGGTGTAGGGCAAAGGAGAATTGGAATGATTTTCAAAAAAAGTAGGTGTTTTTAGTATTACAGTGCTGGACAAGACTAAAGTCTCTTGACTTCAAAGAATGAAGAGTTTCATACCTCAAGCATTTAATGCCAAATATTTGCCAGGATTTTTATCTTAGTACAACTATTTATAGTAGCTCTAATGCTATATAAAAGACTGTAGCAAGACATCCCCAGTGGTTTATGTTACTATTTGGCTTTCACTTCTTCAAATACATCATGAACTTCTTCAGATGTGTGAGAGGCATTCCATTTCCCCAACTGCAAATGACAAATTATGAATAATACACATTGTTTACTCTTTTTTCCCACTCCAAATTCCTATGTAGCTCTCCAGTGACTCCAACTGTTGCATTTGGTCTGATTTTCTGCAGGTGTCCTTGCACAATGACCACGAATCTCTTGGATTTCACATATACAGATCATTCTGTTTCAGTGCTACACATATTGCATTCTGTTCATTTACTGTAAGTGTGAATGTAGTGGTTCTTCTTTCCCATTTGAACATACAGAAATATGTGAAAATAAGGGTAACTTTGTAGCAGTGTGGTAGATAAGGGGTGTCGGGACCCTCCAAATACATCTCCACAGGGGCTGGAGCCGCTCTGGTAGAGCCACTGCGCTTCTGGCTGACGAGCTCGGAACGCACCAAAGCTCCCGTCCTGTCCCGTCCTCTGAGGCTCCATTTTCTGGGTGGGCCCCCGGAAGGGGCAGCTCAAAAGGGACCAGGCTCTCATAGGAGTGGAGCAGGCAGCATCAGCTTAGTCAGAGAAGCAGCTGGTGTGCACATGCACGCAGGTGGACGATGAAAGAGTCAGGAAGGGTTCTGGCATGTTCTGGCACGAGAGGATTTATTTCACCCTCATCGCGGGGGAGGTTAGGAGCCAAGAACAAGATGGAGGAAGGGTTTGGGGTTTATATAGGAGGTTCGCAGGGCGGGCAGAGCATCGGGATCGAGGGTGCCGGGGTGCAGGGGCGGTACAGAGACGGGGCTATGGCAAGGGGACCAATAGGAATACCGCGAGGGAGGGACTAAGGTACAAGGGCCAACGGGTAATGCAAGGAAGGGAAAACATACATGTAAGGAATGAAAGGGGGCAGGGAGAAGCAATGGATCAATCGAAGGAACAGACCTGGGGTACATAATGTCCTTAGGAGAAGCCTGCCTCTCAGGCCTGGGGGAGGACCCCCTGCCGCAGCCCCCAGTGGGCTTGGTCACCGCAACAAAACATTATATGGAAATAATTATTCATTGTTTTGTTGAACTTGGGCATCAAAGTAATCATGTGAGTAAGCATGGAGCAAGAGCACTTTGTTGGTAGTTTGTGCTGAAGACTATGATATCTCTCTTGTTTTCCATGCTAAATGAAGTTAGTGCAAATATGCAATCATTCAAAAAAGTTGCAAGCTAGGTTTGTGGCAGTTATAAATGAAATACTTTTACTCATGCTGTGCGTTAAAAGAACATCAGTGGAGGAGTTGCTTGTGTTTTGGGTAGGACTGTCTGGAATAACTGGAGACACACATCAATACAATCAAAGAGAGGAGCTATTCATTCTCTTGCATTCAATGGTGGCTATCATGCAAAAATAAGTTAAGAAGCCAGTTAGACTGCCTGAGTCCTAATACAAGTTTCAGCAGCCTGTGTTGACTTTGGTCTTTCTGAGCACAGTTCACATCACTCATCAATCAGTGTAACAAAGCAAAACTAGATGTTCTTCCAGGAACATAGCCTAGGGGTCTTTGGACGTGGTCTTTTGTTGACTTCCTGCTGTGGGAGAAACCTCTCGTGTGAAATCAACCTCCTTTCCCTTTAAGACTTTGGCTGTTGTGTCATGCATGGGTGAGCATAACACCTACAAGTGACAGAGACACTCCTTTTTCTCATCCTGGAAACTCTTAGGAGCTGAAGGTCATGCTGATGGTTCTCTGTCTTAAAAAAAGATACTGCCAAAGGATCACCTAGGAACTGATATGCTTCAGCAAAAAGGGCATTAAATAACCTACAGCATATTCTAATCTGCCACCACCTGGCTCAGAAGGCATCACTAAGGGCGGCCTCTGCTTGCTCAGGAGAGACTTGTAGCACTCTTCAGGAAAGGTAGAGGCCCCTGTGAGGAGCACTGTTGGGAGCAGTCCCTTTTGCACATGACTTTAGCTGGAAAACTTTTGAATCAGGAATGACAATACACGTTTTAGGTCAACAGACTTTAAAACATTTTGAGTGAACAGACAAGATTCCTTAGTTCCCCCAGGTTTCTGGCTTAAAATAACCTATTTAGTAGTGCATATAACCTGTAAGATGTTTGCTTTAACTGTAAGAAATTTGCCAAGAGAATGCATGATGTGGGAAAGTTTCCATTCCGGCCAACCTCTTTAGAAGCCATGTCAAGGTTCTTCTCTCATGTCTCAATCTTGTTGTCGCCTGGAAGACTCCTGTCAGCATTCAACCCAGTGAAATTCCCAAAGCTTAAACCTGAACAGTGCCCTGGCTGGCTGCCCTCTGCTCTGTCCTGTAGATTACAGAGGGCTACCCTGGAAAAACAAAACAGAACGCCCAATTGAATTATGCTAATTAAAAAGTGTCCACAAAGCAACCCTTTTTCTGCCTTTTCAGAAAATGCTGCTCAATAGCAGTTAATTCCCACAGTCAGTTCTGCTATGAGCTGAGAGCAGCATACAAATTGCCATAGTTTAGGAACAAGAGATTAAAATTGGTTTCTCTGGAAAGGCACATAGGAGAGGGAAGACTGGTCAAGATCAGCTGAAGAAATTACCTCAGACAGACCATATTTGAGGGAATTGACTGTAATGTGATCCCAGCAGAAAATGGTTTAGAAGACCAACTAGTCACTCAGTACAGCTTCATCAGAAGCATCACTTAGTTTTACTGAGCCCAGAAACTGAATTCCCAGTCTGCATTTTAACAGCAGACCTCAGAGGGCCACAGTCTGGGAATGTGGTCAAGGCAGAGGTTGTTCCTATCAATATTACCTGAGTCGTGTTGCAAACATGATAGGATACCAATGTTTTGTAACTATATCCATCATTAGAGCAGTTTCTACAGAGCACATAAGATCAAAACAAAAGCTCACTGACCCTCTTGCATTTCAAGATTCCATTATCTTTATTACAGAAATCCCTGAATGCAGCTTACTTCCCATTACATATTTAAGTCCGTGTTGTCTCTGACACTCTTTAGTTCTCTCAAGATCTGAAAGCACTCTTTCTCTATACTTATTAATTTTACATGGTACTTTGAGACAAGTTAATAATGGATCCAACTTGTCCATTATCCCACTGTTGGGGAACCAAAATGCATGGATGGCAAACCTAGTGCTAACAGCAATGCTATTCAGATAAAGTTGATTTTCTCCAGCTGTGTTAGAAAGCTAAACAACCTGCTGCTCCTGATCCCTCCAATTTTGTTCTGCTCTGTGCAAGACAGTAATCAAACTCACAAGTATTACAAACTTATATTAAGCTTTCTTTCCAAATGCTTATAAATTATGTTATTGCAGTTTATATCTGAGGTTCATATGCTACCACATTGATGCTATCTGCACAATGGAGACATAGATGGATTAGCCAGAATATACTGCACAGCAGCAGCCATTCTCCTTCCTTGAAAAGGTAACAGGCTCAGGAAGCAAAGGAGACACCAGGGAAGTGCAATATAGTTTTGAATAGGAAGATCCTTTTTTCTTTCTGTGCCAATTCCAATACCTACTCTGAAGGCATAGGTGATACAAGAGACATTGGTCATGCTGTGGTCTTTAGATATCAGTGTAATACAAACATTTACCTGACAATTTCAATTCAGATATTATTAATTATCACAGGAAGCTACAAAGCAGCTTGCAATAAGTGATTATTCAGGTAACACATCACTGCTGTATTTGAGATTTGTCTAAAACAAAACAGTAAGTTTCTTATCATCATTTTCAGTTCTGAAGTTTACTGAGGTAAATTCCCACCATTCACAAAAGTACAGCCATGTGTAAGACTGGATTCATTGCACAGATTTTGATTCTGTTTCCACCTGAGTAACACACTGTGAGTCCCCTTTGGGATAACATTATAGTGAAGACTGGGGCCCTAACCAGAGAAAGTAATTGGGAAAAGATGCAGAAGGAAGGTAGGTTAGAGGGAAACCTAAAAAAAATACTGAGTCTTTGGAAACCTAATAAATAAGATCATGGAGCTTCAGGATTTTGAATTAAATGTCCTGGTGCCCTTTTGGAGAAGAGTTATTAGATCCCCATGCATGAGCTGAAGACTTTTAGGAAGATGATGACTTTGCAGAGATTGTCTAGGTCATGCCCCAGACTACATACTCTCACCTAACATTTGCACCAAGGCATTCCTCATGCACACAGATGTGAAATCATAACTAGAAATACTGCAGCTGAGCCCCTGTCTGGCGTATTGAAAGGACAGAGCTGTCATGGTCATGAACTGAGGGCACTCAAGTTCATGTCACCCTGCACTGTGCTGTCCCAGTTTGCAGCTCGTGTCCTTGGCCTGAGGTTCTGAAGGCAGCTTTGTTCCCCACTGTGCCCACTAACTGACTCAGCACCCATCTCCCCTGAGCCTTCTGGGGCACGCTGAAAATTAGGAATTTTCTGGGATGTTGGCAGGAGAGATTTGCTAAAGATATGAAAAGAATTGTGTGACACTACGCCTCCATCAGAGGGGAAAGCAGTCCATCTTCTATCAGACTGTTTTCTACTGCCCCAGTTGTAATAACCACTGGTCACACCACAGCTCAGAAGATACAAACAGCCAAGTTACCTTGTTTTCTCTATCACTGGGATTTTAAATTTTTTTAAAAATAGTTTGGTATAGAAGGGGACCTTGAAAGTCATATGGTTTCAACCCCCCTGCTGTGGGCAAGGACACCTTCAAATAAACCAGGTTGCTCTGGTCTTGAACACTTCCAGGGACAGGGCATCCACAACTTCCCTGGGTAGACTGTTCCAGTGCCTCATCACCTTCACATTTTTTTCCTAATATCTAATCTAAACCTACTTTTTTTTCCCATGCAAAAGCATTTCTTCAGTATCTTCCTTCCCATCAGCAGCTGGTTGAGCATTTCACCCCTAAGCAGTATGGTACCCTTTTTATTTCCCTGTGTAAGTGTGGTCCCGGAGTCTGACCATGAACACTCTCTGCCTTGTCTTCAAGCCTTTTCAGGCACACTGCACAATTTTTCACCCTACAGTCAACATAGTTTTATCCCACATGGTTCACTTGGGGCACCAGGCTGCAGTGGGCTGCTGGCACACACCTGGAGACTCTGCCAGAGAACATCGTGTTCTGTGGGGAACAAGGAAACATAACAAAAACATCAACAAACAACCACTGAAAAAAATATATTTCTAGACTGCATGCAAGAGAATAGAAAGACTGTGGTAGTGAGCTCCAGGAAAGGCTCAGCCATGTCCAACAGAACAGCAGCACTCCTGTGTTTAATGCTGCTGTTTGCTGCTTGTGCTGCTTTTCAGAGTGAGTATGTTATCCCCTGGGATCACAGCTCAAGCCCAAACTGCATCACTTCACTCAGGCTACAGATCTGCTTTGCCATCTGAAGTGTGACAGACAAACTTCACGCCCCTGAGCAGCTGTGAAACCCTGCACAGCTTCCCTGCTCCAGTCCCAAGCTGACTGCAGCTTGCTAGCAAAAGGTAAGGATCCACTCCAAAAGTGCTCACAAGAGCTTAGGTGAAAGGTTTTAGCTACAGTCAATGTTAAATGTCTACTGTTGCCTACAGGAAAGTCAGAAGCCCACTAGAATCCATAAGAAGATGAGTAAAACTAAAGTTAATAACTAGAAGATAGGTTTATCATAGGAGGAATTTTAACAAAAGCAGGTGTGGTGACTGCACCTGGAACACCAAAAAAACTAGAACAGTTGCTACATATTGGGATTTATTTCAGGACATAAAAAGTAAGGAAGAAGCTGGAAAAAATATGCACTGTATCATACACACATAGGAAAAATTACATGTTCTGAAAAGGGCTGTCATGTTCCTATTGCAATTGTAAAAGCTTTTAGATATCAAACTTTGCTACATACTGGCACCAACTGAAGTGTTAGATAACACCCAGGGCTTCTTAGATGCCATTGAAGATTCAATTGGCTTGAAGAACAGAAAGCTTCACTTTAGGCAGAAGCCAGTATATCCTCTTCCAGAAAAAAAATAGATGTATCTTTTAAAACGTTTTTGGGATTTATTATGGTGGTGCCTGTTAGCATCAACATACTTAAGGATGCGTCACTATTTTCATTCTAAAGCCCTACTTTAAAGTGTTTTATAACTCAGCTGTAAACATATGGCACTTGCAGGAAGAGACACAACTCATCTGTTTCTATACCAGGACTTTAAAGAAGTGTGCATGCACATGCACATACCTAAAACAGTGGTGGCATCCTAGTCTTTAAATGCAGTTCTGTAGCCCAAAATTATCTAAATGAAATGAAGGAATTGACTTCAGCCTCTGACATCATAGCTCTTTACTTTCATTGCTCTTGTGTTGTAGCCAGTTACAGTTTTGTTTTACAAACTTTAAAAGCAACTGCTGCTAGACAGTAACGACTTCTTCCGAGGGTTCTAATGTTAGTTACTGCTGTGGGAGCTTCACCTAAGGAGGGAGTCTCCCTTTTCCTCCCCATGCACATTTCTGCAGCAGGCTTGTAGTGAGATATCTGGTAAGCAAGCAAGCAGTAGTCTGAAAACCTACTTTAGCAGGCACTTACAACAGCTACCTTTAAACAGGAGAATTTTTTAAGCAATAGGCTGAAAAGAGCTTTGATACATTTGCAGAAGATCAGTGAGTCAAACAGAGCTGCTGAGAAGCAATTTGTTGAAGTTTTATTTTTCACTTCTGTTCTACTTTTTATTTTAAGCTGCTGTAATGAAAACAAAGGAAACGAAAAGTTTCTCCATTTAAGAAAGCCTAGAGATTCCCTCTCCAGCTTCCCCAGCATACTCCCTCCTGCCCGTTTCTGAGATGTGCTGTGTCTGTCCAGGCAGAGCAGGATCCATCAGTGGAGCTTTGCAGCAAGGGGTGGAAGTGGGGATCACCCCAGCAGCTCTGGGCAGATGTCCCCTAGGGTGATACACTTTGCACAGGTGACCCAGCTCCCACCAGCTGAAGGAACACCCTGTGCACTCCACCAGGCTCTAAACCCTCTTGTTAGTCAAGTACTTGATGGAAGTTAACCATTGACCTCACAGTGACTATTCACATACACAAGCTCAGCTGTAAGATCCCATATCTTACTAAAACAGAGCTAAATCCAAAGACAATTCCAGACTTACATGTGGTCTTCATATTAGGGATCCCTGAATAGGACTTCTATTTGTCCAGTACATAGGGCAAGAATTTGTGAAAAAACCCCAAAAGCCAGATGTATTTAGTTTTTTTGAATTACAGCTTCCAGAGATCTGTCTTGTATGTGCTTTCTGTAACATGAAGAGGGCTCTGCAGTTATGCTGCTGAACATTAAATAAATATAGCAAGCTGAAAAACTAGTGTTTGGAAAAGCCAGACATCGAGGATGCACTGCACTAGGCAAGGAATATTTCTCATAGCAGAATTCCAAAACTGTAATTTCTGAATTTAATCACAAATCCAGTGTTGCAATTCAGTAAGCATTTTAATTACTCCCAATTCTTACATACAGAAAATCACCAGAACCGATGGCAAGTAGCAACATCTGCAGAAAGCCAAGAGCTGCACAGAAGAGCATTCACTTCAAACAAAGGCAGCAGTCAGTCAGGCTCATGGATGGGACGGGAGGACCCAGCACAGGAAGGCTGTAAGTAAGATCTGTCATCTCTCTGTCACATGCCCTGCACAGGGTTCAACCTGCTGCCTGATTCCTCACCACCGTTTGTACAGTACAGAAACAATTACTACTAGTGAAAAGATGGAACAAGCAGTTTCTCCAAGGCTACCTATGTCCATGGCTTATCAAGGCATGTATGTAAAGGACAGAAACAAACATGCCGACTCATTGTTTTGTTCCCCTTGTTGCCCTCTGGCCTGGTGATAGTATGTCCTTGCAGGATGACCGCGGATAGCGGAATCAGCCAGACAACTCAGATGGTCCATGCATTGGTTCACAAATGCAAAGTCTGCAGAAAAGCTTTGGCCCATGGATAATAGCCATGTTTGGGCTTGGACACCCACATACACGCACACATCGTCCCCACACCATGAGCTGAGTCTACATTTGTCTCTGCTGAATATGCTCACCTGCAAGTGCACACTTGAGTGGCAGCAAAAACAAAACCACTGTGAAATTACTGGCAAATTCAGGTCCTGAACTCAGCATATACTAAAGCTCAGGCTTCTGCTTAGCGCTCTCAATGCAGCTGTACTTCTCAATCACCTGTCCAAATGCTAGAAATGTCTTTCATTTTATTTCCTAAAGCAGAAAACAGAGATTTGAGATTGCTGCTGGTAATAGATAATCTCGATGTATTGTAAGTAACGCAAGGTGAGCAACGAGATAGCCAAGGGTGATTGCCAATGTGGCAAGTGTGCCAGGAACACATTGGTTCTCCAGTTCAGCAGCACAAACAGGTGCATAAACTAGTGTTTTCACACTGGGCTAAACAGAGTCAGTGCCATTTTAGTGCATCCAGTTAGGTCTCCCACACACACTCACAAACCACACACAGACCATTCAGGTACTAAACAACTGCAAAGAAAAGACAAAATCATCCTGTCTGGTTTGTCTGAACTTTTCTAGTTTTCTACACTTAGTGATGCACTTCCAACTCTTGCCAGTAATAACAGTTTTCTTGATTTTATTCTCTGATGAAAGACCAAATACTGTAAATTATTGCCTTAAAAAAAAAGCTTTTTAGTGTCTGGCTTTTACTGCCTGCATTTGCTGTGCAAGGAAGTCCAAATGCTGACAAAATGAATAACTCTGATCAAACTCTGATTAGTGCCATATTACTTCCTCATGAGTGGTGGCCACTTCTTCTGCAACTGAGGATAGCACATGCAGCCCCTCATTACCTCTGAGGTGCACTAACTTACCAGTGCTAGGCTCAAGGCTTCCATACAAAGTCAAACCGAACTCAGACTGGACAAACTCTACTTGCTATACTAATGCAGTCCAGCAGTTCCAAGAGGAACATGGTGTAACACTGTATAGACCATGTGACTGGTGAGATTAACAAAAGAGAATTGCTGAGATATGGAAAAAGTCCTGGATCATTCCAGACGGAGAATACAGTGATAGCTGGGAAAATGCAGGCTGTGAAACCAAAGCCACCATGCAATAGTTAAGTCTTTCTCACATGGACTTGCCTTCACATAAAATACTGATAGGTTCGGAGCAGATGAAAACTCTTTTGAGTACAGTCTCCCTCTACAATCACCACTCCATATGGCAATGCTTAAGATTCTTTTTCCGTATTTTGGTATTATCTCACTAAAATTTTTTTAAA
>WEIT01030471.1:12776-24038 GCA_013389985.1 Dryoscopus gambensis | reverse complement strand
CCTGAGACACCAAACCAAGACTTTTCTGTGGTTGGACAAACAATTCCAAGGTCAGAGTGGTGGAAAGGCAGACAGTGCTAGTTTTGCACATCAGCTGTGGCTGCTCCCTTAGGCCTCATGAACTCACCAGTCCCTGCATCAGCTCACCCTTCTCATTTACTGCTCCACAGATACTTCCAACTCCACAGACCATGGTTACCAAGCAATAGCTCTGTTGCTCATTTTACATCATCAGACCACAAGTACAATACCTTTCGTGTAAACATTTTTCCAAATACAAAGCTCTTTAAATTATATACGCAAAAGGACAAAGGCTAAAGAGGAATCAAAAATCACAACAATGAAATGCATTTGTCATAAAATTCAGTAAAAGACTCACTGGGTGGCTTCATGATTATGGTACTTCCTAGTCATAACTGCTCTCTACCTAAAGAGCTACAGAAATTAGTCAAGGTTGTCTTTAGAAATAACTTGTGCTTTGTAGCCAACATATGTTAATAGAAACTTAGACCCTTTGACCTTGGAGTTGTCTGCAAATAAAGCAGCTGATGTAATTTTCTTTTTAAGACAGATTCTTTCTCTCAGAGCATACAATTCTCCCCTTTTAGTAAAAGATGGGATACAGATAGTACCATAAAGATGGACTGCAAACATTTCAGCTGACAGGTAGGTGCTACTTGATGCTGACTGCCCAGAGTGTTAGTGGAGGCAAGACCTATCTCCCCCTGTGCGGTACGGAGTGAACACTGCTCCACAGGAGGCGATCCCAGCAGCCTCTTCTCATAAGTAAAGCTGTATCTGACATTTTGCTGTCTCTCCAGTTAAGATTGTTAAAAAGCCTTTTGTTTCGCGTTCAGTATAACCTTGCCTGTTACAATGCAAGGGTCGCGCATAGCACGTGGTGGTTTATGTTCCTTGTTTCCGCACTGATCATTGCACCAAGTACAAACTTTAAATGGGGCAAGCATTTAAAAGGATGGAAGAGTATTTGTCTGTGAATACTTTATCTCTAGCCAAAATGGCAGAGCAAGAGGATACCTGAGGGTATCATACTTCTGAATTCTGTAAAGGTATCAGCTATACGGCTATTTTTCCAAATCGTATCCTCCATTAAAATTAGATGAACTCCTAGAACTTTTGTTTTTAAAGCAGAAATGGAAGCTTGTAGGATTTTTCAGAAAAAATCCACATTTTTATCAAATTGAAGGCATCTCAAGTGAAAAAAAAATCATTTAACTGCAAATTCATTCTAACTACATCTCAGAAGACAAAATTCCCATGTAAGCAGCACCCCAGTTTTGCTGCACTTGTTACTTAAACCCACTTACCTGAAAATCTGGATTGCTAAAAAAACCAACAACCCCTGAAAGGAAAAGCTCAACCTAACTTGACAGAACACTAAAGAAATAATAAAGAGTGACTTTCAGACTTTTGAAAGCCTCTAGCAAGAGCCCTCAGGCTCTTCTATTTTTGGTGGATTCCTCCTGCCTTCACAAGAGCAAGGACATACTGAGACACGTTTACTAGAGAGATTGGCCAAGCCTCTGTTGGTCCTTGAGAGTTTATAACATGGTGTAAACTGCACTGCACAGCCCCAGCGCAGGCACAGAAGAGATTTTACTCAGTCATGAAAATAAGCCAAACTTCCATCAGTTCTGCAAGAAGCAGCCATGTGCTTTTGTCCAAACCAGGTGCCAATCATCACGACTACATTTAAATGTAATGCCTGGTCTTCAAAGAGGCTTCAGTTTTGCAATCTACATAATCCACAATTGTCCTTACTGTGGCATTATATATAAAATTAAAAAAAACCCCAACCATGCAAACCCTATTAGAGAATGGAGTGATACTTCCTCTCTTCCTTACTGTGCCACTGCCTATGACAGATAATTCACCTAGGACAAAGTAAAAACCCAGAAATGTAATGAGAATACAGTATTGGAAGGAATCGAAGTCACAGAATGTAACAGAACGCTTGCACTATTAGGTCAAGACATCTCATCTGTTAGCAACATTTGGTAAAAGACTCATATTTTACATGACAATTGTACAAAGATCCAGACCTTTTCCTTCTTAATCTTCAGTGACGCAAGCCTCACTGTCAGAATTCATGGTTACACTGATGTCTCTGATAGTTGTTTACTGCATACTAATTCTCTTTTCATCTGAAGATACTAAAAAAAAAAAAAGGGAATTGAAGGCGTTCAGGTCATGTAGTCAAATATGACATCAAGTAACATTCCTAAGACAATTAAAATGTTGCTAAAGCAGAAAGCTCCTCTTAAATTTTCACCCATGTCATATTCCATTATTCTCCGAGGGCTAGAAAATTCACACAATTCCTGTGAAGTAAGGGGTCCAAAAAGTAGAAGTATCGGCTATCAGCTGATGAGCAGGAACTTCATGCTGTGTGGAATGAGCTGCATGACTCAAAATACGCAAAACACTTTAGAAAAGCAAATCAATGAACAGAAGAACTGATCTTGAATACATGTGCAGCACATCTCAACTGTCATGTTCGCCCAAATAGTCCAGAGTGGAAACACACCCACACACCCCCAGAATCCTACCAGGACGATACACCAAGCCTTACTGTTTGATGTACAGAACACACATCTTCAGACAGGCAGCACATTTGGCCCCTCCTCTGAAGCACCAGGTCTTCTTCCACCAGCAGTTGTGAACACTACCATTCCTCAGTAGATTTCTGAGGAACACAATATTGACGTCCTGGACTTGGTGGTCGCATTGCATGCCACCATACTGCACTGAAGTTTTAGGATGGGCATTCAAATCTATGAACTTGCTGGAACATGATTTAATTCTAGTAACAGACACCATTAAAGGAGGCAGAATAAACTTTCAAAAAACTAATTTTAATCAAAACAAAAAAATTGTTGATCATTAACAAGTTTATAAAACAGTGATTTAGTTACATAAATAAATTGATATCAGTGTATCAAATCTTAATTACTTTCAACTTCATGAGCATGTTTACATGGGTGATGAAGTACAACCTTTTTACCTATTATAATAAATAAAATGGAGAGCATGAAATAGTTTTTCTAAACAAAAATACCTACAAACATACCTCTAGCATGTTCTCTAATGAAGGGAACAAGAGACACTGGACAACTTTTGCACCAAAACGTAAAAACTGCTTTAAAAAGCACAAGTATACAGAACCATCAGCTAAAGTAAAGACACTATACTGTAACCAAAGTTGGTACTTAATAATATAATGAACAGTTTGGTAGTTAGATCTCCAGTTTGGTTATTTTAAAGCATTAAGACAAGGCAAGATAGAAGGCTGCTTTTGTTTGAGTAATTCTAGAGAAAATAAAATATATTAAAAAAACAAACTGAAAAGTAGAACAGTCATACCTACACAACTTTCTGTCCTGCACAAAGTCAAAATACCTATGCAGAATATATATATATATAATATATATATATGTTATTTGTGCACAAAGGTTAGCTTATTATTAGCTCACTGCAAAGGCGTAACGTATCATGTCAATCATTTTGGAAAACATTTTGCGTTTTGTGTCAAAAAGGATATTCTTTAAGTCTTCTAGGCTAGGAGGCACAAACCCCAATTCCGGCATACTGTATTCTTAATGCTAAGGCTTGCTGCTCTGGCTGTGTATTTTTGTTGTCCCTCTTTACTATAGTGCCTGTTACAAGCATGTGTGTATGTGTGTATACATATATATATGTATACACAGGTTGTATAAATATATATATATAAAATTTTCCCCAATAGGTATCAGTCCAACCATGCAATCCAAAAGGTGGCTCTGCATAGATGCCCAGCATATAGTTCACCACCTGAGCCAACCCTGAAGCAAGGCGCACTTTAGTCCTTCTGATAAGTTTTTTTTTTGTTTAAAACCAAGCTACTGCAGCTTCAAGTATTTTGCATTACATAGATTTTTTTTATAAATTAGTTAATGTTATATTTTTCAATATTCAGACATATACTATAATNAGTTTGGTAGTTAGATCTCCAGTTTGGTTATTTTAAAGCATTAAGACAAGGCAAGATAGAAGGCTGCTTTTGTTTGAGTAATNGTACAATAAATGCTCTCATTCTTCTTTTAATTTTTTTGATAAATCCCTGAGAATGTATGTTGACAGTTGCTAAGTTTCCACATGCACAAGCATTGTGTGCCATGCTTCTGGATGAACAGCACTGCAAAGCCACGTGGTCAGCCTTTTAACTATTAGTATTTCATTTGTTGGTTTGTTTAAATATGCTGAAATGTAAGGATGAGTTACAAAGGAGTAAAGCTGAATCCATTCGAGGTACTTATCACAGGATGGAGGTGTTTTGTTTGGTTTTTAAAGCCATTGCAATATATGTTTGTTTTTGAGGCTGTGAACGTATACAGAAAGAACAGGAGAGCAATGTGGGCTTTTGCCACTTGACAACATATACTCAGTGTAAACCAAACCTTTTTTTAACCTGTCTCTCACAAAAAACAAAAAAAAAGGAAAAAAATTTAAACACACAAGCTTTCACAACATGACAGTTTAGTTTGCAAACTCAATATAACTATACACATATAATACCGATGTGGCTCTGTTTCTTTAAGTTAAAAAGGATACAAAGGCAGGCTCAAGTAAGAACAAACCACCCCTCCCCCCCAATCCCCATTCACTCATTTTCATCAACCAAACCGTTCACGAACCAGCATCATCAGTTTCTTTTTGCCTTTGTAGATTTGTTTTAGGTTGTCAATGAACTGTGTAAACTGGATGTGACCATCATGAGCCATTAGGAAGGTCTCTCGTGCCTTGCTGAGGAACTCTATAAACTCACTATAGTGTCGTGGGCTGATGTGAGTGAGACGTGAATGAGTTGTATTAATGTAGGCTCCGATCGTGGCATCCAAGAGTTGTCTTAAAGGGGCTTTGTCCAGTGACATGAGCTTACCAGAGTTCCTCCTTCCATGAAGTCCCACCATGCCAGGAGTGGTCAAAGTACACCGACGCAAAATGTCCGACAGTACTGTTGCACACTTGACACTTTTGACCACCAGAGGTATTATAGCTGCTAGCTCATTTTTCCCAAGGGAGTGGCTGAGCGCACATGCCCACAAAACGTCATTAATGGCAGGGTGTGTGTCCTGATTGTAACTCAGGTTGAGATGTGTCATGGCCAAAGTGGCCAGCTTGTAGGCCCGCATGGGGTAACCACGGTGCTCCATGTATCGTGCTATGGTAAAAAGCTGCGAGTAGCTCATGCCAGTTGTAGCAGCATCTAGAACGATTTGGTAAGCGGTCTCAAAAGCTATGTGATCCTTTTCACATAGGGTCAGTGCAGAGAGGGCACAGTTTTGAGGATCCTTCATGGCACATTGTAGAGCAAGCGTCCTAGCACTGCCAGCCAGCTTCTCCTGCTGATGGCAGTCCAGATGCAGACGGACGATGGTGCTGTTGGACATCACTGTTGTAGCAACAATACTAGTGGCTTCTGTTGGAGTGAAAAGTGTAAACCAGTTTTGCATGATACTGTCCAGTGCATAAACACCTGGAGAGAGAAAGAAAGGATAAGCCACAACTGATAAAACCCAGCAGATAGAGATGTTCAGCAGGAGATTATACTTCCCACAAAGTCTAAGAGGTTACCAGTACATCCCAGCAAGAAGGGCTCATACATAGCATGGCTAGAAAAGGACATTAAAACCGAGACTACTGTGCAAACTCTGCAGCAATCACATAAATCCAGAAAATAACAAAAAACAATCTCCTGTTGTGACAACTGAGCTCTTTTATTTATTATTTAAGACAATTTGGGTAAAACGTTCTGGCTCATTTGGTCTCATTATCTCACTCAAAAGCAGCCCTCACCTTGCACACCAGGGCAATTGCAACCTCTTTTCTCACTGTAAATCTCAAGGCACAGCACACAGGAAAAGTAGGCAACACGGCTTTCTTAAGAGAACATCATAGCATACTTAAGCAGAAGTTACTAAGCACACCTTAAAGCAAATTCATCAGTACATGATCATCAAGATCCTTATTAGGGAAACATAACGAGCACTACGAACTACTGGATATTATATTCTCAGTGCCACTGTATTCCCAGTGTGTTTGGCACACCGGAGGAAACACCGACTGACTGGTTCCATAAATTGAACCTACGGTTAACTGGAGCGCCTTGTTGCCAAAGGCACTTGATACACATTTGTTAGCCCACCTAAACCACACACAGTTGTCTTCGTTTTCTCTGTAGGACTCTGATGCTTCCCCTGCACCCTTTCACTCATTTGCAATAATACAGCATAGCAGAGAATACTGTATCTTCATTTAAATAAACAGATTCCCAGCGTAATCATATTGATTATTTACTATGTTGATTAAGTCTCAAGAGAACTTTACATGACACTATAGGTTCTTTATGGGACACTTCTATTAGAATATGTAAACCAATTTAAAGCAATATTAAACTCAGTATTTTATTTGCTGAGATGCAACTGCACAAAATAATACTCAGGCACTACTATCTGTAAGATAGCCTCAGCAAAAATTATCCTAGCAAAGATATAAAAGCAATAAAACAAGATCATTGCATGAATATTTGCAGACACAAACCACTTTCTGGCTGAGGGCATACAAAGGCAAGCTCTATTTCCCACTATTGACAACAGTATATTCCCAGATAAGCACAAAGCAAAGAATTAACTAATCCAGAGAAGAAGCAGCCGCAATCTTCTGAAGTTCTGAAACTCAAGAAGCATCTGCGTGATACAATTCGACTCATATATACAAAGAAGGAAGAAATACAACAGAAAAACATGCTCTCCAGAAATACATTTACTGACAATTAAAATGGCTCCATTATCATAAGTACTTAGATTGTTCCCACTATCATTGCTGCTGATTTTTCATTTTTTTAAACAGCTATACAGCTTTTAATACACTCATCTTCATTTTCAGACTCTGTATCCTCACCCTGAAGATGGTAAACCTTAATACAGAAGGTTTATGGGATGCCTCATGAAGACACACAGGAAATCTAAAGCAAAGCCCAAAAATGACCAGAACATGCTACCTGAGAGAGCACTGTTCTCCTACTTCTGTATGGAGTATTTTGGGTATTCAGTATTTGCATATGGGTACTTCCCAAAGGTTATGCACACCCCCACCTTATGGGGGAAAGAAGTCACACTGCATTACTCAACTATTGTCTCATTTGCTTTGTGCCTAAAAACCCCCACTAATCACTGCCATAATGTGTTCTCACCACAGGAATTTTAGAGCTGAACATAAAGTGGGAGGCATTTATAGAACTTGCGTGTTGACAAGGAAGATCAAGCCCTGTAAGAGTAGCTGACGAGAGAAACATACCTACTTCTGTTGCACACGTTACCAACCACCTCACCATTTCCCGCCGTCGCCAATTCAGCGTTGACAGTGTCATCCGCATCACCTGTTAAAAGAACACAAACAAAATAAAAATTAATTATATTGCAAACCAAGGCCATAGACCAACAGACAGGAATTTCAAGGTACTCAAATACACTGGAGTTTAAAATGGCAGACTCTTGACCTCTCCACTCCATTACCTCTTTTACAGCTGATATGTGAAGCAATTTCAAAAACACTGTTCAGATATTTTTGAAAAGCATTACAGAGAGTAATTCCAACTGCAGATACTTTAAGGATAGAGGACAGAGACTGTTTCATCTGCGGGGAAGAAAAAACTCTACCCCATAAAAACACCTTCCCCCAAATAAGAAAAACTAATAGTCAATTACCAATTACTGAAATTAAATTACATGTCTCCTCCCTCTACGCACAAGCATATCAGTAATCACTGTGTGATATTCCACGGCATATCTAGTCAAGTACTAGATACTGAATATGGACAACCTAATTACAGTTAATTGAGGGGAAAAGAAGGGAGAATCATCTGTAGACCACTAGAGACAGTGCTGACATGGTTTCTTGCAGGAAAAGCATTACTGTAGGAAACTACACAGCTAAGAATTACTACCAGAAAACTGCTATGCATCTTCCTTCTGGAAAACAAATCTTTTAAGATTCTTAAAACACCTTTGGTAAGCTTGGAACAGAACAGTGGGCAAATTCTGCAACAGTTCCAGTTTGTTCCAAACCCTGGGATTGAGGCCAAAGTATGGGTTTGTGATACTACTTTCACTAGACCTTGCTGAAGACATTCTGATGACACTGCCAGCCACAAAAGAGTATCCAAGAATACAGTAATATCCAAAGTGTGCTGTTTGCATCGAATGATACTTGGTGAAAGCTTGAAGTGACACACAGGTCAGTTGTAAGGATTTTTCCCTGTCTCACATAAACATTTAAGGCAAATGAAACAAGCAGATTTCCACAGTGACCATGGAAATACAAAAGCCTAACAAAGAAACCTCAGCTCTTTGATTAAAGATTTTAGTACCTTTCTTCGGCATAAGAACCAACTGGAAAAATATCCTTTCCTCAGAAGTGTTTGGAGCTTTATTTACTGAAGCAAAGTAATAAATGGTTTTCTGATCTTTGCATGTTTGGTTTAAGAATTCCCTGAAGAGGGATGGAGATATTTATTTTTGTTGAAATGAACTGTGTAAACACTAAGATTCAAAAGTGTCAGGTAGTATTACTACTTGGCAGTCTCCTTTAGCTTGCCAAGTTTCTTCTCAGAGCCTGAAAACTGATCAGTGGTGCTTGTACACCTCAAGAACAGTCAGATGCATCTGACTATACCACAGCTTGTACAGTATAGTATTTGGATGGAAGTGAGAGGGCTGTTGTCAGTATGGTCTGCCTTAGCAACTGGTCATTATGGTTGACCTTGGCTTTCAACAAGCATGTACCAGTTCTCATTTAGGGGAAAGGAAGAGAAGGAAAAGGAAGAAACCCCTGAAGACCATGCAGAAAATACAGTGCATTTCTGGCAAGCAGAGTAATTTTACTTTCTAGGTAGTCCTCCATATAATCCTGAACCCACTGCACTGGTCCTCTCTCACTGCTGAACTGAACAGTGCAGCCAGTGAATGCCACCTCAATGTTCCACCTGAATGGCACAAAGGGGCTGTGCAATCTTGGTCTGTGTTTACCAGTATATTGAGCCTTGTATTAGAAAACAGAACTTAAAACCAGACAGAGCCCAAAGACAGTATCCTTTCCTGTGCTTAAAAGCTACGCCCACCAACACTGCATCAAACTTCTTTCTTCTATTATAATAACAACAAATCAGGGAAATACCTGAAGGCCCAACTCCAAAGAAACTTTCAGAAGAGTTATGTCTGGCAAGCTGTCCATGAGTGTTGCTATTTTAAATGCATCCTGGGCAAGTTTGAAGATGTGTGATGAGGAGTGGATATTTTTCTGAATGGATTCTAACAATGTTTCCAGCCTCTGAGCATCACCTGCAAGGTGTAAACAGAATCACCAAAGCAGAACAAGCTTCCAAAACATACAGAAATGCATTATAATTGAGCTTGCCTTTGCTACGAAGTAGTACAATGTTTCAGTTATACACATTTTGATTTTATAAACCTTCCATAATTAAATTNTAACTCCTTTGCTAGAAAATTACATGACAAGTTTAAGCCAGTTCAGTTTGTCGTACCCATTTCAAACTTGTGTCAGACTGTGATCTGGATTCCTAAACACAAGTTTTATGATCTGTTTACCCATGTAAGAATAAAAGCATACATTTAGTTGAATACATAACCGACAGCCATGTACCTTTGGCTGCTGTTAGCATGGTTGATGCCAGCTCACACTGCTGGGATTCGATGTGACTTAGGGTGAACCAGCGGGGATACCGGTTTGTAACAACAGATGCAATGTGGTGAGGGCGGGACAGGTCTCCTGAAGGAGCTGTGGATTCCAGTACCAGCAACCTGAAATAAGAAAGAAATCCTCTTTCATTAAACCACTATTACATTTGGATGCCCATGAGCTAAACTAAAGCTGCAGGAATACTCCGTATTGTTTATGAAATATGCTTTATCAGTTTCAAAAAAAACCCCCTGGAAAACCACATCTCTTCTTGGGGAATCTCAGAAGTCCATTTGCCAAACCTGCCTACATCAATAGGCATCTTTAACCTACTGGTATTTTATAATGTGTCATAAACTGATATTAGGGTCCCAAACAGCAGTGAGAGAGACATTTCCTTTAAAATTGTTTACAGACTCCATTTTCTCATCAAGTATTCATCAATCAACAACAGTCTTATTCAACAAGGAATATTAATTCTTAAAAATTTAAATTAATGTGTTGTTGACTACTACAATCCAAATGACAGTCCACAGCAAAGACTCAACTGATAGCCCTTGTAATACACTACATATAGACAGTATACCAGATACACTATAAATGTCAGTACAAAAAGCAGGAGTGAACAAAACCAGGCGTTTTTATTCAATACAATTAAGCAGAGTTTCAGCATATGAATGGTTAAAGAAATAGTAGTAAGGCAATGTCCAGAACAAAAGCTTTTCCAGTGCTTAGCTTCTTGATGTCTCTTAGTATCTGAGGTCTGTTTCTAACAGCTTTCACATGCAAGTGATTTTCTAGAAGGAAGTAATCTGTGAGGATCAAGGAACTTGCATCTCTTTTGTCAACAAAATTGCAACTACCCAACACTGAAAATCCAATGCATTGTGTTTTTCAGTGATAGAATAAGCTCATTTAAACGTAAGTTATAATTTCTTATACTTAAATAAATACCTAAGTTCTGTAAGCAGCTGTGGAGTACTCTTTTTTCTTTTTCATGCTAAGATGGATTTAAGTTCCATCAGGTTTTTTTACATTCCTGAAGCATATGGTATATTTGTATAATAATAATATAGTACAATAGTATATTTAAGAATTCACTGAGAAAAGTAATTTTGAATATATTGGAAAACATCTAGTAGGCATATAAAAATATAACACACCACCCAGGTAACTATCAGACATGTGTACATGCATGAAAATACGAAAAAAAAAAAACCCTGAAGCCTTCCCTTTTCACTTGTATTGAGCCAAATCTATTAGCACTGCTAAGACACCTCTTTAGATACATAAACTCTAAAGCTGATTTTTTCCAAGCATAGAGTGATGTGGCAGAGGTGCATTATAAGATAGTTTCAATGAATAGAAAAAACCCAAACTATTAAATGAAGAAAGGGATTAGCAGGTTATCAGTAACAGTAAATAGGCAAAAGGCATGAAAGAAAGGTTGTTTTGGGGAAATCCTTTGTCACTTCGAATTTCACTGCCAGCTTCTGTGCTCTTTTG
>WEIT01030470.1:500267-511463 GCA_013389985.1 Dryoscopus gambensis | reverse complement strand
GGATTCCTGGGGTGGCGAGGAATATTTGGGCAGGGGTTTTCTTGGCAGTGCTGTGGTGAAAGAGGAGCTGTACAAAGCCAGGTCGAACGCGCCTCCTGCTCCATAGCAGCCCTTTCCTGGGAAAAAAAACCAGCATGAGGCAGAGTGGGCCGAGAAAGGTAAGAAATATAAAAATTCTCCTGATGGAAATCCAAAGGTTTTAAAAAAATACAGTATTTGAAAATGGAGCCACTAAACAGACTGCCTCATGCACCTCCCAGCTCCGCCCTGATGTCCAGAAACACCTCCTGAATGAATTGTCCCTGTAGAAAAATATATACACACGCCTCTCTCTTCTTATTAGAATCCCTAATTTGACCTGAAACACTAGTGAAACCCACAGCTCTGCTCACGCTTGGCTCTGCTTTTGCACCCAGATTAGTGCTACACGCACACACAACCCCACTCCGGGGGTTTGCTGTTCGTGTGGCTGAATCATCCCCCTTTCAAAAAAAGCCTGGGTGCGTCAGGCCAGTATCCCCAATACAGGCAGAGGAAAAACCCTTACGAAGTTTATCTAATGAGCTCTTATATATATATCTATTTAAAAAATAAAAGCAGCAATGCAAACTCAACACATCTGAGAAAAGAAAGCTCCACCCTGGGCTTTCCCCCCTCCTCCTGCTGGCTGGGGCCCTGTGGGCAGCAGGTGCAGGCAAGTGCTGCCCACGGGCACTGGGGACATCCCCGGGCAGGGGCAGGAGGCTGGATGGACCATCCCCACATGCTCCGTTGTTTGGCACAGCCGAGGCTCGGTGTAGGCTTGGCACAGGAGAGCAGACCACGGTTGGACTCGGTATCGTGGCCCCAGGTGAGAAATTGTCCGGCTACTGGGGGGGCCACCATGGGCAGGAGTGATCAGCACCGTGG
The DNA here is from genome assembly GCA_013389985.1 of Dryoscopus gambensis. Taxonomy (NCBI): domain Eukaryota; kingdom Metazoa; phylum Chordata; class Aves; order Passeriformes; family Malaconotidae; genus Dryoscopus; species Dryoscopus gambensis. The sequence goes on along the minus strand of WEIT01030470.1, from coordinate 510,554 downwards.
TACAGCCAGGACCCCAAACAGCAGCAAGTATCAAAGAGGGGAAAAGAAAAACCAGCAGCGGGGATGCCAGATCCTGCGGAGTCCTATTTACACTGTGCTGGACCCCAACAAGTCCAGCTTCTCGTGGGAAGAGTGGCCTGAAAAGCAGGTGACATAAAAAACCCACAACACGACGCACCTCCCCGGGCAAAGGGCCCACGGCTCTTGCTCATGTGAGGCAGAAAAGATGGCCCTCTGGGGAGAAAGAAAAAGTCTGGCAGCTGGGAGAGCCGTGGCAGACAGGAGTCTCCCCACTGTTGGAATAAAAAACCGGCCAAGAAGGATGGATAGAAGGTGGGTCGGGTGGGTTTTTGGGGGGAGAAAAGTAGTGTGAGGGGTTGGATTTTTTTTTTTTTGCATTTAAAAGTGCTGTGGCACCTTGACTCTGTGCGGGCCAGGTGCTGTGGCACATGCGTTTGGAGTATTGCTGCTTTGGAGGAGAGTCCCTGGGCTCTAGGAGCATGGGAGGTGCTGCTTGAGGATCTGTCTCGTCTGGGGAGCTATTCTGTCCGGGAAGCGGATTTTGAACTCCACGATCAAGTCTCCTCGCTGGCTGGGAGCCTTGGGGAAGGGCAGCCCCTCCCCACGTAGTCTCTTCACTGTCCCCGGCTTGATGATGTCGTTGCAGGGAAGCGGGATCACCCGTCCATCGATGGTGGGAATGTTCACGGTGCAGCCGCACAAGGCCTGAGGGAGGAAGAGGGGACAGGCCATCAGATGGGGCTGACACCCCAAAGCATCCCGACAGCCACGCCCTGTCCCCCCACCGGCTGCTCCCTCGGTTGGGCGGCCCAGCTCCCTTTGGATGCTGCCCAAGACCATGGGGTGATGCTCACCAGAGCAAGCACAGCTCTCTGCTGGTACCAGCCTGGTCCAACTACCACGAACTGGGCTGCAGGAGCCGTCCAGGAGAGGGGTGCCCCAGGAGAGGGGTGCCCCAGCACTCATGGGGGGAGGGACTCCCCTGCCCACCTCCTGGGCTGCCCAGAAGGCACCACCAGCAAGCGCCCAGCCACCCACAGCAACAGCACAGGCTAAATTTAGCCCCTTTCCAGCCTCGTCGCCCAGCCTCGGGCAGCCGAAAATCCAGCTGAGATCATGGGATGCCACCACGGCCCATCAGCTGTCACCCTCCGGAGCACGGCAGCTCTGCCTGGTGCTGGGGTTATCTATAGCACAGCCCATGTCCCATGTCCCGTCCCCGTCACCGGCAGCCCCCACAAGGCTACGCCAGCATGGGACAGTGCTGTGGCTGTGGCACTGAGCTTCCCTGGGAGCTGGGGTGCTGGAGGGGCTGGTTCTGGTCTCTCGTCCCCCTGCACAGCCAAGAGCCAGCATGGGGGTGCCACCCTGCTGTACCCCAGCCCCCGGCAGCAGCCGCACACCGGCCTGCATTGGCGAGCCACGTGACGCGGGAATGCAGCAAGAAAATCCTTGTGTCCTTAAATAACTCAGACAGCTCTGCCGTACATGTGGGCAGGATCGTCTCCAGGCTTTCAGCAAGGGCTGAGCGAGAGGACTGCGGAACGATGCTTCTGGAAGGGGGCAGGGGGTGGGGGGCTGCTGAGCTGTAGCCTCGAGCTTCCATGTGGGGGCTGGCACAGGTTTGTCCCTCTGAACTGGGTCCTGGGGGGTACCAGCCCTCCCAAAGCACCCTGCAAGGGGAGCGGAGGAAGATGCAATTGCTGTTTCTAGGGTAGGTGGGGGAATGTTCTGCTCTCCCCTCCCCAGGAAAAGCCTCCTCCAGAGGCAGAGCAGCAACAGGCACCAGGAGAAACATCTCATGCTGGCCACTGGCTCTGAGATGATGGATGAGGCGTCTGCAGCTGAACCAAGGCTTTGAACCAGAAGGTTTGCAGTGGGGTCTGTGCCAGAGTTGGTTGGGGGTCTCTGGGGAGTGGAGAGCAGGGGAGAAGGTCCTGTCTCCATGCATGGCTCATCTGCACAGGCCTCCTCCTGGAGAGCGTGTCCTCCAGGGATGAAGTCTTCAGCCTGCTGGAGGATGCCATCACCGGCTCTGTGCGAGCAGCAGGTGCTTGGCTGATCTCCAGCAGGCTGGGGGGAAAACAAAGGACAATCTTCCCACATCAAAGAGTCTCTGCTGTGCACTCAGGCAAGCCAAAGCCCCCCTGCTCACTGGTGCCCAGCGCTGTGTGCCACAGCTGCATGTGCCCACGTATGCCGAGGAAAGGACACCTCCAGCCACAAAATGGAAAGGAGAACAAGAACTCCCTGTGGGAACACGTGGATGGGGAAAGCAGACAGAGATGTAGCAGAAGCGGGCGGTAACAGTGAAGGCAGACAGGATCTTAATGTTTCCTTCCCAGAGCCAAGACGCAAGAATCCGAGGCGATCGCTCCTCCGCCGTATGTCCCTGTTTTTCATTCTTCTTGCTCAACTTTGCTGGCATTTGGGAAAGCGGTTGCTGAAGTAACACCAATAACCGCGGGAGCTACCCTGCATCCTAGAAAGAGGCTCGGTTTATCCCTGGGGATGAAATCACCCTGGGTTTGAGCGCTGTGCTGTGCGAGCAGAGCTTTATCTAGGTCAGCGCTGGGTCCTCCTCCGCTCGCAGCGGAGCCGCCGGGGAGGATGTCGGCATCGGCCGCGTCCCAGCAGGGACGAGCTGAGGCACGGGTGCTTCGAGGAAGGTGACGCCAGGCAAAGGATGCAAAGTGGGACGGTGCCGAGGGCAGGCATTAGGCAGCAGCCGGGCGGGCACGACGCCCCGCCGGCAGCGCTGCCTCTCGGCAGAGGCAGCTGCTGGTGGAGCTCTGAGCCTCCTCCCTCCCGCGGCTCCCCGCTGTGGCACACGCCTCCGATTTTAGGAAGGAAGACAACGAATCCCTGGAGAAGCATCTGTGATTATGCAGCAGACAGGTGGCAAAAAGCCTGCACTGCCCTGGCCAGGCATCCAGCAGGGCTGGGACTCGAGGGCTGGGAGGGCCCTCCAGCGCAGCTGAGAGTGGGGCGAAGCACCCATCACATGCCTACTTTCCTGTAGGCACTTTCCTGGCACTATGTTCTGTCATGGCAGTGGCAGAGACTAAAACTCAGGCTAGAAAAAGCAGCCTTGCAAGGAGGAAGGTGCAAGGAGAGCACCCAGAGGCTGAGGAGATGGAGAAGTTGTGTTCTGTCACATACTGAGGTGGTACCATACAGAACTGGAGAGCTCCCAGCATCTGCTCGTGCTCCAGAGCAGTTAAGGAACTTCTTTTCCTGGAAGACAAATGCAGCAGAGTATCACACTGCCCTGGCAAGCAGCAGGCTGGGGATGACAGCCAGACCAGCAGCTCCATGAGGATGCCCAGCATGTTGGGTTTGTGGTGAGGGAGGTCAGAGACCAGAAATTCCAGCTGAAAGAGATGAGGAATTTGCCTGGACCAGCAATTTTCTGCTTTGTGATTGCATTTTGCAAACCCACTGCCAGCGTGCAAGCCTTGCTCATGGAGCTCACAGGTGTCCAACACTTCTGGTGCAACAGTACGTGGAGGTGGAGCAGGTTTCTCCTGTTGCTGCTTAAAGGTCAACCCCAGGCAAGAGTCCCTCCAGCCTGAGCAGTGCACAAACTTGGGCTAATACGGTCTGGGCATCAGCACAGTCAGCTCAGGGTTAACTTTACTGATAAGAGGAATGAACAGAAGGAAATATCTGAGATATGGCATGCACAGCTCCAAAAATAAGGCAGTCTCTCCCAAGTATTTCTGGATCGGCCAGGAGAACCAGCTATTGCAGGAATAAACCTCTGCACTTTGCATTGTGAGGGAAACTCTACTCCTGATTCTGCAGGTTAAGTGGAGCTGATTTTGCCTCAGGAGTGTCCAGCTCTGCTTGGCCCACGTGCTTTTTGCCCCTAGTACACCCGGTCACAGCCCGAGCTGGGATGCAGAGCCATCGCAGAGCTCTCCTGACTCGCTGGCACACTTCACTAGATCACGTTTCCCTACCTCAGGTCTGGCCCATTGAGCTTATTTCTATTAAACGCTTTTGAGAACATAAATCTGCCTTCAGGAAGGAAAAAAAAAATCAGCTCATTAAGAAGACAGACAGCGTCTACTGTCTGAAAGGAACAGCAAATGGCAGCTGCCAAAAACGTCAATGTTAAATGCAGCTGCCAGCTGGGATTTATTAAAAGGTAGTTTTACAGCAGCGGTGGCGAACAGCACATCTTGTACTGAGGCAATCTCCCCTTTCCTCTCCCACCTTCGCACAGAGTGCTGGATGATCCGATGCATCCAGCCCAGCCATGACCTCCAGGACTGGCAGCCTGGAAGTGTTGAGTTTTACTCATTGCTTGGGTATTTAATTTGTTTGGTTCCTTATCTAGGAAAGCCAGAGTCAAGGAAAACAGCTAAAGCACTGCTCAGGGAGGCCGAGGGATCACCTTCCTCCACGTGATCCCACTCTCTGCCCATGGGGAGAAGCACCTGGTGCAACCCCAGGCAGTAACTAAGCCCCAGCAGGCTCAGCTACAAGGAAAGCAGGAATCAGATGGAGGTCAGCCAACCTGAATTTTCCCTTGTTCCTACAGAGGATGTTCCACATGTGAATACCCTATGCTAAAATAGAAAAGCAAGACATATGGAGAAGGGAGAAGATGGATAAATACCACCTGTATTGGCTCAAGAACTGAGGTGTGTTCAGCAGGGACTGCAGCATCCATGTCCCACACCTGGCATGGAGGTCAAGCACCTCCAAAACCAAGATCAAGTTGGCCTCTGCAGCTCCTTTCTTGCAACCTACCTGGTCCTTCCTATCCAGAGTGGCCCTAAATGCCATGAACCAGTGACACCTCCCATGCCATGGGATTTACCAGCCATACCCACCTCTTTAAGACTGATGTTTGCCGTGTAGATCACGTTCGTCCCATCCCTCTTGAAGTGTGAATGAGGCTTGTCCTTGAGGATGAAGACGATATCTGCAGGGATGTTGTCCGGAGTGGCATCCCCTTCTTTGGGGAATGTGATTTTGGTTCCCTCCTTCCAACCCCGCTTGATGACAATGTTTAGGATCTTGTCCTCAGTCCGCATGGTCCGGCCATCAGCGTTGAGCCTTCTGCGAGTGATCTTCATCCTCTTGGTGGATCCGTGGTAGATCTCTTCCAGGGAGACCTTGAGCTCATGGATGACAGGTGGGTCTTGGACCTTCCTCCGCGTGTGCAGGGACTCCTGGTGCCGCCGGTGAACCCCATTGATGCCGTTGAAGCCAAACCGGCCGAAGGCACTGAAAGGGTCGTCGTCGTCATCCATATCCATGTCTTCCTGGTCAAAGCCATTGAACATCCGGGAGCGGCTGCTGGCGAAGAAGATGTCGAAAGGGTTGGAGCCTCCAAAGAAGGACGCAAATGTGGCATGGGGGTCTCCATGGAAGGTGTAGTGGAAGGTGTTCCCTGAGCCACCTGAAGAGCCACCTCCAGTTTTGAGGCCTGGACGAGAAGGGGGAAGAGGAGACATGAATGCTCCCTGTGTGGGAATGCTCTGCTGGGACTGCACTGTCCAGGTGGGAGAATGAGCTCTGCCACCTTCAGGCAATTCTTCCACCCCCTCCTTGGGTGTGCAGATCACCACCTCCAGCCCAACCACCATGAAGGCACCATCTCCACCCACGATACAGAGTCCTACCCCTACACACTGCAAGCTCAGTATGCATTCAGGTTTTGTTCCCTCTATCCCTACTGAAGGACCTCTTTGGTTCTCTCCACCCAATCCACCTCACTTTACTTTAAAGCATATCCTGATCAGCCCATCTCCATTTTTCCCCATGAGCAGGTTTCTTCCTGCCCCAAAAGCCTTGTCTCTGAGACTGGATATTAGGAAAAATTTCTTCACAGAAAAGTTGGTCAGGCCCTGGAAGAGGCTGCCCAGGGAAGTGATGGAGTCACCGTCCTTGGAAGTGGTCAAAAGGTGTGTGGATGTGGCACTTAGGGACATGGGTTAGTGGTGAACATGGCAGTGCTTCATTAAATGGTCTTAGAGATCTTCTCCACCCTCAGTGATTCCATGGGCAGGTGGAGGTGAGCAGACCTCCAGGTCGGCCTGCAGCTCGCTGCATATACTGGCTGTGTAAAATGCCAGGTAAGGTCCAGGCTTGGATCATCTGGCAACCCTTCCCATGGGAAACTCCCCTGCCAGGTTCCAGGCTGAGCCTTACATCACTGCAACTCTTCCCGGGTCCCAAGGAGTCAAGGGACACGGCAAGTGCCCCCCAAAGAGGTCACACATGCTCTGCAAGGCTATTTTTGACCAGGAGGGTTGGGAAGGGTTAAGCCAAGCCTAGCTCAGAGATTATTTTCAGGGCACACCAGTGACAGTGAAGGACTATTTCTGACAGGCTGTCCTTTGTCCCAACCCCCCACGTCCCTACCACCGCAGGACAAGTTTGGGGGTCTCTTCTGAGTGCTGAGGTCAGTATTCTGGGTGGGTTGAAGGGGCTTTTGTGCTTCACCTTGCCTACACAGAATGTGGGACCCAGAAGCTCCTCAAAATGCTGATCTCCATTGCTCAAAAAAAATGGAAAACAAAAGGTGTGGGGGGGTCATGAACCATGAGAAGTTCAACACTGATGGGGCATGGGGGAAGATAGTCTTTAACTTGATGGGGCACTGGGGGAGACACTCTTACCCTCTTCCTTAATTCACTCTTATTTTAGATGCCTGCAGGCGATGGGGATTTTGCCAAATCCCCAGTGAGCCCCATTCCTAATAGACTGTGCAGCCAGGAGGTTTCACCTTTAATCCCATGACGCCAGCCTGAGTGGGGTCCGATTTCATTGAGGCCTCCCGGGAAAAGCTGGTTTCCCACTTGAGAGAGTCTCTTCTCATTTTACAGGGCGGCAAATCACTGTGCCTGCTGCATCCATCATAGCCCTGACATAACTAACGGGTCAACAATTAACCCACTGCTGCTTAATCCTGCCGGTGGCTTGTGAGGGGATGCACCTGCCCGAGAGAGGAGCTGCCTCTTCCACCCAGCAGCTTGCTCCTGCCAGACCTCCTGCTCTTTTAAGCACCCAAGTCCTGGGCTGATTAATGCAGATGCTATTCGGCACTCTCCTCGAATGGGGTTGCACTCTTCCATCTTCGACTAATAAGGCCGCCTGCGTTGGAGCGGCTCTCCTCCTCCTCCTCCTCCTCCATGCCAACCACCAGACAACAGCAGCCGCTTGGATTCAAAACAAGGACCTATTACTTAAATTGGGAAAAGCTTTGAATCCTGTAGGTCAGCCTGTACCAGGGAGGACAGTGGGACCCGTGCCCAAGTGCAGGAGGAATGTGGGCAGAAGCAGTACGTCTCTGCTATGTTATTTAGGTCATTTAAAGAGCTGCTAACGAACTTCCCCAGGTACAACCCAGGAGGTGAGCTCCTTCCACTTCCATTTCTCAGCTGGCGCCCAGGATTTTGGGGCAGAGGGCAGGGAGAGCCCAGCCACCCCAGGAAGCAAGGTGACAAATTGCTGGAAAAGTGAAGCAGCCTGGGGAGGAGGGGGATTAGAGGTGATTTCTGACACCTGTGGAGCCTTCACTCTCTCCGATTCTTTGGAAACCAGTCCCATTTCAGGAGCAGGCATGAAACACTGAAACACCTCTCTGTGAAAACCCTCCCTTCCTCTCTAAAACTGATTTGGACCCCATATCCCTGCCTCCCAGTGGGCAGTGCTTATCCCCTTACCTTCCTCCCCGTACTGGTCGTACACGGCTCGTTTCTTGGGGTCACTCAGGACATCGTAAGCCTCCGCGATCTCCTTGAACTTCTCCTCAGCATTGGGGTCTTTATTCTTATCGGGGTGATATTTCAGGGCCATTTTCCGATAAGCTTTCTTGATTTCATCTTCGTTGGCGCCACTCTGGATGCCCAAAATCTTGTAGTAGTCCTTCCCCATGACGGCGACGCTGCCGGGAGCCGAGTACTTATTCCTGAAAGGAGAAAGACAGCTCTTCGTAAGGTGAATATCACACTGGGGCAGTCAGGGATGGGACTGGCACACACTTATCACGGAGCCGATGCTCCCGGTGTCCCACAGGCCAGCAGCACCAGAGCCGGCTCAAGTCCACGCTTCCCAACAGAGGTCAGAGCTTTGGCACCAGAATGTGTCCCAGCTCTGGTTTTACCCCACTGAGCTCCACGGCAGGGATAGACAGACTCATCTCTGAGGCTGACAGGGACAGAGAGCCCAAGTCGGGGCACGGCACTATTATAGGGGCCACACCACTGCTAACGTCAGGCCAGGACCACGTCCCTGTCCGTTCCCCGCCCCGTCTGAGTCAGGAGGGCTGAGCTATGTCCTAATGTAGCTGCCGGCCTGTGTCCACCCCCTTGCCTGGTTCTCTCCCAGCTGGGGACCTGAGACCCAAGTCGGGGTGATGACAGCAGGTTCTGGAGGCTGAAAGCGGTGGCATGGACCACGCTGTGCCTTCACCTTAAAGGAACTTCAAACATTTTGTTCCTGAAAGCAATTGGCATTCAGCTGATAAGCGCCTCCGGCTGTCAGAGCCATAATTTGTATTTAGCGGAGAGAGAACGGAGCCGTTAGACAGAAACATCTTGTGATGGTGGGAGGGCTTTTTTCTTTTTTTGTTTAAAAAAAACCCAACACTTTCTAGCCTGACTTGCACTCCCCGAGAGCCTCCAACTGGATCTTGCAGTAAGCCAGGAACTCAGGGCTCACTCGCTCCATCGCGCGGGGGCCGAGGCTGTGCCCATGCCTATACTAAGGCATGGAAAACCTGGTGGCCGTAATTCATCAGGCCCAGTCACCGCTGGAGTCACAGCCACCCAGGGAGCAGCCAGGGGAGATGGCAGGGCTGCTCCTCTGGGCAAAAGCTAACAAGTCCCATGCTTCTCCACAGATGTTTCCCACTGCTCCTTGACTTTTGGCTATCTGAGAGCAAACACTCAGGGTCTAGCCTGGCCCCTCTCACACTCAGTGCTGACCCTGCTTCTCCCAGGTGCTGCCCCAGCAGACCTGCACTCCCACTGCTCACATCATGCTCCTTGCTACAGTTCAGGTTTCACCCCATCCTTGCTCCAAATACACCTCAGCCACCCCAACTCACTGTGCCCCTCCAGATAGATTTTGGCACAGGGTGTGAGCTTTGGCCCTTTTCTTCACCGTCATACAAGCTATCAGATATTCTCCCCATCCTTATTCCATCCATGACCTCCCACTGGAGGTCACAGAGGGACCCCACAACCACCACAGCTCAATCAAGGGTGGCTATGCTCCACTAGGATCCATGCCTGGGTGCTCCACTGAGCCCCTGGCAGCCACACCAAGCATCCAACACTTGCCCTGGGCCATGCCTTAGGCAATGACCACCTACAGGGGCTTGGAAATTGGCCCCACATTTGGCCACCTCCTTCCAAACCTGCTCTTTTTTGCTCCAGCCGTGGAGGAAGTGCTTTGCTGTAGACGGGGAGGGGGCTAAGGCACCCCTGAAGGACCCAGTGAGGGGAGACGAGGGCATCTGCAAACACTGTACAGCAGCTCAGGGGGCACAGAATAGGTGGGAGGAGGTCCCTGGGAGCATAAAGAGCATCTGACAGCGTCTCCTGTGGCAACTCTTGGATGCCAGCACATTTCTATACCAGCTCCTACATGCAGAGACGCCAGCAGCACCCAGCCCACGCAGGTGCTGGGGGATGCTCTGCCCCCAGCCCACATCCACCTCCCCATTTACCCTCCCTGAGTGGCAGGGGGCTGCAGGAGACCCTAGGGTGAGCAACAGGCAGGACAGCCAAGAGCTATCCTGTCCATTCTACCCACCAAGGGTCACCCCAACTTCCCCACAGCTGCCTCCACTGGAGGGACTGTACCGGGACCAGGATTTGGCCCTGTCTGGATGTTGCCAACCCTCCCACAGCGAGAGCAAACCAAGCTCTACTAAAGACAACCCAATCACACCCTAGCTCCAGCAACACAGAGGTGACAAACCTTCAATTGTTGCTGCCCAGGCACCACAGCGTCCGGCTCCAACCCCGCGCAGCCCAACCTGACAGCACCGCTGGAACCCCCTCACCTGGCCAAAACCCCACAGCGCTTCCCATGAAAACACATCCCGTCCTGGCAAAATGCTGTCCCCACCCACAAGACCTCTGGTCTTGCCCAGCGAGAGATCTTTGGCCGGGGTGGGGATGCCCGATGAGGATCTCTGACCTGACTGGGGACCCCTTCGTCTGGCGGGGCATGGGGAGGGCGGAATTTCTGTACCGAAATGCATCCCGGTGCCGCGGTTTACCGTGCCAGAGAGGA
>WEIT01030470.1:463333-495169 GCA_013389985.1 Dryoscopus gambensis | reverse complement strand
ATGGTGGCTCCACCGCCTCCCTGGGCAGCCTGTTCCGATGCCCAATCACTCCTTCTGTGAAGAAATTCTTCCTAATGTCCAACCCAAACCTCTCCCGGTGCAGCTTGATGCTTTGTCCTCTTGTCCTGTCACTTGTTCCCAGGGAGAAAAGACTGACCTCCACCTGGCTACACCCTCCCGTCAGGTAATTGTACAGAGTGACAAGGTCCCCCTTGAGCCTCTTCTGGGCTAAACACCCCCAGCTCCCTCAGCTGCTCCTCATCAGACTTGTGCCCCAGACCCTTCACCAGCTCCATTGCCCTTCTCTGCTGAAGGAGGTTCAAGGTCCTGGAAGCACTTGTCCGGGCCGGGAGGGCTGGACCCAATGTGGGAATTGTGAGGAGAAGGTGTCTGGAAGGCACTGGAGCAGTGGGGCTGTGTTGTGGGAGTGCAGGGCAGTGTGGGCATCCCAAGAGCCTTGCCTGCATAAGCTGTGCCCTGCTCCATAGGGGCCTGGTGGGGGCAGGTGGGACAGCAAGTCCCTGAGACACTTAAAAAGGACATTGCGGTGCTGAGTGAGTCCACAGAAGGGCAATAGTGCTGGTGAAGGGTTTGGAGCATTAGTCCTATGAGAATTGGCTGAGAGAGCTGGGGATGTTTGCAGAAAAGGAGGCTCAGGGGGTACCTTATCACTCCCTGCAACTCCCTGACCAGAGGTTATAGCCCGATGGGGGTTGGTCTCTTCTCCCAGGCAGCCAGGGACAGGACAAAAGGACAAAGCCTCAAGCTGTGCCAGAGGAGTTTTAAGTTGGACATTAGGGAACATTTCTTCACAGAGATGGTGATTAGATATTGGAACAGACTGCCCATTCGTGGACTCCAGGTGGTGGAGCCAGCTGTCCTTGGAGGTGTTTAAGGAGAGACTGGACATGGCAGCTGGTCCATGATCTGCTTGACAGGGTAGTGTTTGGTCATAGGTTGGGCTCAATGAGCTCAAAGGTCTATCCCAGCTTAATTGGTTCTGTGGTGCCGTGGGGTGCTCTGAGGGGTCTGACGGGGGTGGTGGGGGAGCATCCGCTCCCCAGGAACAATGCCATAGCCAGATCAAACACCCAGCGTGATGGGGCCAGGGTCCTTATACAACAGAGGGTGGCTGAGACTCTTTAGCCGTGTGAGGCTGTGAAGGCTGACATTGTGCTATGCTTTTTCACCGTGTAAAAGCCTGTGGGCTCCAAAGCCCTGGTCCAGTGGGAGGCTTAGTCTCTGTGTTTAAAACAGCTTGTGTTCTGACATCGATGCATCCCAGCTCCGCAGCAGCTGTGGCCAGCTAGCAGGGAAACAGTGTACCTGAGCCGCACACGCTGCCAGCGCTGTCCTGCTGCAAAGCCCTGTCACGCGTCCCCTTCCGAGGTGGGGGTGTGTTTGGGCTTTTGTCATGTGAGTCTGCCCCTTGATCTTTCTAGCATCCCGGCCTGGGTTAGACCAGGAGTGAGGTGGCTCCTGGTTGGAGGAGCTGTCTGGACCCAGTGACCTGGATTTTGTCCTGGGAAACCTGCCTCTCTTGAGAAGAAAACCCATCTCTTGATGCTGTCGAGTTGGTGCAGAACATGGGCACAGCCTCCTGCCTGCACACCTGTCCACAGACCGAGGGGGGAAGCATCTGGTCGTGCAGGTGCTGCAGCTCATGGGTGAAGCTGAGCGCTGGTGAACGGCTGAGGCTGTTATGATGTTTGTCCTTTTATAACCTCCGTGTGCTTCCCCTTGCTGATGCAGTGTTTGAACAGTGCGCTTTGGAGTTCACATCTCGTCCGTCCCTTGTGGTTTGATCACAGCATCAGTCTCCTTGTCCTGCCTGGGCTGGGGTCTTCCACTCTCCAGAGTCCCCTGACAGGGTGTGAGCAGCCACCTGGGCTCCTCATTTCCCACCACGGGCTGTCTGTGGAGCCCCTCTGAGCTGAGAGAGTCGGAGTTCTCTCCGCACTGCCCGTGGAGCGGCTGAGTCATTGTGGTACTAAACCAGCGTCTACTGTCGCCCGTCTATTTTGCTGTGTGCTGTTCGGTGGCCCTGTCCCCGCGGAGGGGGAGGGGGGGATCGTGCTGCGTGTCCCGCGCCGTGCCCATGCCCTGGCCTTGCAAATGCTTTTTTGTTCCGGCTTTTCATCGCCGGGAGCTTTGGAGGCCCCGGGGTGGGGGAGCTGGTGCTGGCCGTCCCCGTGCTCACAAATGATCTGCTTGGTGTGCAGCCTGCCCGGGGACAAACAAGGGCTCCGGGCCAGGGGCTGGCTGCGGCCCCGCTGGGCAGGAGCGGGGTCAGGGCAGACCACAGCCTCGCCTCCTGGGGCGCAGAGCGTGTTTTAACCAAAACCGCGCCTCCTTCGCAGCCCGTCTCCCTTGCTGGCACATCCGCACCCTTTTAAAGACACGCCGGGAAAGTGCAGGGAGGGGTGGCAGGAATAATTAAAGGTACGAAGCCGTTTCCATAGATGGAACAATTACATAAACTGGCTCTCTTCCGTCTGGGGGAAGAGATGACTGAGGGAGGCATGATGGGGAATAATAAAATCCTGTGTGGTGGGGGGAAGGAAGGTGAGCAGGGAAGGGTTGCTCGAGTTCATGTAATGGGGCATCTTGTGCCAGAAGATGCAGTGACCTTTCAGGACATGAACGCATTTCCTGAAGCAGTTTGGGATTAACCTGTAGAAATGATGGCCTTAGGTAAAGTGGTGGAGGGAAGATGTAAGAAACTTGTCTGGGATCAAGAGGCAATTGAGCAAATTCCTGAAAAGAGAAATCCACGAGGGCGGATGAGCCCACTGATGGTGGTTCTGGTGCAGGAAATCCCCAGACTGCAGGAGGGAGCAGCATGCTGTGTTTGCCTGGAACTTCAGCTCATCCCAGTGCTTTGTGCCTCACCTCCAGAGGTGGTGGGGAGATGGGAAACCACAGCCTGGGCTGTTTTCCTGTTAAAACATCATTACTTGGTGTCTGAAGGTTGGAGCAGAGGAGAAGGCCACTGAGCTCTTCAACCACCCACCTGAGTGCCATGCCACTGCAAGGAAGGCCTTTCCCAGCTTGCTTCCACCTCCTGCAAGCTGGATCTGGATCTCCCCATGGCTGAGCAGATGGGGCAGAAGCAAGGCACTGTCTCCTTGCGGCAGTGCTCCCCTGTCCCGCTCAGACTCCCCCGCTCAGCGCAGCACAGGGAAGTCTCCAGTGTCTCTGGCTGGGTGAGCTGGGGAGATGCATCTGAGGACACTGGGCTTGGCAGCAGCAGGGTTTGCGCTCTGTTCTCCACGGTGAGAGCAGCACCCACGCATTTGGTGCTGTCTCTCCTTCTTGCCTGTTCCCATCTTCAGAGATGTCGCCCGCCTTTTCCAGCACCCTGAGCTGCAGCAGGAGGAAAAGGCTGCAAGGAAAAAATCCATGCTTTTTTTTTTTTTTTTTATGGGATTAATGCTCCATTCCCTGCCTGCTGCTGTCCTGGCTGTGGTCTGAGCTTGATGCATCTCTAAGAAGATGCTAGTGGGTCACTTTCCAGGACAGGCTGGGCTCTTAGTTCCTTCAGAAGCTGTCTGTGCAGGGGAACCCTGTCCAGGAGACATGGGAACTAGCTTCCTTGGGGTTCATCCAAGCCCTGGCCTGTCCTCTGTGGAAACCACCAGCTCTCACCAGCTCCCACTCACGCTGATTGTGTCAGTAGCCTCAGCATTTGGTGGGCTTTTGTCTGCCTGGCTCTGAGAGTGGGGTAACCTAGATGGGAATTGTCCCCAGTAGTCTCATGCTGCAAGCAGGATCAGCCACAAGGTCAGCATGTGCTGCTTGGGGCTTTATCCAGGCTGACACTGCAAACCACCAAGGACGGTCGTTGCAGCACTAGAAGAGCTTGTTCCAGCAGCATCTTCCGTGTCTTTGTGCTGCTGTGTGTCACCAGAGCATGACTGGCCTCCCAGGGCGGGCGGGAGGAAGGGGGTGGGAGCTACTCTCAGCCATAATGATGGTGTTCAGTTTGTCCTCCCCGGCTGGGGCTGAGGATGGTGGCCGCTGTCTCCCCCCTGCCAGCGCTGCCGGCGGCAGCCGAGCCGGCCGCTCTGCTCGGCACTCCGCACCTGCGGGGGTGGCATAATGAGCCATGTCCTTGTCTCAACCTGCCGCTTCCTCTCCCGGCAGCGTCTGTGCTGCCAGCTGGGTTATTTTTTCTTTTTCATCTTTTTTTTTTCCCCCTTCTTTTTTTCTCCTTTCTTTTTTTCCTTCCTCCCGCTATTCTTGAGTGGTTCCCAGCCGGTGGTTGGCAGGCAGCCTTTGCTGGAGACCATCTCCTGGGCTGACCTTTGCCAACGCCCTCGGATGAGCACAGCAGGGCTCTCCTGCCACCCACGTCAGGTGTGCGGGTGAGATACAAGCGGCTCCGAGTGGCAGTGGGCAGCAGTGTGTGGGAGAATTCGGTCTTCTCCAAGTCCCTTGATGTCCCCATCTGTGCTCATGCTCTGCTGGAGTGGACAAAGCCTAAGGGCAGGAGTGAGGGGGAGGAAAGGGCAAGTATGGAGGATGCTGCAGTGCTTTTTCTGTGGTAGGGCCTCGGGAAAAGAAAGGTTCCACTAGGCAGATCCTGCCTTTAGACACTTTGGTTTGTCGTGATGTGGCCCAGTGTCTCCCTCCCTGAACTGATGCTTGAGGTGGCCGTGTGAAAACAGAGACTAGACAAGAATAAAAGAATAAAAGTAGGTATTTATTTGAAGGGCATTCAAAGGTACACCCTGGCCAGTCAAAAGGCAACACCCAATATGGACCCTGGGCCACAGGTTCTTCACACTTTTATAAGTTTGGTCCATTTGCTTATCAGGATTAATTCTCCAATTATAACCTCAGTTAATGATGTTATTACCCCAAGTTTGCTCCCCTCTTCAGAGGCTTTTAGTTTACACATTTTGGGGCCTGGTGTCCTTGAAGAGCAAACCTAGAGAGGTTTGTTACGTCTAACCAGCATGAGAGAAGAGTAGCTAACAGGCCACACAAAACTTCAGAGCTACGCACTAGGCAGTACAGGATTTGAAAAATATAGAAGTTAAAACCTAAGGCATCAGAACCACCAACGCACAGGCCTAAGCTGGGCATGCAGAGTGCGTGGGCGGGGAAAGCCCCTTGTGGAGCCATCTCTGCCAGCCCTGTATCCAAGCAGGTGAAAGAGGAAAGGCAGTGTCCCCACCCCAGCTTGGCGTGCTGGAATGTGGCTATTTGTCCCAGGCTGCTGTGGGAATCAGCAGCAAGCATGGGACTAGAATCTGGAGTGTCTTGACTCTGGTTGTGATGCTACCCAGCAAGGCAGGGCGATGATAAATGAGAGCCAGCAGCACCCTCACAGCCCCTGGCATCGTCCTTGCCACTCACCTCTGACCTCCACATCTCCCTAGAAGGAAGGCCAGCTGTGCCAGGGAGCCCAAATAGCGTCAGTCACCCCTGGGGACCCATCTGCGCGTGGAGGACGCGCGCTGAAGTTTGGGTTGGCTCTGTTTCAGCTTCCAGCCTTTGCCCTGCTTTCGTCAGCAAAGTTGTCCTGCAGCACTTGGTTCCTCCTGGGCACGTCTCTCCCAAGTTGCATTTTGACCAAGCTATTTACGTGGTTTCTCCTGGGGATGTCTCTCTCCCTCCCCCCACCCCCCCCTCTCCCTCTCTCTCTCTCCAAGTTACATTTTGACCAAGTTGTTTCTGCTTTGTTTGGGTGTTTAAACACCCTGAGCCATTCTGGTCTCTTCAGCTAGCCCATCATTTAGGAAATTTTGGCCTTGAAACATCTGAAGTCCCTGCTTTCCAGTACAGGGGCACCCCCACATGCTCCCAAGAGGGGTGCTGTCCCTGAAAGTCACACCTGGAAGTGGGTAGTGTCCAGATTGGAGACAAACCCTGCTGCAACCAGTGGAAGTGTGTCCATCTGATGCCTTTCTATTGCAGATCTGCCTGGCATCTAATTCTTATATCCCAAATGAGCGCCGAGGAGTTCATCAGGACAGCAAGTGGAGCCCGGCTGACTGCTGTAGGAACCTTCATTCCTCTGTGGTGCTACCAAATCTGTGACCTCTAGAATAAAAGTAAAAATATCACAGGGGTTGTCTGCAAGGAGAGTTTTTTTCTGGAAGAACAGGCTAGCTTGCCTTTATTTTGGTCTTGACTCTTCTCCGTTGCCCAGCAAACCTCCTTCCCTGTGTCTGCCCTGGCCCCATGGCAGGTGGTGCTCAGAGGGATGCAGGTGATGTTTTTCTGAGGGCAGAAGGTTCCACTGGTGCTGCAGTGGTGGTGATTTGCTTCCCTGTCTACCCACAGCCCATAACTACAATCTCTCTGATTTTTCTGCTTCCTTAGTATCCCATCTCCTTATGGATAGTGGGCAGGTAAAGCTCTAAAGATCCCTGTGCAGAGGAGAAAGCATAGGGTTAAGATTCCCAAGCACCCCCTGAGGAGTGCTCGGGGATGCTGAGGTGGCCCTGTCTTGTCTCTAAAAGTAAAAGGAGATGTGGAGCTGCCTGACTCTGGGCATCCTGACTCAGTCTCATGGGGTTTTGTGACTCTCAGCCCAGCCCTTGGACTTGCTGCACGCCACTGTGCTGGTTGTGTGGTAGCTCTGCAGATCTGCGGGTCACTGTCTGCTCCTGGCAGGGAACTGTCTTGCCTAGAGCTTTTCGTCAGGAGCCCAAGACACCAGCCAGATGCTGAACTGGGAGGGGACGCAGGATTAAGTGAGCTGAGGATGGTGGCAGGGGCTGTCTGAGCATCTTATGCTCTGGCTGGAGGCTGTAGCAAGGAGGTTTTTCCTCTCTGCCTGCTTCTTGCTTGGAGGCAGAGTGTGGAGAGATGGGGGAGGGTGTGGAGGTGGTGTATGAAATGGGGAGTGGTTAACAGTGTGTTAATAGGTCACCATCTGCAAGTCAAGCAGCTTTCTCATGTCCCTCTGATCCAGAGGGCAGTCCTTGGGGGTTTCAGTTGGATCTGGTCTCCCTGGGTGCCTATCACGAGGTATCTGAGCACAGTCATCCTCTTCTGCCTGGCAGACATGTCTGTAGTGGCTGCTCTATGTGTGTGTTTTTGCTGGATGCCTTGCTCTGCTCCTTGGGGAGATTGGTCTTGTCCAGGTGGCCTCAAAGGTGTCCACTAACCTGCCAAGATATTCTGCTCCTTCCACACTTGCTCGGCTTGGAATGGGGCTCCTGCTCATCACCTCCATCACTCAGGTTTGGTGGCAGAGCCTGGGCTCAGGGCTGTGCTTGTCCTCCTTTGGAAGACAGATGTGAGAGGACACTCCAAGAGCAGAGTGAGTCCAGCGTTCTCCTCTCAGCCCAGGCCAAAGGACCAGACAGGGGGTTTGGCTCTTCCCCAGCACCCACCAATGCTTCCTAGCAGCCCTGTGAAGCAGAACTCCAGGGAGGCCAGATCCCTGGGGATGCAAAGAGATCTGGAAGCCCTGCACAGCTGACCAGCTGTGTGGCCCACATGTGGAACACTAGGGCTCACATTCCCAAAGCCATGTCCTATTTCCCGTGGTGAGAACCGCAGAGAGAATTTAGCCTGGCATATGGTGCCAGACCCCATGATAAAGCTGATCAAGTTTAAGTATCAAGTACTTACAAAGAAAACACATCCAAGCCTGGTCAGGAGCGGCAGCGGTGGGTGAAAGTGAGACTTTGCAAGTCCCCCCCACTTTTGATTTCCTGGGAGAGAGAGCATGGAGAAGGAGCAGTTACAGTGCTGTGTAATTATGGAGTAAATGAGGAGAGCAGCAGCGTCTCCACATGAGAACAGGATAGAAGAATTAATGCTTCAGAAAATTAGTCCCAAACTGATTGCCTGCTTTGTTTCAACTTTCAGTAAGGGCAGTGGCACTGGAAGTACAGCCTAGAGAATGGGGAGTGGGAGGGAGGCGGAGAGGAGAAATTGCTGCTGCTGGAAGGGAACAAAAACACGGAAGGTTCAGTGTACTGGCCCTGGGGAGAGAGGCTGAGCTGCACCATGCGGACTTGGGATTGCTGCCACACAGTGATGGTGGCAGGGTCCTTCTTTGGCAAACCTCCTTCTCTGGCAAACCTCCTTCTTTGGCAAACCACCAAGTGTCTCTCAAGCTGGCATGGGACTGAATGACCTGTGTTTGTGGTGGAGGAGAGTTCAATGAGGGAGACAGCAGGATAGGTCAGGACAAACCAGCAGTCTGGGCACATACAAGTCCCCGAGTCTGCTCTCAAATACTAGATAAGGCTGAGGAAAAATACAAATGCTCAAAGTCAAATGGGAGGAGCAGTCATTACAGGTGTGGGAACAGACAGGGCACACAGTGGGTGCTGATGCTTTTGCTTCCATGAGGTGTGTGTCTGACATCTGAATTCCTGGTTCACTCTGAGGTGAGCACCACTGCCCACTGCAGGAAATGTTCCCTGTCCAACGCAGATGTTGGCACATGTCTGGGCAATGAGAGGGGGGAACTGAGCTGGGTACCTGTCCTGCAGGTCCTGGGGTACCTGTGGGTGCATCAGTGTCTCACTTCTGTATGAGGGGAGGAAGAATAGGATTGGGGATGTGTCATGACAACTGAGCATCATGGATGCCAGGATCTGTGACCTGGCTCTGGGTTGGGAAAGGGTCTCATGCCAGGGCATGATGACGTGCTCATGGATGCCACACACACTGTGGTGGCTGCCACCGCAGCGCCGCAGGTTGGTGCTGCTGAGTGAGTGGGAGGGAGGTGGAGATGCGATGTTTTCTTGGGCACCTCGAGGGACTTGAAGTTATTCTAGGAAAAGTAATGAGCTGAATTCATTCCATCTCCTGGCTTGGTGCAGTGGCTTGTCCCACACTCATCTGGAGTTATGTGAGGACACGCCGACACAGCGGGGTTGTGCTGGGGCACAGGCAGGCCCTGCTGCTGTCTGGCCATGCCTCTGTGTGCTCTGTGTGTGCTGGGTCAGCAGAGCCCATGCACCGTGAAGTGTGTCGGGGGTGTGCACGCTCGTGTGGGCACAGACTGCATCTGCTAGGGGTTGCACATTGGTGTGTGCTGTGACACCTGTGGCACCTGTGAGCCTGTGGATCCTGGGGAGTGTTTGCTGCTTGACAGCCCCAGGCCAGACCTTTCAGCTTAGTAATGGAGGTTTCTGTCCATGCCCATCCCCTGTGGATGTGTCAGTGGGCATTCTCACACCGCCTGCTGTGCACGTATGTAAAACCTCCATGCCATGCATGTGCCAGGCCCTGCACAGCTCCTGCCAGGTCCAACTCAGGCTTTTTGGGGTGGAGTGACCTGTGTGGCCATGGTGAGGGTTTTTGCTACAGTAGCATCCCTATAGAAGGGTCTCCACTGAGCCATGGGGACAAATGTGGCTGGGAATGCTTTTCTGTGTGCTAAGGAGGTATGTCCTGTGTGAGAGTCTCTGGATTTAGGACCAAAAAGTGACGGGCCAGTCCTCCTTCCCCTCACCTCGCCCCCCCCAGGAATATGGGACCCCCCACCATGCCATGGATCTGCCCCAGTCGGGGTTGCCCTGCTACGGAGCTGGGGTTCTCCTGGCAGGACATGCNCAATTCACTATTTCAGCTCTGGCTCTGGCTCGGCTTTTCCTTTAGAGGCAGGCGTGTGCCGGCGTGTGGGCTCCTGCCTGCGTATGTGCGTGGGCTCCTGCCTGCGTGTGCAGGTGGGCATGGAGGGGGCTTCGGGAGATGTTTGCCACGTCAGGGAATTCACTGCGGGGGCTGCCGTGCGCCCCCGCAGCGCTCGCTGCCTTGTCTGCATAGCGCAGCGTTGTGTAACTTCCGATGCCCCACCGGATCTCCTTACCCGGCAGAGTGGGATGTTCGGGCTGCCCTCCCTGCCTGCTGCCGAGCAGACTTCCCCTCGTCCAAATGGGATGAGGAGGGCAGTCCTCATGTCCCGTGCGCCTTTCCTCCCCACCGCGGGGTTATCCCTGAACGGCAGACGGAGGGACTGGATGCAGGGGAAATGCGCTTGGCAGCCAAAAAACCAGGAACGATTTTCTCGGGTCTCACAGATTTGTGCCCCTCAAACCAGGTGTTTGCTGTGGAAGTGGTAAGGAGGGGCATGGTTCTACCGCCGTAGGGACCCACAAAGGGCATCTGCCTGCTGCCGTGGCTCCCCACGTGCCAGCACTGTGGGACCTGGGCTGAGACCCAGCAACTCATCTCATCCAGTGCTAGGCAATGGGGAGAGGAGATGAGGCTGGCAGGGTTCATCGCGTCTGGTGCCCAGAACCCTTCGGAGGTATCCAAGGGAGACGGGGCAGCTTTGTTGCTCTGGGAAGCAGAGGGGGGGATCTGCCTGACATTTTTATCTCTCTACCACTGCGTTGCCATGCCAGTACTGCCGTTTCCATGCCAGTACAGCTGTTTCTATGCTGGTACTGCCGTTGCCAGGCTACGCCGAGGGTGTTGGAAGAGGACATCAGTTTGCTTTGAAGATGAGAAGGTGGGAGATGAAACCGGGGTGATGCTGTGGCTTCTGAATCCCACCTTGCTGCCCGCTCAGGGACATGTCAGGCACAGGCGATCCCAGAGGGGGCTGGGCAGTGACAGAATTGTTGCTGCCTGTGGGAGTTGGTGCGATGTATGGAGGTCCATAGGGCTGGGTCCTGGCAGGTCACTGGCCTTGCAGTTTCTCTCTGCTCCCCTGGTGTTGCTCTCTGCTCCCCTGATATTGCCTGGTGCTTCCTCAGCATTGCCTGGTGCTCCCACAACAGTGCCCAGTGCTCCCCCTGACACTGCTCAGTGCTTCCCCTGACATAGCCCAGTGTTCCCCCTGACATTTCCCTGTGCTCCCCTGGCACTGCTCAGTGCTTCCCTGGCACTGCCCAGGGCTCCCCTGGCACTGCCCAGTGCTCCTCTGGCATTGCCCAATGCTCACCCTGGCATTGTCCAGTGTTCCCCTGGCACTGCTCAGTGCTCTGCCAACACTGCCCAGTGCTCCCCTGCCATTGCTCAGTGCTTCCCTGGCACTGCCCACCGGTCCCCTGGCATTCACCAGTGCTCCCCTGGCACTGCCCTGTGCTCCTCTGGCATTGACCAGTGCTCCTCCCAACATCTTCCAGTGCTCAGGGTGATGGAGGGATGACCTGACAGCAGCCTGATATGTCCATGGTGCTGTTTTAGCCAATGAATTTATAAAGTCATCAAACAAAGAAGCTAGGATTATTTGACAACCCCTGTTGAATATATGGTCATGAAATCATGCTGGGTTATAGCCCCTTCCTTAATTTCATTTCCTGCACCATCTTGGGGTGTGGTCCTGCTCTTGTAGCCTATTATGTTCAACTGATGAGACGCCTGGCTGCAAGGGTCGGGGACTTTCTGAGCTAAAAAGGATGCTCCCTAGCAAACATCCTCCTGGGCTGGATGGTCTGGAGGGCACAAAGGTCATTTGGGTGTGCTCCCCATGCATGGAGCAGCCTTCAAACTCCCACAGCTTCATGTGCCAGCTGGGTTGGGATGTTTGTACCACAGTTATGTTGCAAAAATCTTTGCAAAGTGGGTAGCAGGGTGGCAACCTTCAGGTGAATGAGGCAGGCTGGCCCAGTCGAGGTATCAGCTTGAGTTTGTGGCTCTGTGTGGCTCTTTCTTCTCTTCATCCTTATGCCAGCTCCTAAAGCACTACATGACCCCACGAAATAGATTTGGGTACCTGTTGGCTTTGTGAGGTCCCTTCCTTCCTGGGAGAAGGGATTGGTCCCAGAGGATGCTGAGCCCCTTGGTCTTGGCATCCCCTTCTCCTTCCTTTGATTTTTGTTGTGTGCCCGGTGGTTACACGAGAGCACAGCTGTGGGCTGAGGCTCAGAAGAGGTGCCACGTAGTGGGGTCATTTCTCCACCCTCTGGGACCTGCCCTGTGCAGGCAGCTGCTGGGTGTTTTCCCATGCGCAGGAGGTGTTGTCTGTCCTGCAGTGCTGATGGTAGGTCTCTGAGCCAGTGGCTGCGGGGTTGGAGCCAGGGCAGGAATACTCCTTTGGCTGAAAAGTATTTTCTCCCCTAAAGTGAGCCAGCAGCTTCCAGTTCCCCAGCTCTTGTGTTGTTTCTCACCAGTACCTGGTGTCCCTCCAGCAGCGAGGGGGAGCATTACCAGAGCATCCCACCTAGCCTCCACCTTCCCTCTACCCATCTCCTTCTAGCCCCCATTCCTCCACGCCCATGCCCCAGCTGAAATAATTCCTCCTCTGCCTGGTGGTGTGCAGACTGCTCTCCTGTCCTTCCTTAGTCATCTCTCAGCCAAGTGAGACAGATACAGTTTTGTGTGGCTCCTTGCGGATCAGTCACTCCAGCCCCTAGATCATTTTCCTGCTGGGTCACGGGCTTCTCCATGCTGAACACGAGGTGCCTTCCCCCTTTATTACTCCCATCCCTGTTGCCAGAGCCCCAGGCCCCACTCCTGGGGAGTGAATGGCCCCATTGATGCTGTGTGGGTTGGCAGATACCCCAGATGGAGCTCTGTGTCCCCAGCTGTCTGAGGGCTGGGTGCCTCTGCCTGTGCCAAGCGCAGTGCTCATTTTCTGGATTGGCTCAGGTCCAAATCCCTGCTTTCCAGGTACTCTGGCTGCCTTCCCCTTTCCCTGGCCAGCCGACTATGTCTTGGCCCCACTGAGCTCCCACATTAGATGCTTTCTTATGAGTGTCCCATGACTTGAGAGTGAGCTGAGAGGACTGTGTGTTCTGTCTTAGGGGTCCAGAGGCACATCCCCAATGGAGCTGGGGTACTGGGGTGCACAGCACACACGTGGCGTGAGGAGGGATGCTGGGGCACACAGGGACACGCATGGCATTGTACAGCTGCCCAGAAGGACCATCAGCAGCTGCTCCAATGTCAGCCGTCGCACTGTGGGAAGGCAGGTCCTGCCCTTTGCTGTACCCCAAATAATTTCACTCTCTGCTTCATTTGGCAGCCAGTGGCCCTGCCACACCAACCCTGGTGCTTGGTAGCAGCTGCTCAGGGGACAGTGGTGTGCAGAGAGGAACAAGGAAGCCCTGAGCTGGAGCCAGCTCCCAGTCCCACTGTAATGCCAGGGCAGTAGGATCAGGAAGATGAGGAGGCAGGCAACCAGTGCTGTTAGTGCGTTGTTCCTGCATGGCCTTGCTCTGAGGCAGGAGAGGACCTGGACACCCTGCCTGAGTGCTGTGTGGGTTGCCGGGATGAGTCACAGCAAAGCTGCTGTGGGAACAAGATGCTTGCCATGCCCGGCACTGTGCTGTGCCCCTCCCCGCCTCATCCCAGGGCCTCCTCTGCACCCTTTGCACCACGCAGACACCCCGTGTTCCCCCACACAGCCGTGCTGTGCAGAGGAAAGTGGGAGAGAGGGTGCTGGGAACAGGAGGGAGTGTCTGGCAGCCCTGCACTGTGTCAGGGCCACCGAGCCAGCAGTGTGGGGGTGGCGGGAGCTGGTGGCACAGTGTGCGGCTTGGAAACCAGGCACAGGCCCCGTGTGGGCTCCTGTGGGTGGCCTAGGCCATGTGCATTTCCCGGGAGAGGAGCACACCCTCTCCATGCTGCAGTGCCTGTGGGGTTGTGCCCTGCTGGGGAAGCTCATTCAATAGCTGGCAGTGGTTGGATGTGGGCTGGGGAGGGGATGTCATTTCCCCACTCAGGTCCCATACAGCTACCTCCAGACTGCCCTGTGGACCTGAGCAGCATGAGACTGGTCCCAGCAGGTGCTGGTGGGCATTGCTGTCATTACCCCTGCCACCACACCTAGTGCCAGGCTTCATTTCCATCAGTTGAACCATCTTCCCAGCCGGGTTGCAGTGCCGGGTGCGGCCAGACCCTGCGCCTATTTGGGGGGTGCAGTGGCTCTGTACAGAGGAGGTGGCACCCAGGGGACAAAGAGAGGAGGGGGCTCTGACTGCTGCCCGTGCAGCTCATGAGGAAGGGATGTTAGACCCGAGGGAGCCCTGAGTCAATCCTTCTTCTCCAAGGCCCAGGGTATCCCACCTCCAGGGGACTGCGGAGATTGGAGACCACCCCTGCGGGAGCCTGGGGCTGCCCGGGCTCAGTCCCAGCTCCCTGGGCAGCGGGTGTGGTCCTCCATCCACCAGCCACGGGCACATAACGAGGGAGGAGGGAGGGTGCTATGAGGCAGAGGTAGAAGTCAGAGCTGGCTTTGGAGCAGGAGGGGAACGGGGTCACAAAACAGCCTACGAAATGATTTCGGGGTATTGAAGTGAGTCCCTGCGTCCCCCCTCCCTCCATCCCTGTATCCCTGCTCCCTGCATGCTCTCTGCGGACTCCCAAGCGGCACCTCCGGCTCCCGGCGTGGAGCAGGTGCGACACCGTGTGGTCACCGCTCTGTTGCAGGGGACGTGCACGCTTCTCACAGCCCCTTGTACCCCTCCCGAGCCCGCTCACCCCCAGTCTTCCCTCAAGTGTCCCCAGAGGGCCCTGGTGTCCCTAGGGACCCTGATTCGGGGTGGGGGATCACTTCTGGATAATCCAATCTCCTCACCCCAATTCTGCGCTCCCAAATCCTCTCAGCTTCCCCACCGCCTTTCCCTGCTTGCATCTTGCTTTAGTATGTTGCTAAATGGGGACATCTTTTATCCCTGCTCTGCATGATCGCTCCTACTCTGGCCTGGGAGGGGAAGGATGGTTGGGGCCACCAGGGCTGTGTCTGCTGCTGTCACTGTCACTGTCACATCCTGCCCAGAGCACTGCCTTTTCTTGCCAGTGGTCCTGTGACAATGGCCCTGTGGCAATGATGGGATGGGGCTCTGACGTCTTGCCCCAGTGATAGCCAGTGTCAGGGCTCATAGTGACACTGTCCATTGTATCCCTCTGGTCACCTTTCTCTCCTCTGTGTCAGCATAGCTCTCCTGAAGATTGTCTGGCTTTGGTGTGGGGTTCATCATGGTCACTTCCCCTCCTGGACACACCAGACCTGAGGGCACCTGGCCAAGCCCAGGGGAGGCCCAGGGGCATGCAGAGGTGTCCAGGCTCAGAGGAGGGTGCAGAACAGCAAATACAAATACTGGGGTGCAAAACCAAATACTCATCCTCCCCACTAACAAGAGTTTTTTTGAGGGGGTGGCAACCCTGTGCAATGGCTCCGCAGCCTGGCAGAGGGGGCAACCTCAGTACAGAGTGAGGCACTACTCCCCTCCGTCTCCTGGGGCTCCCATGGCGCAGCACCCCATCACCTGTGGGCTGCTCCTGAGCCAGGCTGGATCTGCCAGTCCCCTCCCAGACAGCAGGACCACCTGGGTGGACACTACTTTGACCACTGCCTGCTGTGAAACACAGGAGCCAGAGCTGCCTCCCAGGACCCTGGGACTCTGCCCCTGGCCCCAGCAGGGTGAGGCTGGACTGGAGCCCTAGGGCTGGGAGCCCCCCGTGCCCACTGTGTGGCACTTGGTGATGGGTGACAGGTGTGGGACAACAGATGTGTGAGCTGCACAGGCACTGTCACTTCAGCAGGGCTTGGGAGGGTTGGGCTGGACAGCTGGTTTTTGCCCCAGCCTTAAATTCCACACGAGCATCCTGATCCTCGGGTGTGGGGCCTCTGGGATCACCTTGGGGACGTTTGCACTGCTGTTAAGGGAAAGGTTTGCAACAGCACCCAGTTTGCATCAGCATTCCGAGAGATCTGGTAAGAGGTTTGCACCAGCCTGCAGTGAGCCGACTGCACAAGTTTCCAGAGAGAGATTTGGGCCAGATTTTGGGTGTTTGGGAGGTTTTGTACCATACGCAGGGGAAGGTATCCCCCAGCATTTGGAGACAGGCTTGCCCCAGCATTAGGGAGGGTGGTCTGTAGGCAACAGCGGCTTTCATGGGACAGTATCTCTGAGGTCAGCAGTCTTGAAGGACCGAGTGACATTGAAGAGGAGCCGCAGCAGCACCTTGCCCATTCACCACATCCTCCCGCTTCCGCCCAGACCTCGGTGCTGCCTGTGTGGAGACACGGCTGGGGCACACTTGGCTGCGTGGTTGTCACCCACAGGGGATCTGTAGCTGTGACAGAGCTGGGAAGCTGGTGCTGCGGTGGTGACAGCACAGCCCTGCAGGACACAGGCCATCACGGCCACCTGCGGCCCTTGTTACCCAGCTCCCTGGGGACACCAGCCAGCTCTGTGCCCTGGCAGTGGTGCCAGGCTGCTGCAGGGAGCGACAGGGTAGGCTGGGGACGGGAGAGCTGCTTGTGCCTTGTTCCCCAGCTGAAGAGCTGGGTGCAAAGAGGGGTTGGATGAGGACCCGTGAGGTTCTGCTCTCTCAGTCTGAATCCTGTGGGGTTTGGGGGTGTGGCTTTGGGGTGCTGGCAGTGGGTGCCCCACTCCCAGGGTTCTCAAGCCTGTGCTGTGCACCAGCTTGCTCTTCATCTCCAGCAGACGGAGCAATAACACAGTGCTTTAACACCATCTCGCCAGGCGAGGGCTTCCCTGGGCTTTCCTCCACTGACAGAGCCCGCATCATCACCAATCCGTGACATCCCATCACCAGGCACGAAACCGCCGTCAGCTCCCCCTTCCTGCAGATGTCCATCCTCTTCCCCGAGGTGTTGTGTGCCTCTCTCAGGTGACACAGCTAATTTTATGGCTTATCTGGCTCTCAGAGCCTGAAATCCGTGCCGGATTTTCTCTGTGGGTGAGCTGGACACTACTGCTGTGGTTTGTACGCAATGGTACCCCACTGTGACGGTGGGAGTGGGCTCAAATGTCCAAGTCAAGCTTTTAGCAGCAAGCTCTGTGTCCCCACAGACTGAACAGATACTTCCAGGGCAGCATTCCTGCTCCTAATTCCCTCCTAGATCCTCTTCTCAAATCCCTTTCCCCTCCCAGCTGCACTGTTCAAGGAAGGTCCCCCCCAGGCCAGTGAGACCCCTTTGCTGGCAGCCTGGTTCACACAGACCACGTGCTGCCAGCAATAACTGCAGCTTTTCCTGGGAGCTCTGTGGATGTGATTAGCTGGAGCATTCCAGCCATGGGGACCACTCTCCTGGGGAACTGTGGTGTCTCTGTGGGGTTATTTTGCTGCAGGGAGCCTGCTCCCAGCATCCAGCTGTCTCCAGTGCTCGGTGCTCTGTTCTCAGCACCCAGCACCTCTGAAGGCAGGGAGCACGCTCATCCCAGTGGAGGAGTGTCCCTTCCACTGCAGTGTTTGGGGTGGTTCCATGATCCACTCTCCTTACTGTCTGCTCTCCTGAGAAGACATGCAGCACCCCGAGTTTGCCGGGTCCTGGGTGCACCCGCTGGCTGCCCCCTGTCACTGCTGTGGGACACTCTGGGGACAGGAGGCCAAGCTTGCCTGATGGGACAGTGACCTGAGTCTGGGGTGGGATTTTAAACAATAGGCAGCTGTGGGTCCCCAGAAATGCCCATGGAGAAGCCAGAAGCCCTGTAAGCACACGAGACGGAGGCTAGCTGGACACAGCTGTTTAATGAATGTATCTCAGTACAGATAGGGAGTTGCAACCCACGCACCCACGGCCGCCTCCTCGCCATGGCTCTGGCCACATCTCGGACCTGGCATCCGAAATATCCCCATTGGCGCTCTGGCCACATCTCGGACCTGGCATCCAAAATATCCCCATTGGCCTGGCATGCCAGGGTGGTAGAGGAAGATGTCGTGGCACTGGTGCGCCTCCTGGTCTTGCAGTGGGAGAGACCCTGGAGAGGGGAACTGTGCCCTGGCTGGGGGAAGGGGGCTGACTGGGATGATGCCCACAGGACATCGGGGATGGAGGTGAGGGAGTGACCAGGTTGCTGCAGGTGGCCCCCTGGTCTGTGTACGCCCTGGGGCCCCCTGGCTGAGCCAGGGCACACCAGGCAGGGAGAGGCTGAGGGCACTGCGGGGAAGGGATTAGAGGGGCAGGAGCAGCTGCTGGGGCTGCCATGGGACGTGGGTATCCCAACCCCTGGTGTGTCCGGGGCAAGGTTTCTGGGCTTCCTGCTCCTTCATCTGTGGGCTGAGTGCATCTATCCACCTTAGGGCTGCCAGCGAGGCCAGTGAATGCCTCATCCCTGCAGCTGACACCTGGGGGGTCTCTGGGCTCTGCCTCCTCCTCACCACAAGCACTAATGCTCCCAGCGAGGCGAGGTTGCCCACTTGATGTGGTGGGTAGAGAGCAGGACTGAACAGGATTGGTGGGGGACTGGAATGGCAAGCAGATGAAGAGCATCCCCTGGAACCAGGGGTACAGGAGGGGATGAGGGATGCAGGGGAATGCTGCCAGCAAGATCAGACGCACAGGAGGGTTCCCCTACATCTGAACTTGCCTTCCCAACCCTCTGATGCTTTCTGTTCCCAGTGCTCCTTCCTACACCATCGCTGTTGGCACTAAATAGTTGGTTGCCAGCAGGGAGGGGTTGAGCCGTGCCAGGGAACAGTCTCCCAGACACAGCTATGGCTGTGCATGCACAGACCTACTGGGCTCCAGCCCCTGTTGGAGTAGAGCAGGGATGTGAAAGACCCCAAGGGGGGGTCAGCCACATCCCCTGAGGATCCACCATGCTGATGAGCTGAGACACTGCTTGCCTGCTGCCCGTGGCACGCAGAGGCTCAGCCGTGCTGCCCTGTGCACTGTGGGAGGCTGGGGGCACACGGGTGCTCTGGGTCCTGCTGTCACCCCACAGCTACCCAGGGCAGACCCTGCTCCATCCACAGGTCCCTGGGTGCTGTCGGGACAGGGATCATGGGGGCAGCATGTTCCCTGCCCCTTGTGCCCCATGGTGACCCCAGGCACAGGACCCTTCTCCACCATGGCCCCTGTAGGGCGTGGGCGAGGGAGTGGGGCCACGCCCTGCCCCGCCCTGCTTCCCCCCACCAATCAGAGATGTGGGATCTGCTCCTGCTCCCTCAGCCAATCAAAGCCCGGCACCCATCCTCTTCACAGCCAATCCGAGGGGGAGGCGGGGCAGTGGGGCAGCATGCGGCTTCCCTGCCAGCCAATCGGCGCCCGGCTGTGCCCGCCGGGGGGAGGGCGGGGCAGGTGGCCATGGCGGGCGTGGCACACGGCCGGGTCTAGGCGAGGGGCTGCAGGTGCAGGGCTGCGCTGTTGGGGCGCGCGGCCAGGATGTAGGCGACGTTCTCCCGCAGGAATCCAGCCCAGTCGATGCTCCTGTGGGCAGATGTGGGCTCACTGGACACCCTGGCAATGCTGCTCCCTCAGGGTCTCCCCCCAAAAAGGGGGTGTCCACCACCCCCCTAACCATCCCTGCCTCACCTGGTCTCCTCCTGCTTTGTGGCTGGCAGGATCTTCTCCGGGCTTTTGCTGTTCCTGCTGCTGGCGGGGCTGCCCTCTGATATGGGCCCCACATGGCTGATGCTGTGGCAGGGAGGACGATGCTCGTCATCCCCGCTCCTTGCACCCCAAATGGTGGTGGTGGGGGAAGAGGGTGCACAGGGCTGAGGGGCCATGGAGAGGGAGGTGGCGGGAAGGAGGGGCAGCCATTTATGTGCCAAGCCCCTTTAGTAGGTGTTGGGGCTGTGTTGGGGCCGTGCTGGGATATCACCCCTGCACCAGGGTGGGCATCCCCTTACCTGACATTGCAGGACAGCATCTCCTTTTGGTGCTTGCGGAACCAGGTGTGCCGGGCCTGGCGGCACTCGCCCTCCCCAATGAAGCCATCATTGTCCTGGTCCAGGGCCAGGAAGGCTGTCCGTGCCCGCTCCCGCTCCTTGGGTGTCAGCAGCCGCAGAAGGGCATTCTAGGGGGCCAGAGAAGCAAAGATGGAGCACTCATCTCAAGGGAACCTCCCTCCTTTCATGCCCAAAGCTGTACGGGTCTCCACCCTGAGTGCCATGGCCACGGGTGCCGGCCATGGGAGTCAGCCCCAGGTGCCACAGCTGTAGGAGCCAGCTCTGGGTGCCATGACCATGGTTGCTGGTCCTGGGCACTGACCTTGGGTGCTGTGGCTGTGGGTGCTGGCTGCAGGCACCACTGCCACAGGTGCTGGCCATGGTAGCCAGCCCTGGGTGCTGTGACCATGAGTGCCAGCCATGGGAGCAAGCCCTGGATGCCACAACCATACCTGCGGCCGTATTTTCTGCAGCAGCTGGATGGACTCATGGGAGAGGAAGTCCTGCCACTCGATGTGCCCCTTCTTGTCAGGGTCCAGGGCATTGAACTGCAGGGCTGCCTGCTCCTCCTGCGCCTCAGGCATGGTCCGCTCGAACTGCTGCTTGTGCACTTGGTGTTTGTAGTGCAGGAAGTCATCCAGGGTCAGGCAGCTCTCTGCAGGGGACAGATTGGCTGTGCTGTGCCCAGGAAGGAGGGGTAACCCACCTCCGCAGCTGCTTCCTGCAGCCATCTGGGACCCGCCGCATGGAGGGTACGCACCTGGAATGATCTTGCAGTTCTTCAGGGTCTCCATCAGGCTGTACATCTCTTCCTCTGTCAGCAGCAGATTGAGGTTGTCCTGGGGTGGGGGGCAGAGAGGAGCCATGAGGCAAAGACAGGGGCTGGTGGGAGCACAGCTCTGTGTGGCAGCACTGGGAACCCTTGAAGGCGTGTGGGTGCGGACACCCACAGAGGGATGTTGTGCTGTGTCACCCAAGGGTGCTGCAGTGGAATGGCTCCACGCCCCCGGGCTTTGGCCATTCCAGCTCTGACACAGCATCTCATGTACCCATGGTGTCACATCCCCCACCAACATCCTGGGGCCAAGCTGCAGGGGTGGGAAGGTGGCGAAGGGCCACTGTCCCCTGTGTCTGGAGCCCCTATCAGGCCAAGCTGGGTGGTGGGAACTGGAGAGTAGCAGGTCCCCCATTGTCCCAGACGAGGCTGTGAGGTGGGATCCTGCTCATGTCCATGTGGGGTACAGTTCCCTGGGGAGCACCCACCATCCAGCAGCAGCCTGGTGTCCCCTGCTCCAGGTACTCACGCAGTAGTAGCAGCTCCAGCCCGTCTCAGTGTGCGCCGTCTCCGTCACCTCCACGGCGCTGTCCTTCTGCAGATATCCCATGCGGCGCAGGCAGCCGTCGTGATACACCCGGGGGCAGATGCGGCAGGGGAAGAGGCTCTCGGCCGTCCACACCTCGCAGATCTCACACATCTCATCATTCAGGATCTGGGGAGGGATGGGCAGATGCTCAGAAGAGGAGTGTGGGCAGGGGCTTGGCTTCTCGATCTAGGCGGTGCTTTGCAGGTGGGGGTGGATGCTGAGAGGCAGAGAGGACAGGAAGATGGGAATGTGTGGGGCTGGCATAGGGAAGAGGTCGTTGTAAGGGCCATGGCTGGTCGAGTTAGAGGAGGGTGGGTGTGTTGGTGGGGATGAATGGTGGGTGGATGGGTCTGGCTGTAGGGTTGGTGGGGCCATGGGGTTGTAGGTTCTCTGGGGTGCAGCATGGTAGGTATGGGTGGCTGGACTGTAGGGTTGTGGATTGGCTGGTATTTAGGGTTGCAAGTGTGGATGGATAAGCTGTAAGGTTTTCCACACATTTCCATTTCCACTTCCAAAAAAGATACTAACCTGGATATATTATCTGGGTACCCTGAGTGATTTAGCCTCAGAGTGTGGTTGGACACTGCAACAAGCGTCCCAGGGCAGTGGTCACAGCACCAAGCCTGGACAATACTCTCAGGCACATGGTGTCATTCTTGGGATGTCCTGTGCATGGCCAGGAGTTGGACTTTGATGATCCTTGTGGGTCCCTTCCAGCTCAGGATAGTCAATGTCTGTACGGCGCTATATAAGGCTGTAGGTGGGCTGGGGTGTAGGTTGTTGGGTGGGTGGCTGGATGGGTAAGGCTGTGGGTGTGGACGGGTAGGTTGTAGGATTGAGGACATGGGTGGATAAGCTGTTGGGTATGGGTGTAGGGGCTGCAGGTATGGAGGGATGGCTTCAGATGCCTGATGCAGCCTGATGGTTGACTGTAGGTGGACTAATACATAGGTCAAATTGTCCTCTCTTCCCCAGACCTAGAGCTGTCTGTGCCCACTAGTGACTTCTCCCTTCCAAGACACCCCAGGGTCCCTCCAGGGCACATCAGAACAGTTGCACCCCCCTCCCCATGTGGCACCTCCACTTGCCCAGCCTGGCTGCTGGCACCCTGCCCCACTGAGCCACCTCTGTAGGGTTTTGCCGTGCCCTACGAGACTGCCACGGCCTGGCAGGCACTCAGGTGCTTGTACAGCCCTGGGGTCTCCCCTGTGCACCTCCAGCCCTGTCCCCATCCCTCCCACACTGTCTCTGTGGTTCCAGCAGCTCACCTGCTCCCTCTGCTCCAGGCTGATGTCCGGGGGCTCATCATCGTGGAGCTCCCTCTTGGGCCGGATGAAGGCAGGTGGCGTGAACCTGTTGGCCCGGTCAAACTCCTCTGGCTCCACGCCACGGCCATCCCGCAGCCGCTCCCAGGCTGCCTTGCTGGCACTGCTCTCCTCTGGCTGGGAAGGTCCTGCCGATGCTTCCTCCTCTCCCTCCTGCACCTCCTGCTCCAGCGTCCCCTGGCGTGCGGTTCCCGCCTCCGCCCGACGCCGTGTCGATGGCTGCTCCCGCAGCCCATCCTTGAAGGCTGACACGGCCAAGCTGACCTTCTGCACCCTCTCCACCGTCTGCCTCCTGGACATCAGCACCCCCATGGCTCTGCGGTGGGAAGAAAGGTGCTATGTCCCTGACGCCAAAAGGGTGTCCCGGTGGTTTTTCCCCAGCTGGGTGAGGAGCAGCTCAGGGCAGGGAGAAATGGGGTCTTTGTGACAAGCTGGGGTGGGGGTTATGATGGTGGCTATGGGGAGATGGATTCCTGGCCATGGAGGGTCTGAGTGGGTGGGGGAGTGGGACAGAAGGCAGGGAGACGATTTGGGGGTGCCTCCCCACCCTTGATCTATACTCCAGCTTAACAAGAAACACATCCAGGCCTTTCCCATGCCAGATCAGTAAAACCCAGAGGGACTAGGACCAGCTGTAACCCTTTTCCTTGCGTGCATCTCCTTTCTGCCTTGAAGACAGCCTCTGGGGCCAGTCAAGGGTGAAAGATGTCCTCCTTGCAGCTCTGCCTAGGACTCGGTCGTAGCAGATCTGGTGCTGACCCCTTGCCTTCCTAAAATTCCTCTTCACTCACCTGCCTTTCTTGCACTTACATGCTTGTGTGTGTGCTGCTGCTGTGATCACTGGGCATCCTGGAAGGAGCCGTGTGGGGAGGCTGGGCCACAGGAGGGCTGTGAGGGTGCAAGAGGGAAGGGGAGCAATGTATGGGACTGGGACACTTGGGTCCCGAGAAGGATGTTTGGCTTCAGTAGCAAGGGAAGATCATCTTAGGGTAAAATGGGGACGCCAACAGCAGCAGCATTAACAAGTTGGACTCTGTCTCACTGGATGTGAGCTGAAGCTGGGGAGAAGCAGGACTCGGCCTCCAGTGTCGTGGGACACAGCATCACCCCACGTGGGTCCAAGGTCTTCCCTCGTGCCATGCTGGGGTTGCATTATGGAAGATGCTGCCCAGGGCAGTGGTGGAATCACCATCTCTGTAAATGTTTAAAAACCATGCAGACATGGCACTTAGGGACATGGTTTAATGGTGGCCTTGGCAGTGCTGGGTTAATGGTTGGAGTCGATGATCTTAGAGGTCTTTTCCAGCCTTAATTATTCTCTAATTCTATGCTGCAGCAAAGAGGTACTTCCAGCTGGTGCCCGGGGACCAGGAGGCAAAGCGGGGAGATCGCAGCAGCAATCTCCTGCCCCGCCAGGCTCAGCAGGGAAGTCCCCAGGTAGCGGGATAATTAGCAGCACGCGTGCACACGCTGGGATCTCACTGTCTGCGGGAGGACTCGACACCGCGGGCACTGCTGTGGCAGGGAGCCTGGTCAGGGTAATTACAGGTACCCCGCAGCAGCAGGGCCGAGCGGAGTGGAGCAGAGCATGCTGGCAGGCAGCAAACACCGCTGTGTGCACACGCATGTGATTTCCCAGCCTCTCCCCACCACCGCGGGACCATCTGCCTGCAGATTCCCACGCGCTGAGCCGGGTATGCAACACGTGTGGGCCCCGTCCTGCGCGTGGGGGTCCCAGCAGCGTGCGCATGTGTGGGCTGGGGTATTTGCACCTGTTGGCCGCGGTGCCTGGCTCGGAGCCGGTGCCCGGCATTCTTCAGCTCCCGGGGCTTTGCAAAGGTGGGAGCGGGGCAGAGCTGGAGGCACGTGTCCAAGCCACAGCAGCAGCATCTCTGCGGCTGTGCCAGTGGGAAGGAAAACACCTGGGTGTTTCTACCTCCTCGCCGTGCCACCACCCTCTGCCTGGCTGGCTCAGGATCACGTCTGCCGTGGTCAGGATCCGCTCTGCTGCTGGGCAGCATTGCAGCTCTGCCTGCGAGCGAGAGAGTCGGAGAAGTCACAGGGAAATCCCCCCAAGATCTGCCTTTGCAGGTCCCTGCACCACCGAGCGTTGGCCAGATCCAGGCCTACTCCTGCCCAAGGTTTGGGTAGAAGCAGGGAGGAGAGGGTCCAGAAGGGCTAGGCTCACAGAGAAGAGTGAAAAGAGGGGTGTGGCCCACAGCACATCAGTCTCCCTGGTACCCACACTGGTGTTCCTGATCCCAGCGTGCTGGCAGCTTCTCCCCACAGTGCTGCTGAGCTCTGGGTGCCCCAACGCCAGCCACCCTGTAGTGCAGTGGGACAGCCCAGGCACTAGAAGCATGGCTGGTGTGTGAACTTGCTGTATTCCCCCCCCAAAATCTGGTTCCCCTGTGTGTTCATGTCATCATCACCCACCTGCACCATGCTGCTGCTGGGAGATCCCAGCCCACCTCCCTGGTTCCTGTCCTCTCCTAGGCCTAAGTGCCTTCTGCCACTGGCAACTGTGTGCCTGGAGCCTGGACAGTGTCACTCCAATCATGACTTGTGTCTGTTCCCATCTCTGCTGGCGTCTCTGCCCCTGCTAGTGCTGCACAGCTGGACCCTGCCCGCGCATCTGGGGTGAATGGCTTCACCCTGAACTTGGTCTCCAGACTCCACTGCCTTTCCACAGGCCCCACTGCTCCCCAGGCACCCCAAACTTGCTCTGCACTCTCCAGACCCCTATTTGCCTGTGTCCTATACCCTGCCTGACCTGCCTGGCTTTGTGGGGTGAGACTTCACCCTCACATAGAACTTGGCCTGACTTGGGGTCCTGACAGACTCGGGGAGTCCCCCTTCTCCTAGGGAGGGAGGACCAGGGGCAGTCTTGCCTCACAGCAGCCCAGACACCTGAGCAGCCCCTGCGTCCCCACGTGTCCTTGGGGGAAGGTGTCCCCAGTGCTATTTGTGTCCACCCCCCAAGGCAAACAGAACCACCACCTGTCTCACCATGACCTAAGAGGTGCGGGGGCCTCGACCTTGCTGCCAGGCTGCACAGTGGGGCTATTTTTAGGTCGCCCCCACAGAGGAGCTAAATCTGGGCACAGGCAGGAGCTGCGTGCAAACACCCGGCTCCACCGAGCCCTGCCAGCACCGGGGGCTGTCACAGTGGGTGGTGGGCACCTTCCCAATGCCTTCCCTTCCCTTGCCCCCAGCCCCCTGCACCCGTGCTCTGATCCTTGGGCAACACCCGTTCCCCTCACTCTTCTCTTTTGGATTTGCTCCTTGCTGCTCCGTTCCTGCAGCAAAACACCGAGCCAGAAAGCACTTCATCCTCTCAGCACCCATGGACGCATCTTCCCCAGCTTCATGCTTCTCTCTATGTGGGGGAAACTGAGGCATGGAAACAAGGCTGGTGCAGCTGGAGTGAGGATTAAGCCTGTGTTAGGTGGGAATGGGGAAAGAGCTGGTGGCTAGCATGGAGGCACCCCGGGAGAAGGAAACAGGGCAGAGCATCTGGATGCAAACAGAGCCAGTGGTCCCTGCACGGCTGCAAAATCTCTCTGCTGTGGCAGAGCACACGTGGCTTGTGCCAGGGTTACGGGGTGCCAGGTTAGCGGTGGGTGCGGGGTGGCGGGTGACACACAGGTGGGCGTAGCGCGGCGCAGCGGGGGCGGTGTGGTGGCTGGGAGCGCAGGATGGATGCGTTGGGGAGCAGCACGGGGGGGTGTGTTTGTTAGGACTGGATGTGTTACGGGGTGGATGAGGTGCGAGGGGTGGATGAGGTGCGAGGGGTGGATGTGCTTTGCAGTGGATGTGCTACAGCGTGGCTGGCAGTGCAGGGTGGGTGTTATGGCCCACAGAGGGTGTTGCAGTGGTGTGGGCATGGGGTGGGTGGTGGCTTTGGGTGCAGGGATGTTGCAGCAGCTGTGGGAGTGGGGTGGTGTCCGTGGCAGCTGGAGGTGCGGGATGGGTGCTTCTCGGGGGCCGTGGGAGCAGGGTGAGCTGTTGTGGTGTGCAGTGGCAGGCTGGAGAGATGGGAGTGTGGAGCCACAGGGTCTGTAGGACTGACTGTTACCTGCCCCACGGCGTGTCCTCGGTGCAGGGCCCTGCCAGCAAATGAAGGGTCAGCAGGTGCTTGGGCTGGTGCACCCTTGAGCAGGGTCCGTGGCACCCACCTTCAAGGGGCTGCATCAGGGGTTTGCCTGGAGCAGAGCCCCCTCCTGTGCCAGGAGTATGCTCCCCGACTGTGGGGAAGGATGCCTGGCCTGCTGCCTGCCCTCACCAGGCTGCTGGGGCTTTTGCCCCGCAGTGCTGTGTCTTACTGCGAGCAGCGTTAGGGACCCTGGGGGCAGAGGGGTGGGATACCAACAGAGAGGATAATCCTGGGACCTCAGAGCTGCCTGGTCCCAGGGTGCAGTTTGAAGGGCATGAAGCAGGGCTGGGAGGAGCTGCCATGGCTCTGGCATGGCCCTGGCACAGCCCTGCACACCCTGCCCTTTGCTGCCTGCCTGGGGTGAGAGGGACCAGGCTGCGAAGGCAGCAGGTTCTGCTTAGGGGACATTGCATGCCTGAGGTGGCTGCAGATGGCCAGAGGGGTCTGGCAGCATCCCCTTGTCCCCTCTCCCGGGCAGACAGCACATGCCGGAACTGTGGCACTGCTGGGACTGCTGCCGCGAGGTGATCCATTTACCATGGGGCAGGGAGGTCCGTGGCTGCTGGTACCCTCCCACACTCTGNTCCTGCCGCGCTATGGCAGATTTTATAGGTGTGTCGCACTCTTTCATCTCCCAGAGGGGGATGAAAATGCCGTGACAGCAGAGTCCCTTCCTCTGCAGCAGACACAGCTCCTGCTCAGCTCCGCACTTCTCATTCTCCTCTCCCTCCCCAGCCCCTCTCCCCACTACCCACATGAGGATCCTGATGCTTGGGCAGGACCCTCTCACCCCATCCTCATCCCCACTCCCAGGCATCCCATCCCAGGAGCTTGGGTCACCCTCCCTGGCACCAGGACCCTGGGGCCAGTGGGGGAACCCACCCAAAGGTGACACAATGTATGGACAACCCACACCACGCACCCAGGAAAGCATCCACAATGGCAAAAAACCCCACTTACCAGGATCAGAGTCGGTCTGGGAACACAAGCCCTAGACAGCAGTCCACACGGTGTCCATCGCCGCTGCCTCTGGCCACGAGCCCCTCTCCACCCGCGGGCGCTCACCGCATGCCGTGCTCCGCGTGCAAATCCCTGTCAGGGGATGGAGCGGCGAGGGTGGTACCCGGGAAGCCAGAGCCGTGCACTTGCTGCCAGAGGATGCAGGAGGCAGCAAGATGCTGGGAGCGGATGCCTGTGTCTACTGGTTTGCTGTCCCTGTACCAATTGCTGCCTGAGCCCTGTTAAAAAGCTCTCCGAGAAACGAAGATTTTTTTTTAACCGAGCTGACGTGTGCTGGAAGATACCAATAAAAGCTTTCCCTGCATCTCCTTTGGCCCCCTGGGTTGAACCGCCTTTCTTAGAAAAAACCTCAAGGATTACAGAGATGGGACTGCATCCAAGGATGAGCAAAGGTCTCATCTGCCCCCGCTGCGGGGTCTTCCCCAGACCAGTGCCCCAGTCACAGGCTACCTGCACCTGCTTTAACCCAATGCCTGCTGGTCAGTGTTGCAGGCACGCTGTCCTTCCCACACAATGGTGCAGCAGGGGCACAGTGGCCGCTGGCTACGTGCAGCCCTGTGCACCCAGTGCTATGCAAAACCCGGGGTTTTTGTTCTTCTAGTCCCCAGGACTTGATGTATCACCTGGGTGGACACCACAGGGCTGTACCAGGGCTAGGGGCACACAAGGAGTGTGAAGGAGGTGATGGGGCAGGAGAGAGGATGCTGGTGGGGAGAGGAGGGCACAGGTCTAATGCAGCACCTCTGAAGGCAGGACATCTGGTCCACATGCATTCCCAGCTGCCCCACATCAGTGTGGTGGAGATGGTCACTCAGCCCCCTTGTACCTTGCTGGAAGGGGGTGCCACTGGTAAGGGGCTGTGCTTTCCCCTTCAGGAACAGACAGGTCTGTATGGGAACGATTTAGGGTGAAACAGACTCTTGAGCCCTCCTACGAGCAGCATCCATCCAGGCTTGGGATTAGTGCTGAAGGTAAGAGCAGAGGGGCCTGGGCACTGGGGATGCTGCAGGGCTGCCCTGCTCCTTGGCCAGGCTGGATACAGCAGGTCTTGTCCTGACTAGTGGAGAGGGAAGCTCTGCTCAGCCCTACTGCACTGTTCCTGTTCCCAGGAACCCCTGTGGGGAACCCCACACCCCAGCATGACATCCTAGCCCTGCCAGCCCCTGTGTCCTCCACTGGGCAGGTCCTATCAGGTTCCAGGTCTGCCAGCCCCACAGAACTGTGGGTGTGTGGACAGCAGTGAGAAGCAGTGGAGAGGTGGGGATGTCACCTTTCCTGTACAGAGAGCATGGGCAGCATGGAGTGGGAGACCTGAGATTAAGAACCAGTTGATGACTGAAGCTTCCTGGCTTCTGGAAGATGGGCAGCAGCATGCCTGAGGTCTTCTACACCCCTGAAGAAACCTGTGGTGGATGCAGCATCCAACACCTCTGGAGTGCTCTGCCTCCCCAGGAGCAGGTGACTGGGACAGGGTAGCTCTGAGGGGACCAGGTTCCATGATTGCACCCCATGCTGGTGCCAGGATGGTTCTTGACCCTTGACTGCTATTCCACACCCTGTGCCACCCCTCCCTTGACTTGTGGGCACGGACACTGATCCCACAGTGCTCTACCTTCATTACAGACCCTTCCCATGTCTCACTTGGGAGTAAGCTGATACTATCTGTAGCTCATGTCACCTGCAAACAGATCCAGAAGCTGGGAAAGGCAGCATCTGGGTGCTGTGCTGGGATTCGACTTGGTCCATGGCTCTCTTCCCCATGTCTGGGGATGCACAACGCCAGGCTGGAGACAGGATTTATCTGTTTTCAGCTTGTGGCTTTCAGGTCCTGCCTCGCTTCACTCCATCAGCTGCAGGAGCCTTAATGGAGCCTCTGGGTGCTCTGCCCTGGCCCTAAGTGCCTCTCTGTACTTCATCCTTCCCCAGGAATGCTTCCCTTTAGGGTGAATCACATTTTGCATTATTTGGCCTGGGGAGCACGTTGGGAAGGTGTTGGGATGGCTGTGGGGTGGAGAAAGTGGATGCCAGCTGTAAGGGAGGCCAGCGGGCACCATCTTCACAGACGAACCTTGGCCCCAGAGGACTGGAGAGGAGTGTGCGGGCAGGCTGTGAAAGCTTTTAGTGCCTCTGTGGGGAGGGCCCTGCCCTGGCAGTTCCAGGGCCGAGTGCGGTGGTTCCTGGAAAAGCAGAGGCAGGGAGCTCCAGCCCCGCTCCTGCTCTAGTTGCCAAAGGCCTTGGGGATCCTGCTGCAGGCAGGTGCGGTGTCCCCCAAAATGAGAGCTACAGCCCAGATCCGCTTCTGCAAGGACACCCTGCACCAGATTAAGGATCGTCTCGCACCCTTTGGGGAGGAGGAGGGCACAATCCCCTGTCCTCTCCGAAAAGCCACAGCGTGGTTGGCTGCTCGCTGGAGCGGCGCAACCGGCAACAGGCTGGGGAAGCTCCTGACGGGGAGCCGGCAGCGCCGGTCTGCTGGAGGAGGGCTGCAGGGGCGGAGGTGAGAGCTGAGCTGCAGCGGGAATGTGCATTTTCGTCAGCTCCTCTCCCCGCTCCGAAATCTCGCATGACNCCAGCGCCCTGCGGGGGACGGGGGGGTCTGCCCTGAGGTGGGGAGGGAGGGGGACCCGAAGTTTTGGCAGGAGCGGCGGCCTCGGCGCGCCTGCGCGAGCCGGCGTTCCTGCCAGTCGGCGGGGGGTGATGGAAAAGAGAACTTGTCAAAATAGCGAGATATCTTTTTTCAGGAGATTGCAAGTTTGGCTGATGGAGATAATAGTGTTGATGCGCTGCGGGGAGGGTTCGGAGAGGCATCGACTCCCCTCATGGCAGCTGTTTCAGGAGGGAAGGATGATACCAAAATCAGCATGAAATTGGATAAAAACTGGCTGCCTGATGGGCTGCCGTGTCAGACTGCAGGCAGGGAATGGCAGAGCATCGCCCATCACCTGGAATAAGCGGTGCAAGACCAAGCCTGTGAGTGAGGGAGACCACGCCTGGCTCCCTGTCACAGCCCGTGCCCCCCACATGTGTGGGTACGGTGCAGGGAAAGGAGCTCAGGATCTTACCCATGGACCTGGTCCCAGTTGCAGACATGATCCTACTCTCCACTGGCAACCAAGCACGAACCCTCCCGGTGCTGGCTGCAAGACAGCACCTCCCAAGGTGCCGATGGCTGTCCTTCGTGTCCACTGACAATTGTCCATCCCTGCCCCTGGACATTCACACCGGCTCGTCGATGGCTGTCCATCACACTCCTGGTCATCAGTCAGGTGCTGTGCAGGATGCTGATGGCTGTCCATCATGTTCACACATCGAGGCCAGGTCACTGACACTGCCTTTCACTCCCTACCTTGATGCAGCTGTCCTCTGGTGATCCCACACCCTGACAGCTCAGCCATCAATCCCCACAGCCTCCAGCTCCCTGCAGCCCAAGAGGGTGGAGAGGACCTGTGCCACCTACCCCAAAGGTTTAAACCTGCTTCCCTTAGAATCTGGATCCTGGAGAATCCTAAGCTGCTCTGATACCTTCCCTCTCCCACTCTTGGCCCCAAAAATTTCCCCCCCTACCAAGTGTGTGTGTGAGGCTGCAGTGCTACTGGCAGTGCAAACTGGTGATAGGGTGGTGACTGCTCCATGGCTCCTGCTCTCTGTATTCATTCTGGTGTGGTTTTTTGGGATGGTGATGGGGACAGGGATCATCCCAGTTTTCCCCCTGCCTTCAGTAGCCAGAGTGCCCTAAGCAGAAGCTGCCAGATGGTGCCCAACATGGGTGCAGCCCCTCCTTTGGCCCCCATCAGCAGCCACGCAGTGGCAAACTCAAAGTAGGTTAAGACGCTGCGGATGCTGGCTGTGTGCCTCACGGCCGTGGCACCAAGCTTTTGTGCTCTAAGTTTTTCCCTCCCACCCTAGAGTGCAGAGCTCTTGCTGGACATCATTACTGAGCAACCCTGTTTGCACTGCCAGGGTGCAAGGGCTGGTTGTGCGCCCGCTCCCCGCCCACTCCCCCAGCCCCCCAGCTTTTTCTGGTATTCAAAAATACCCCAAGACAAAAGCCTGGAGTAAAACTTGTCTGTCTATCTTCAGCCACAGAGGACCAGGGAGTTTGCAATCGGGGTCTGTCTGGTTTCACAGCAGAATTCCAGCTGCAGCATGGCCAGGCACCACTCTGTGGATAGGAGGCACCCTCCTTTGTCCAGCTGCAAATGTGGTCTGAGACCTCACTCCAGCCTGACCCAACAACCTCTCCTGGAGCTCACTGTGCTTCCCAGGGTGGTTTTATCTCCTTCCAGGGCCCTGACCTGGTACAGAGTTGAGTGCTGCTTCCTTCTCATCCTCATGTGTGTCTGCTGCCATTCCTACCTCACTGCCACATCCCCACATCTGCTGGGCTGAGCCATAGCAGCCCCAGATCTGCTGGACATGCATCTCTGAGCAGGCAATGCATCCTACCAGCTTCTCC